>JAJOZX010003352.1:197500-335000 GCA_023014485.1 Bathynomus jamesi | reverse complement strand
ATAGATGAGAAATCCATTTCACGTACGTACATAGTACTTACACATCTAGGAGAAATAACGAAAATCAGACTCAAAATCTGTTATTTACTTATATATATACACACACACACACACACACACACTATATATATATATATATATATATATATATATATATATATATATATATATATATTTTCTGTTCTTTCTTTTTAATTTTTAAATAATTATTTAGTATGATTATTATCTTTTATCTTGTTTTTGTATTCATGTTTCCATCATAAATATATAAATTTGAATTAGCTTAATAAGATTATAAAAGTTAGTTAGTGACTGTAATTTTACTTATTAATTATTATTATTGAAAAAATTACTTGTTTTACGTCAAATATATTATAAAATGTGTTTCGCATCTTTAATCAGTTTGATTCCATCACTGTACGGGCTTCCAGGTTTTCTTTTAAATATTAATGTACAATATAGAGTCCTGTGTATTTCTTATATTATTAATTTTTATTGAATAATTGGGAAACGTTTTGCGTCTAAATAAACAAAAATAATGTTTTGGTGTTTTATTTAATTCTTTTGCTAATCCAATTCTTTTATTATTAATGTTGATTAAGCATTGAGACTATCTGTCTCTCTCTCTTACCTTTAATATATAAATAATTAAAATATATAGTTGTAAATGGCAACCCCCCCTCTAAGCATTGAGAGCATCTCTCTTGCCTTTAATATATAAATAAATAAATTAAATAACTGGTAACCGTTCCAGAAATAAAAATTAAAATAAATAACTGGCAACTAATCTATATATATAAATAAATAATTAAAATAGTGCTATCTGACAACCCCATCTAAGCACTGAGAGAATCTCTCTTGCCTTTAATATACAGGGTGTCCCATAAGTCCGGCATCATAGGAGAAATTCATATTTTCTATTTCTACAAACCATAATTCATATGCTCGGGCTGCCAATTTCCCGTTTACCATTCTGTTCAGTGTCGTGGCTGTTTTTATGGAAATGGTGAGGTAAATCGACAGAACACCCGCTACTGGTCTCAAAACAACCCTCACTGGTATACCTCTTCAAAGGAACAAGGTGCATCTCGGGTGATGGTATGGTGTGGCATTTGGAAGGATCGCATCATAGGCCCCCTCTTTTTCGATGAACATGTCACTGGAGGCACCTACCTAAGTACGCTCAAGGAAGAAGCATTCCCAGTGTCTTGAACGAAGAAGGAAATTTCCCAACATGGTTCCAGCAAGACGGCGCTCCTGCACATCATTACAGCACCCAAGTAAGGGAATACCTGTACCAACAATTCCCTGGTCATTGGATAGGACGTCGAGGGCCTGTGGAATGGCCAGCTAGAAGCTCGGATCGCACGCCACTAGATTTTTATCTCTGGGGACACTTGAAAGCGCTGGTATATGCAAAGAAAATTAGGAGTGTTGAACATTGCGGAAGCACATTATTGGGGCATGTAACACCATTACTCCTGACATCATTCACCGTGTGCTTGCTGACTGGGTATCACGTCTGAATTTGTGTATTGAAAACAATGGTGGACATATTGAGCACGTTCTGTAAATAAAAGCTTTTGTTTTGCCTTTTTTATTATTTTTCCTATGATGCCGGACTTATGGGACACCCTGTATAAATAAATAACTTAAATAACTGGGTAACCGTTCCAGAAATAAAAATTAAAATAAATAACTGACAACTCATCTATATATAAATAAATAATTAAAATAGTGGTATCTGACAACCCCCTCTAAGCATTGAGAGCATTTCTCTTGCCTTTAATATATAAATAAATAAATAAAATAGTGGTATCTGGCAACTCCCGACCCTCTATATAACAGATGCTGGTCCCCTGGACTCGCATAATGCGTCTGGCTGCGGCCAGGCGAAAATCTCTCTCTCTCTCTCTCTGTTTTAGGTTAAGGCTCACATTCTTAGGTTAGGATACCCCTTTCGGGGGGTGAGGCTGTCTCATCTTCTCCCCCCAAAGACTCTCCTCCTTCTTTCTCTCTCTCTTAGGTTAGGTATACCCCTTTGGGGGTTGAGGCCTTCCCAACTTCTCTCCCAAAGCTTTCCTCTTTCATGCAACTTGGGAGGCACCCACCCCCTTTTTGCATACCCCCCTTTGCAACATCCCCTTCCCCATTTGCAACATTGCTCGGCATTTGCACTCTACTCTTTTGCACCCACACTACTAGATCCACTGGCCGATCATTCTTGGGCATTGCTCTATTACCACCTTTAAATAGGGGGGGGACAATGTTCGCGTTCTTTATATATATATATAGCGTTCAACTTTCACGCGGGCAACGCCGTGTCGCTCCGCTAGTTACTGTATAAGACTTGTAAACTACATGGAGTTGAACACTGTTCACGATCATATTAATTGTTTATCTTTATGAACACAGACATTGCATTATAATTACCTGTATGTCAATGGCTGCACATTCAATTGTCCTTTAGATTATACAGTATAGTAATGTATGTTACATCCGCATCCGCGGAGCATCTGCATATAAATTCAATATACGCACCCACACCTGCGGGATGCGGTTGTTGCGGATGTGTACTACAGTATTTACTAATTTGCTATTTTTGAAGCACAATTTGTCCCTCATTCATTTCAAATACTGAAACTTGTGCAGCCTCCATTTGATCTTTAATGTAACTGGCAATGTCTGTTGTGTATTTGTATAATTAATTGTTCATGCTACAATACATAACAATGTCATAAGCACACTACTTTCCAAAGGGGGTAGTTGGGGAAAGTGGTTGGTCTCCGTCCCGCATCCTGGTAACACTTAGTTCTATGACGAAAACTCGTCCAAAAAGAGAAGAGTGTCTGTAAAAAAATTAAAATTACAAAATAATATTATCGGATCACCTGAAGATCAGGGCCCTCAGCCTGCTTTAGTTAGCCTTATAAGGCTAACTAACGAAAATATCAAGACCTAACCTAACCAATCGTTAGGTCAACTGTACGCCCTTGACGATTGGTTAGGTTAGGTCGTTATATTTTCGTTAGTTAGCCTTATAAAGCTAACTAAAGAAGGGGGGGGCCCTGATCTTCGGGTGATCCATATTATCTAATATCTAATATTATCGAATATCTAATATTTATAACTAACCAAAAATCGAAAGTCAATTAATAAATTAAGTATGAATTTAAACTATCATACGTAATTATCAAGCTGACAAATTTATGTATGAACATCCGCATCCGCGGATGTCTGAAATCTGACATCCTATACATCACTAATACAGTATACGTCTGTTTTATATGTTGTTGGACTCGGTTGTCCCCCTCCACCCCACCTTCCCCACAGTTGGGGTACCTTGATTCACTGCGGCGTTACCACATGTACGGAGTCGTCTGTGAGCGAGGAACATTACATACGCAGGCAACTGTACATATACTTAGCTTTCATATTATGTTATTTTTAATACACGTTGAAGCCTCGGTTGAACACTCGCGAGACTACCTACCTAATGAAACTTCAATAATTTAGTTCCACTATAATATTTGTTTTTGTGATAAAAAACTCGTCGTTTTGCGCGTCAGTTTTATTATTTCAATGAATAACCGTTATATAAAAATAATTAGTGTCGCCCATCACTTCACTCGCAATCCTTCAGTAAAATTAAGTTGGATAAACAAGGATAGCTTAAATATGCTAATTAAGCATATCAGTTTCCCCTCTTGAAACTTTTTACTGTAAATAAGTGCAGTATCGCTTTCGGAGGTTGTCACTCTTTGTTTTTACTCATCTTTCATTTGAATTTCAATTCAGAATTTGTTAAATATCTTATATATACAGTATATATATATATATATATATATATATATATATATAACACACACAGAGTCACCTTGGTTTAACCTTGGTTTTGCTACCGTCTGAATTCTTCATTCTGACAAAGGTTAAACTTTTCACTCCACCTTAGAACTACAGTTTAATGTGGAATCCGAACCAAGCTCCCGCCACGGGCGGTCAGAAATTACAAAGTCCTCGCCGGATTCGATCTCACGACCTCTCGATCAGCAACTCTCAGCAGCCCAGCCTCTTAACCACTAGGGTACCCATTTATCTACCAACAATTTCTTTATTGTGTGGAAGGATGAACAGCTGAGTTTTGCTGCGCGCCACCTGCCGTCACCGGATCTCGATCCCGGGGCCGATAGAGTTGTAGTCAGCGACGTTAATCACTACACCACCGAGGCGCATATATATATATATATATATATATATATATATATATATATATATAGTATACACACGCGGGTGTGTGCGCGCGCGCGCGCGCGCTATAGAGCTAGTTCAGTTATAAAGGAAAATAAGTAGCGGAATAATAAAAACTAAACAAGTTGGCTTAGATCTACTCGTATGGTTGAGCGAACAAACAAATTTTTAAAGTTTAGTAAAACCATCGAGAAGAACATCTTTATTAATTTACGTTTTCCAAGAAGAGGACGAGGAAATGATACATACTGAAGTTTGTTGGCAAACGTTTCGGAAAATAAGTTCCATCATCATCAGTGCTTTTTAAAAAAGTTAAACATTAGAACAAATTTAAGAAAAATAATTAAATATAATGAACAAAAATGTATAAAAAATATAGTGTGATAATAGAAATATATTATGTTAAAAGATTAAGTATATATATATTATATATATATATATATATATATATATATATCTCAGTGCTACCACTGTTTTCCATTTATATTTTTAATATTAGAAGGCACTATAGAATTAATGTTCTTTTGTTTAACATTTATAGAGACATCGCTCAAAACTTACTGCGCACATTTGTACAGCATCATTCAGTCCCGGATTTATATGACCAGAGGTCTAATGTTGAGGACATGCGAGTTAGTTTAATTTGTAGTAATATATATATACACAAACTCACAATGGTCCCTGCGAAACTTATATGTTAAACACAGACCGTGCATGGAACAAGGAACTCTTCTGGGAAATTACATCCACTATACATCCTCTACATTCAGAACCTCAATATACGCAAGAAACTCGTTGCATTCACGTCGGATTGAATATATTAAGAAAAAGGGGTAGTAGGCTAGGTGTAAGCTGTAAACCCTAGATCCTGTCCCAAAGCTGGATCCTATCTGCTTGCAGATAGCTGGTGAGGGAAGCTATATTTTGGGGCCTCTTTGCGAGTAACCCGGTGCCCACGTTGTGCTTTCCATCATGAAAAAGAAAAAAAACTATAGTATTTGTCATTTATCAATCATTACTTATTCGAACTATAGTGGATGTAATTTCCCAGAAGTGTTCCTTGTTCCATGCACGGTCTGTGTTTAACATATATATATGTAAAAATGAACAATGAATAATCAATATTCATTTTTACATGAAAACCAAAATCGCTTAACGCGAGTTTGGATAGAATTTTTATTTGTTGCGTTCTATTTTTGTTTGTGTCACAACCATGCGACCTACCATTTCTATGGTTTGGTCGTGTCCATATTTCCATTTTTCTTTGTTATAGAATTTGTTATAGTTGATTGTGGTTGTCTTGCATCTAACCCGTAGTGTACTTAGTCCTTATTACCACTCTGTCTCTAATTCGTTCCTTTTAAATCCTCCCATTATTTATACGGTGTTCATTCGTATCCATGTCCTTTCTTGACTTTTACCTTTTGTCAATTTTATTACTCATTCATTCAGCTACCTATTGTCTATGACTGTCAACCTGTTGTGTGACTACCCATATGTGTACAATACTTTGTGCATTCGTACTTATCCCTTATGATCATGATTACGTACATAGTTACGTACATGTATATACGTTCACGTGTATTCTTTTTATTTTTTATTTTTTATTATTTCACCTCCCGCAATGAACCCGAAAACGCTTAGGCAAGTGATCGAATTCCGCTAATCAGCATAAATCGAACCTCTAAAAACGAAAAATCTCCTCTCGCTCTAATTTCAATTTATAACACATTATCATACATATGTTAAATCATGTGTGTCATGTATATATGAATATATACCGTATGTGCCCATGTACTTTGTGTGTACTAATAATCATATATAATAACCATATATAATATAAAAACACTAAGAATTGTAAACGACGTAATGTACTTTAATAAAATTGTAATTAAATGCAATAATTTAATATAATGTAATGTACTTTAAATGGAATTGTAATTAAACGATACTAAGTGAATATGAATTAATTGGTAATTGTAATCGTAATTGTAATGAACCAAAATTACAACGTACTCAATGATGTACTTAGATTGTACTGATATACTACTACGAAATTATATCGCCTTCAGAAATGTATACTCGGCGAAAATACGATTAGTTTTTATTTTGTTTTTTAAATTTTATTTGGAATCTTTCATCTGATCATGTGTTTAAAAGGGGGGAAACTTAACCTTTAATTGCATTCCCCCAACATTTAGACTTATATGATACATGTAATTGTAAAATTCACTTCATTACTGCACTCTTCTTTGGTCACTACTACGAGACTCCCTTGTTAGCATCCTCGCTGCGAGGAGGGGGCAGAGGCCCCTTGCCTCCTTAATTTTTTTAGATTCCGGCCTGAGCCATGGTCGAAAGAGGTCGAACCTCTACCCCTGTAAATTCACAGCACTACCTGTACATTTTTTAGAAGTAAATTACAGTCAAAGAAAGTTTTTTTATTTTTTCCTTCGAGCCTTGTTCTCTTCAGGATTTAGTCAGTAAAGTCGATAAGTTTAGTACTAAGAGAAAGTATCAGAGTATTATCGAAAGAGAAGAATTAACAACTGTCGACCCTATAGCGAGAGAAAGAAATTAGAATATTATAGAAGAAACTATCGCGAGAAATATCCGTTGCTGCCTCCCAACCAGAACCCCCGTCGACTCCGAGACGACCCAAGCACCGTAAAAGATATTGGTATAACAGTCTCGCGACCCTGCATCAGGATCTTATAACAGTCTGGCGACCTGCCCCAGGATAAAAAAAAAAACTAGCAACCCAAGCACCACAGGAGGATTCAAACATTGGCGACCCTTTAACCAGGATTTTAAGAAGAGGATTTTAAGAAGAGGATTTTAACAAGTGGCCACTCTTTGGCAGGATAGAAATTACCCTGCATCAGGATAAAACCAGTTGACCGCGGTGTCACGACTTCCAGTTCGTGACATCCACCTTGAACCGGTGTGTCACGACTCCCAAGTTCTCCACGCCTAGTTTTCATCCAAGAAGAAGTAGCCAGCAAGACGTCTTCAGGACACGTCTCTAAGGATTTCGCCTTAGAAATTTTGTGTTAAGTATAGAGTTCGTTTTTTTAAGTAATTTATAAACACTTGAAAAGTCAGTATTATTAACAGTTAATAATGAGTATCAAGCCAGAATTTACAGGGAACACAGTGAACATTCCATACACCAGTGATACATTTTTTTAGTGAAACAGTTAAATTTCACAGAAGTTAAGTCACAGAAGTTAAAAGTCACAGAAGTTTAAAGTCAGAGTTAATGTCACAGAATTAATGTTAGAGAGTTAATGTCAGAGAGTTAATGTCAGAGAGTTAATTCCAGAGAGTTATTTTCACTATTATAGTTAGTATAGAATAATTTTATTTATGTATCAAACATAATATTACTGTACCTTCGCGTACATTTGAGTGAAATGTGTTTACATTTCGTATTTTAGTTACAATTTTTTCAAATTATTGAATTGAATTGACTTGCAAATTAAGAAAGAGAGAGTTTATAGAGATTTATAGAGATACTTGAAGCAGTTTCGAGTCAGTTTTAGTTGCAAATCCGTTGCAAATCAGTTCCAAGTCAGTTTTAGTTGCAAATAAGTTGCAAATCAATTTTCAGACAGTTTCAGTTGGTTGGATCGAAGAGGGACAACCAACCCCAGAGATTAATAGTCTTCACTTGATAGCAGTTTAAGTGCAAGTTAGTTTCATTTTCAGTAGACTCCACTTGATAGAGTTCAAGTGCAGTCATTTTCAGTTTTCAGATAGTTTCAGTTGGTTGGATCCAAGAGGGACAACCAAAACCCAGAGAATAATAGACTTCACTTGATAGAAGTTCGAGTGCAGTCAATTTCAGTTTTCAGTCAGTTTTCATTCAGTCAGTTTCCAGTCAGTTGGTTGTATCCAAGAGGGACAACCAAACCCCAGAGATTAATAGTCTCCACTTGATAGCAGTTCAAGTGCATTTTCAGTTTTCAGACAGTTTCAGTTGGTTGTAACCAAGAGGGACAACCAAACCCCAGAGATTAATAGTCTTCACTTGATAGCAGTTCAAGTACAAGTCAGTTTCATTTTCAGTAGACTCCACTTGATAGAGTTCAAGTGCAGTCATTTTCAGTTTTCAGACAGTTTCAGTTGGTTGGATCCAAGGGGGACAACCAAAACCCAGAGAATAATAGACTCCACTTGATAGCAGTTCGCAGTCAATTTCAGTTTTCAGTCAGTTTTCAGTCAGTTCAAGTCAGTAGGTTGCAACCAGAGGGACAACCGCCCCAGAGATTTGTCCCAAGGGGAACAACCAAAACCCAGAGAATAATAGACTCCACTTGATAGCAGTTCGAGTGCAGTCAATTTCAGTTTTCAGTCAGTTTTCAGTCAGTTCAAGTCAGTAGGTTGCAACCAGAGGGACAACCGCCCAGAGATTTGTAGAACTACTTGATAGCAGTTCAAGTCATTTCAAGTCATTTCAAGTCAGTCATTTGAAGTCTCAATTTCAAGTCTCAGTCAGATACAAGTCAGTCACACCGAGGATACGTGCAACACCTCGCGTGCTTGCGCTTGGATTGTCCTCAAATCGCCGTAGGATTTCTTCTTCCATGTCAGGAGTGCGCACGTTTCTCTCCCGACCAGTGTCATGCATGTTTGCATGGAATGTTCCAGTTTCTCGCAGTCGCCGATGCAAATGCGCAAACGTTTGGTGGTTTGGCACACGTCTGTTTGGGAAGCGCTGTCGGTACAAACTCACAGCAGCTCTTCCGTTTCCATTGGCAGCCCCATACACCATATGCATGTCAGCCATCTCAGCAGTCGTGAAGCGCTCCATGTTAGGCGTACTACGTCCGATTTAAGAATGCCCGCGGCAAGCGCGAGTCTAGCCCACTTCACCTTTAGCCAATTGCAGCGGCGCCCTCTCGCGCCGAATGGTGACGTCAGCGGACATACACTTATAGACGAAAAGGGTTTGTCTTGGTGTTGCCTATCCCCCATTACAATTTGTACAGAAAGTTTTCAAACACCCTGTATATATATATAATATATAACCCCACCTATTATCTCAGACCACAACATAATCGAGTTATCAACAAATATGGCGATAACTTTAAAAGATAATACACGTACGGAGGGGAAGAACCAAATTTGTGGCTTTTAACTTAAACTCGACCATAAATTGGGAAGAAATCAGATCACACATGGCCCATATAGAGTGGAGAACAATTTTAGAGAATAAAACAACTGAGAAAATGCTAACAACCTTGGAAGACGCTGAGAATTTTGGAAAAATATGCTCCGAAAGCACAGCCAAAAGGAAAGAGGAACTAGCTAGAGAGGCAAAAAGAGACGAATATTTCGCAAAAGAAAGAGAGTAGCGACGAAGTTAGCTAACTGCGGGCAAAACAATGCCAGGAAAGTAATACAAGAAAAACTGGAGAGTATCGATAGGGAAATACAAACTCTGATTAAGGGCCATACAGAGAGGGAAGAGGAAAAGGCGGTAGAAGCGATAAAGGAAAGTCTAAAATACATCTACAGCTGTGCGAAAAGGAAAACAAAAACGCGCGCCGTTATTGGGCCCTTAAGGAAGAGAGATAATGAATTAACAGATGATATAAAAGAAATATCTGAAACATTGAGAGCTCAGTATGAATCGATCTTCAGTACCTCAAAAAGTGACAATGCGATACCTGACATAGATGCATTCTTCGAAGAGAAATTGCAAGGAGAATGTATAACAGACTTTGATTTTACCCCAGAAGATGTATCGAGAGCTATAGGACAAATGAAATCACATTCAGCTGCAAGTCCGGAAAAATGGAACGCACTATTAGTTAAAAACTGTCCTAATTAAATAACTACACCCTTATACTGGATATGGAGATCTCTAGACAATGGGGAAATACCGAGCATCTTGAAAAGAGCAAACATCGTTCCTATATATAAAGGAGAGGATAGATCACAAGCAGAGAACTATAGAACAGTGTCATTGACATCCCACCTCACCAAAATATTTGAAAGAATAGTCAGAGAGAAAATCTATGACTTCTTGGAGACACTGAAAAGATTCAACAAAAATCAGCACAGATTCCGATCAGGGAGATCATTCCTATTACAACTTATAGAGCATTATAACAGTATCCTAGATGCACTTGAAGGCAATGAAACCTATGGTGTCATTTACATGGATTTTGCTAAAGCTTTCGACAAATGTGATCATGGTATAATAGCACATAAAATGAAACATATGGGAATAAACAGGCAAAGTGGGAAAATGGATCTACAACTTCCTCAGAGAACAACTACAGGTGGTCAAAATTCAAGGTGTATCATCATCAGAATCAGAAGTACGCAGCTCAGTACCACAAGCAGAGCTGGGCAGTATTTAAATACATTTGTATTTAAATACGTATTAAATACATTTGTGTATTTAGAACTGTATTTATAAATACATTGTTTTTCATGTATTTAAATATAGATTTAAATACTTTAATGAGTATTTAAATACAATGTATTTAAATACTCAAAATATAAAAATGTAAATACTTTTACTGGTTTAATACACGTTCTGTACTAGCACAGTACGACGCGTCGACAGTGTAGTACAGCATGGTTCATGTTTCAACGTGACAGTTCAATCAGTTGTGTGCCACTCTTAGTCGAAAGCGGTTGATTTCTTATCGTGTGCGTGTCATGGCTTCAACAAGAAATTTGTATGTATTTAAAATGTATTTACAAATGTATTTAAATACAATTGATGTATTTTGTATTTAGTATCTAAATACATTCGTAAAATGTATTTAGTATTTAGTATTTAAATACATTTCTCCCATGTATTTAGTATTTAGTATTTAAATACATTCAATGTATTTATTGCCCAGCTCTGACCACAAGGTACAGTACCGGCCCCACTCCTGTTCATTATCATGCTAACAGACATAGACAGTGGAGTAAACAGCAACAGTATAGTAACATCCTTTGCGGACGATACAAAGATCAGCAGAAAAATCAGCGATGCAAATGAAATGGAGGCCTTGCAGAGGGACACGAACAAAATATACAAATGGTCAGAAGACAACAATATGACATTTAACACCGAGAAATTTCAGCTCTTGAGATATGGTAGAAATGAGGAACTCAAACTGCATATTATATTCTAGATAGACAGGAAATTCAAAGAAGCACGAAAGGGATCGATTTGGGGGTAATAATGACTGATGATGCTAAATTCGAAACACAAAATCAGATAGTAATAAATAAAGCAAAGAGAGTCGCGGGACAGGTATTAAGAACGTTCAAAAGGAGGGACAAGACAGTAATGGTTCCCCTGCTGAGAACACTGATCATACCAAAACTTGAATACTGCTCAGTTTTGACGTCCCCATATAAAAAGGAAAAAATTAATAAACTAGAAGAAACGCAGAGACATTTCACAGCAAATATTGATGGCTGCAAGGAACTCAACTACTGGGAAAGACTACGTAAACTAAATCTGTACTCCCTGGAAAGAAGAAGAGAGAGGTACACATAATCTACATATGGAAAATGATCGAAAAACTGGTACCAAATCTCAAACTAAACCCAATTACCATCCACACAACGCTGGAAAATAGGAAAGGCAGAATGTGTAGTGTTTCCAAATTAAAGGCCTGCAAGAGACCTCCTCAACACTGAAGAAAAATAGCTTGGTTGTCAGGGAGCCAAGACTTTTTAATCAGCTTCCAAAGGACCTCAGAAACGTTACAGGGGTCAAAGTTGAAGTCTTCAAGAGAAGACTAGATGCCTGACTCAGAACGGTACAAGATGAGCCGGGTGTACCTAACTATGTGCGCTGGAGAGCGCGAGAGGAACTCGCTCCTCCACCAAGCCAGACTAGAGGCGGGGCCACCAATTTGACCTTCGTGTGAAGAACCGACGCACGGAACACAAACAAAGTTAACAAGGTGTATATATATATATATATATATATATATATTAGGGTGTCTCTTATTGGGTAGTCAAAAATTGAAATGTTGAATTATTTTATCTGCGCCCCCTAAAATAGTTCCATTTAGCATACAAACTAAAACTTGAAAGTTTGACACAAATTGGCTCATATTTAGGGGTCGCCCCCGGCTAATAAAAATGGTGACGATGGCATAATAGCTCCTGACATATGATTATGCTCATTATACACATAATTCCTTCCTTCTTTTTTTAGTTTGATTCGTTTTTATAAGTATAGGCCTTCTTATTTATCATTGATCCTTTTCTAACCTATCCTTGATGTTGTTATAATCCATCCTTTGGTCCTCAATCCTTCTTTATCCCAATCCTTTTTCTCCTATCCAAAATCCTTCCTGGCTCTTTTTTTATATACAATCAGCAATGGTGCATTGCTACAAAAAAAAACCATTAGTTTATTATATAGAGATAAATTCAAAATGCCAGTGCTATTTACATACTTTAATTACTTTAATTAGCATTATTTCCTTATACAACATTTATTTAATATACAATAATTATACAATATGGTGTATTTTAAGGTGCGACCTCATTGATGGTTATTTTTTGAGAAGAACAGTTTTTGATGGAACTGGGTGACTCTGGCGGTGTTTTGCAACAATTTGGAGCAGGAACTGGAGCTGCTCTTCCCCCACTGTCAATTTCTTATTCAGCTCTTGAACTAAAGCTACTGCACGTTCTGCCCGGTCATTTACAACAGATAGAGCTGCAACAATAGCTCTGGCCCTTAAATATTCACAGTTGGATTTCCAAGTGCTGGGTGCCTTGTTCAGAAATCCTTCTGGCAAATTCAGCTTAGTAAAGAATTCTCTAGTATTTCTTGTAACAAGTTGGTGTAGTCTTTCACCAGAGCAGAAGGTCGATTCAGGAATCCGAGGACGCTTGGGTGGTCTATCAGTTGACTCATCTTCTAATGCCTTTACCATGCGTTTCTTTACATCTGTAGTAATTCGCTCATCAAAGAAAGCAAGACCAACTGCTTCTTCAGACAGGTACCATAAGTGGTTAGAGAGTTTTTTTTAGTTGCATCAGAAATCTTTTTGTTAGGATAATTAATCAATGACCTCATAAGGAGCCAGTCATTAAATGGGGTTTCAATAGGGAGTGAGGATGTTGTCCAAGCCTTCATATAGATGAGAACAGAAAAAAGGGAAAGATCTCGAATTCCTCGTTCTTCAGTCTTAGTCATCTTGAACTGGTTTCGAAAAAGCCACATCTTGATAGAATAGAGCGCTTTGGACATCCAGCGAGCTCGATGCATGGCACCTGGTGCACGAAACTTGATGCCTTTATTGGGGACACCTCCAAGAAAGATGATGGACAGATCCAAAAGTTTTGATAGTCATCCCGTAGCATAGGTGCCTGGGATCTAGCAAACTGAATTAGTTCAGTTTTAGACTGGATAATTGCTTCTTTAGTAATCGTGTCTGTCTCACCTGTTTGGAACTGGCTTTGATCAACAGAAGTCCAATTGTCACGAAAACGCTTAAAGATCAATATCTCTGGACCAGTTGATGTAAATCCCAATGCTGCTTCAAATACAGCTCCTAACAATAAATCTAAAACATGGTGTCTACAAGGCAAGTACAAAACATCATGTCCCAATTTTGCTTCGATGAGAGCACAGGCTCCACTATATTGACCCGTGTTTGAAGCTGTTGTATCGAAACAAATTGCTTTTACTCTCTCTGTAATTCCCCATTCATTCAGGCAGTTAAAGACGGCTTCAGCTTGTGCATCTCCAGTTGAGTTTGGGATTTTGGGGACACCAAGCAGCTGTTCAACACCAGGTCCTGACACAAGTACTGGGAGACGATCAATGTGCTTGTGCGAGGTGAGGTCCTCCATCATCTTGCCATCCCAGTGGACTGTCATAGAACATTCTCCATGGAAATGCTCCTTAAGCTCTTTAGCATGACGAGCTCGGTTCTTATTTCGAAGGCGATGGATAGAATGTTGGTTTATGTTGTAATCTGAAGCGTCCAAACCAAAGCTTTTAGCTGCCTCTGCGAGGATAAATGTTGCCTTTCTAGAGGAAATTTGTGTACGATCCAGGGCAGCAGACATCTGAATAGTCATGATGTTTTTCATGCCTCGTTTTTGCTTAGATTTTGGTAAAGCACAAGCTCCTTTGGGCTCCTCCTCCTCATTCTCACTTTCATCAGTGTTGCTGGAAGATGTGGAAGAAGCCAGTACAACTTGACTAGTAGACGCCTCCATCAAAGATTCTGACTTTCTTTTTGTCTCTGCCTCAGCTTCCAACCGTTTGACTGCATTTTTTGTGCGGTGAAGATGTAGTGTCCACACCACCGATTGAGCCAGGACGACCTTTTTGTCTTTGCAGTTGAAGGAACTCCCAGTCCTCACGATTCTTGATCAGCTTCTCAGCGTCTCCATGGGCGATGTCAAAGAGATCTTCCAATCGCTCTACAAAATCAGCCTCCTTGGTTTTATGGCTCTGGCTTGTTCTGGAAGCATGCTTCTTTAAGCAAGTCCATTCGTTAAAGAAATTCTCTAACTTCTTCATGGCACGAGGTTCCTGCTGAGTAGGAATATTGGCCTTATCCCAGATAACTATTGTGGCTCGAATAGATTGACGCAGAGCATCGCGGATTGTCATGTTTTTCTCTCTGTGGAGGTGCATAAAATAATCAAAAGCTTGCCTATATGGGGGCAGCTTTGAGCCTTTAATATCATCTACTGTAGATCCGAGCAAATAGAATGGTCTTCTTGTATTCATCTGCAAAATAAGAAAACAAAATATTAATGTAGTGTTATGGTTTTGTAGAGCAGGGCTAAATCACTGTTTTGACTTTTTTAAATTACAAAAAAAAAAAAATTTGGTAGACATAAAGTTAATTTGGTCTATTTTATAAATCTAACGTATTTTTCTCAATTATTATTCCTATTATTTTTTAATCTATGAAACAAGGAATAAATATTTTTGTAGTAGAAATTTATATTTTGCTATTTTATTGGAAATAGAAACAGTGGCGTCACTAGGGTTGGTGTCACCCAGTGCGGTAACTCATGGTGTCACCCACCCCCCCATGGACCTCCTCCCGTACCAGACCATACAGAATCCTTAGTAATGTTTTTTGTGCTAATGTTACTCGTAAATCGTAATTCCCGTATATCACTGAATGTAATGGCAATAGTAGTGACATAAACAACTAGCAAAATTAAAATTACTCCTTTAAATTACAATATCATACGCACAGCCTAAATGTATTTACATTTACATAGTTTCATGTGGTTAAAGTGAAAATTCGGTAAGAAAACAATAGAATTCGAAGTAAAAACGTTTAAGAACTACTCAAAATTATGTTCATTTTAACGTTAAACTTTACCGTTACATGAGATACATTAATGGATTAGGTTTGCATAATCAATAACGGCCCAAATAATGTAGAAGTTGTAGACAAATGCATATGGAAATATACTCATAAATTTGAGGCTGCAACATCATAAAGACAGAGGCTGCAACAACTGAGCGGAAGCCTTTTTTTATTTTTCTCCTTCTTTTCCTTTAATTACTACTTCATTCTCAAAAAAGTTATTGATATAGGTTCACAAATACTAATTACCACAATATTGTAGCTAAAACAACAGAAAATTTGACAAAATCAGCGACTATAAAAACACCAGCAGCAACGAAAACAACAGCGCGTGCTTGTAGAGCGTGCAGACGAAACCACGTGATTCGAAGCGTCATTGTAATTGGGTAATAATGACAGCTCTGACCGGAGCGCATTAGAAGGTTCAAAAAGTAAATTAGCATAGAGTTTTAGCCTTGTAGGTATATTGATACAAAATCAGTATAAATAATTGTGAAAAATATAAATAACAGTTTATTATCTGATAATAGCAAAAAAGAAGTATAGTGATACACAGTTACACACCTTTTACTTATGACAGCAGAACACTGAATGATGACAAATAAACAATTGCAACATAGAGTTTTAGCCTTGTAGGTATATTGATAACAAAATCAGTATAAATAATTGTGAAAAATATAAATAACAGTTTATTATCTGATAATAGCAAAAAAGAAGTATAGTGATACACAGTTACACACCTTTTACTTATGACAGCAGAACACTGAATGATGACAAATAAACAATTGCAACATAATCTGGAGCATTCTTGATGAAACATGTTTAAACAGGTTGATCTTGTCTTATCAAGCAATATTTTCAGCTACAAACTTGACAATTATCTCTAATATATTCATTTAATTGAATTCATCATAAATATGATGATTAATTAATTAAAAACATATGTTTAGTATACTTGACAACTGCTAGTAATTTCAAATATTAATTGCATAAAGAATAGCTATATTTTATGAACTTTAATAAGCGGGGGCGACCTCTAAAAATTGTTCAATCCAAAAAACGTTTTACATGTGATGTTTTTTCAACCAATGGAACTGGTTGAGGGGGCGCAACCTAAAAAAATCAACACTTCGAAAATAAGAGACACCCTAATATATATATATATATATATATGACGAATAGTAATAACAATAATAATAATAACTAAGTAATGGTGATAAATAAAATAAAAAAAATTAAATAAAAATGTTTTTACTATAAATAAAAAATAGCAATATCGAGGTTACTGTAAGTGGTGCTACAGGCAAACGTTTTCATACCAAGAAGACCATCGATTAGCCTTAGATGACATAATGCAGGGCTACTCAATAGATTGGCTAATTAGGTTTGCTGATTTTTTAATTATTCACATTAGACTGTATTGAACACGTCTTGTTACCTCCAAGAGGTTCGAGACAGTGGTTAACAAACATTTGCAAGGCTGAGCATCTTGATGGTACTTATACAGGAGGCTGAAAAATTTATTATAAAATAAACTAAGGGTTCTGTAGGAACCTTTCTTTATATAATTAACCAGGAGTTGCTACCCATAAATATTAGTGCAGAAAGTACAAAGAATAGTATCTTTAGCTTCACTTGTACAAAACTGGAAGTTGCTTATAGTTATAGGGTGTAAGTAGTATGGGCGAAAAAGGGTCGAGTGCAAGTGCAATGTTGTAATGCTACATTGGTGCAAAGGGGGGTTTGCAAGGGGATGTTGCGAAGGGGAGGGGTATTTCAAAAGGGGATGGGTTATGCAACAAGTTGCATGAAGGGTTATGCAACAAGGGGAAGGGTTATCCTCCACGTTGCAATGAAGGGGGGAACTTTGGGGGGAGAAGGGAGGATGACCTCCCCCAAAGGGGTAACCTTAACATATGAGAGAGAGAGAGAGAGAGAGAGAGAGAGAGAGAGAGAGAGAGAGAGAGAGAGAGAGAGAGAGAAAGGAGGAGGAGAGTCTTTGGGGAGAAGGTGGGCTGTCCTCACCCCTCAAAGGGAAATCCTAACCTAAGAAGGTAAGCCTTAACCTAAGAACGATAGAGATGTTCGTCTGGCCCCAGCCAGACGCATAATGCTAGCCCAGGGGACCAGCAGCTGTTATATAGAGGGTCGGGAGTTGCCAGAGACCACTATTTATTTTAATTTTTATTTCTGGAACGGTTACCAGTTATTTAATTTAGTTATTTATATATTAAAGGCAGGGTTGTCAGATACCACTATTTTTTTTATTTATATATGCAGGGCTGCTACTTATTTATTTATATATTAAAGGCAAGAGAGAGGGAGACGTTCTCCTTAATTTGCTCAGCAAAAGAATTAAATAAAACACCAATATTAAAATTGACAATAAAAGAAATACACAGGGCTCTTTATATTGTACATTAATATTTAAAAGTTACCGCGCGCCGGCTGCCGTCACCGGGTCTCGAACCGGAGCCAATGGATTCGTAGTCAGCGACGCTAACCACCGAGGCATGACATTGAATGAAAAAACAAATAACAGAAAATGAAGCAATATAATAATTACACACTTTATACACACACAAACACACACACACACACACACACACACACATATTTATATATATTCTTAAATAATTGTACAGGACAAACCTATATATACACTTTTATATTAAACAATAAAATTTTAACAAAGTTCCACAAAAGTGTCTATTTACTTTTGTCAAATCTCTTGTAACCGAAAGTGCTTATTTACTTTTGTCAAACATCTTGTAACCGAAAGTGTCTATTTACTTTTGTCAATCTCGTACAATTTTTTTTCGTTGATCTTAACAGTCATTTCTTTACAGTATATTAAAATTGACAATAAACATTTTAAATATTCTATGAGAATAATATTTAATTTACCTACAATTCAAAAGACCGAATTGGCTTCAAAAAACAACTCTATTCCAAGAAAGACAAAAATGTATGACGAGGTAAAATTCGATACACTTTAGGCGTACGTGAATCGCTTGAGGCAATCAAAAGCCACAAAGAGAGATATTGGAACGCGGATGACCTACAGTCTGACTGACCAACTGCTCTCTGTTATAATAGCACATAAAAGACACGAATTTCCATCTTGTAACTAAATGTTATAAAAAACAAAGAAAAACAGATTTATATTAAACAATAAAATTTTAACAAGCTTCCAGTTTCTTTGAAGCGCGTGAACAGTTTTCCAGATTTTAGCCAACTTCCCATATGAAAGCAAGCAAGCACCCACCACTACGCATTTTTCTTACTATTTGGCAACATGAATAAAATGAAAAAATTTTAGTGATGGACTCCATACCATCTCAGAAAAAAATAAAAAAATTAACAAACGTGCTTCGGGTTGCAGGTTTAACTGTAGGTCTAAGTGGTTCAAAAACTTTACTTTTGTCAATCCTTTGTATATATTATATATATATATGTGTGTGTAAAAATGAACCATAAATAATTCCCATATTCCTATATTACCTTATCCTTCGAGCCTTGCTCTCTTCAGAAAAACTTAGAAAACTTTCCGGATACGCTATAAGAAGAATCCGGAACCTTCAGCATTTAGATTGCAAATCTACCAGAGTCCTCCGAGCCACTATAGAAGAACTCGGAGAGTAACATAGAAGAAAAACCACTTCAAGGCACCTATCCGTTGCTTGCCTCCTAAACCAGAACCCCCGTTTGCCTGCGAGTGGTATGCCACAATGTGTGTATTTTTAATTCTACACATGTTACAAAGTGACTCGAACAGTTTGGAAGTGAAACTACGGGCGTTATCCGAGATTAGGATGGAAGGAGTGGTATGGTTTTGGATGACGCGTTCCACTAGGGCTCTTGCCACAGTTTCCGAGGTCTGGTCTGGAATGGCGGCTACTTCGCTGTAACGTGAGAAGTGGTCCGTAAACACAATGATGTACTGATTTCCCTTTGATGTTTTGGGAAATGGTCCCAGTATATCCATTCCAGTTCTTCGCCAGGGCCTCTGGCATACTGGATATTTATGCATTGGAGCGGTGGATGGTACGTTGCCCTTATGCCCTTAAACGTTGCCCTTAAATAATTCCCATATTCCTATATTATCTTATCCTTCATGTAATTCTTGTATTCATTTATATAGTCTCTGTATCCATTGTAAGAAAAAAATATCCATTTTAAAAATTCATGTGTTATATGGTTCATGTATAATCTTATATATTTAACTTTATATAATGCCTATACTCATATGTATGTACGTGTGTGTATTCATTTTTACATAAGGACCAAAATCGCCCAACGCGAGTTTGGATAAAATATTTGATTTACTTTCTACTTTGCTAAATAATTGGTGACCTGTTGTTTTTTAAAATCTCGTAATCATTTTTTAGATTTCGCTTAATAAGGAATCCTGTTAAGCTTTGCAATGTTCACATTTTGTATACACTCTCTTTCGTTATAAACAATGAGATCATGTCTTGCCTAAGCATTAAAATTGTACATCTTAAACCTTAAAATTTCACTCATATGCATATTTTAGTGTAAAGATGCATAGTCCGATTTCCACTTTTAGTTAACTTGGCAGATCATGATAACATCAGACCTGAAAAGTCGCGGTTTAAGATAAAATATGATTTCGTCTTCAAATATTTTGTTTACTCGTTCAAGCCTTACCACAGCTAAAAAATTTACTTATTTTCAAATATTGTGCAAAAATAATACAGCCTTCTTAGCATTTAATAATAATAATGTTAGCAGTTTTTGGGTATATAAACCCATTCAAATTCATCCATTGTTAATTCAGAAGCTAATTCAGAGGCTGAGCACTACCTGTATTTTTTAGCAGTAAAATTACAGTTGAAGCTAGTTTTTACCTTATCCTTCGAGCCTTGCTCTCTTCAGAAAAACTTAGAAAACTTTCCGGATACGCTATAAGAAGAATCCGGAACCTTCAGCATTTAGATTGCAAATCTACCAGATTCCTCCGAGCCACTATAGAAGAACTCGGAGAGTAACATAGAAGAAAAACCACTTCAAGGCACCTATCCGTTGCTTGCCTCCTAAACCAGAACCCCCGTTTGCCTGCGAGTGGTATGCCACAATGTGTGTATTTTTAATTCTACACATGTTACAAAGTGACTCGAACAGTTTGGAAGTGAAACTACGGGCGTTATCCGAGATTAGGATGGAAGGAGTGGTATGGTTTTGGATGACGCGTTCCACTAGGGCTCTTGCCACAGTTTCCGAGGTCTGGTCTGGAATGGCGGCTACTTCGCTGTAACGTGAGAAGTGGTCCGTAAACACAATGATGTACTGATTTCCCTTTGATGTTTTGGGAAATGGTCCCAGTATATCCATTCCAGTTCTTTGCCAGGGCCTCTGGCATACTGGATATTTATGCATTGGAGCGGTGGATGGTACGTTGCCCTTATGCCCTTAAACGTTGCCCTTAAATATTCCCATATTCCTATATTATCTTATCCTTCATGTAATTCTTGTATTCATTTATATAGTCTCTGTATCCATTGTAAGAAAAAGTATCCATTTTAAAAATTCATGTGTTATATGGTTCATGTATAATCTTATATATTTAACTTTATATAATGCCTATACTCCTATGTATGTACGTGTGTGTATTCATTTTTACATAAGGACCAAAATCGCCCAACGCGAGTTTGGATAAAATATTTGATTCACTTTCTACTTTGCTAAATAATTGGTGACCTGTTGTTTTTTAAAATCTCATAATCATTTTTTAGATTTCGCTTAATAAGGAATCCTGTTAAGCTTTGCAATGTTCACATTTTGTATACACTCTCTTTCGTTATAAACAATGAGATCATGTCTTGCCTAAGCATTAAAATTGTACATCTTAAACCTTAAAATTTCACTCATATGCATATTTTAGTGTAAAGATGCATAGTCCGATTTCCACTTTTAGTTAACTTGGCAGATCATGATAACATCAGATCTGAAAAGTCGCGGTTTAAGATAAAAATATGGTTTCGTCTTCAAATATTTTGTTTACTCGTTCAAGCCTTACCACAGCTAAAAAATTTACTTATTTTCAAATATTGTGCAAAAATAATACAGCCTTCTTAGCATTTAATAATAATAATGTTAGCAGTTTTTGGGTATATAAACCCATTCAAATTCATCCATTGTCATTCAGAAGCTAATTCAGAGGCTGAGCACTACCTGTATTTTTTAGCAGTAAATTTACAGTGAAGCTTTTTATTGTCCTTCGAGCCTTGCTCTCTTCAGAAAAACTTAGAAAACTTTCCGGATACGCTATAAGAAGAATCCGGAACCTTCAGCATTTAGATTGCAAATCTACCAGAGTCCTCCGAGCCACTATAGAAGAACTCGGAGAGTAACATAGAAGAAAAACCACTTCAAGGCACCTATCCGTTGCTTGCCTCCTAAACCAGAACCCCCGTCAATCCGAACCACCCCAGGGCCATAGACGGAGGGGTTAACAACTGGCGACCCTTTAACCAGGATCTTCACGACTCCAGGATTCTTCCAGTCCTCCAGACCCTTTAACCAGGATCTCCACGACTCCAGGATTCTTCCAGTCCTCCAGACCCTTTAACCAGGATCTTCACGACTCCAGGATTCTTCCAGTCTTCCAGACCTGGAACCAGAACCAACACCCAGTTGACCGGCGTGTCACGACTTCGAGTTCGTCACATCCACCCGTGAACCGGTGCGTTACGACTCCAAGTTCTTCACGCCTACTTTTCATCTAGGAACAAGTGGCCAGCCAGACACGTCTTCAGGACACACCTCAAAAGGATTTCGCCATAGGAATCTTGTTAAGTACAAAACTCTTTTTTAAAATAATTTCTAAACATTTGAAAAGTCATTATTATTAACAATTAATATTTAGTATTGAGCCAGAATTAACAAAAAACACAGTGAACACTACAGACACCAGTGATACACTCTTTTATTGAAAACAGTATTGTCACAGTTATTTTCAGTTATTTTTACTATTCTAGTTAGTATATTATAATTTTATTTAATGTACCAAACATAGTATTACCATACCATCACGTACATTTGAGTGAAATTTTGTTTACATTTTTATTTTTGTTTGCAATCTTTTCAAATTTTCCCCGAGTTAGGCAAATTGTTGTGCATTATTTTTTTTAGATAGTGTAGTTAGGAAAACCCCTTAAGTGATCATTCCATGAATTAAGATCGGTCAAGCAGACCTAATTAGAACATTAATAAGTACCTTCACATATGAGCGATTCAGACGGTGCGCTTTCTGACATCGAAGAATTACCTACACCCATTTTTCCACCTACCCCGCGCCCTTCAAACATATTCCCAAACACACAAGTCAGTATGTCTCAGTCTCAAACCCCCGCCCCAGCATATATTAACTTAGGCAGATTAGTAAATCTTCCTCATACTGTTTTAATTTTTAAGGGGACCATAGATAATCGTTTTGTTGAACCGCGCGTAAGACCTTGGGTTGAGTCTTTAGAGCAACATTTCTTACGCGAGAATATTACCGATGATGATATAAAAATCAGAGAAGCAAAAAGATTTATTGACCCTAAAGAGGGAAATGCCCATGACACAGTCACTTACGTCCCATCAATTAGCGAAGCTATAACATGGGACGATTTTAAACAAAACCTATTAGAATTTTTTAAAGAAATAACCCTTGCACAACCCTTAGCCACATTAGAAGCAGTCTTCCAAGTTAAATGGAAGAAAGAGGAACACGAGGATTTAAACAATTTTATTACACGTACACACAAACTTGTAGGAGAAGCCCTCCGGGCCGCAGAAAATGCATGTGGCATAACTTTTACTTCGAAACAAAGAAATCTAATAGTAGCCACAACCATTTACCAAAACTTACCCGGAGCGCCTAAAAAAAAGTTTCAGGAGTTTTTAAATGTTGACAAACCTGTCAGTGTAGCCATAAACAAAACACGGGAACATCACCCCGATTTAGCAAACCAAACCTACCGAAAGGGTAGAGAAACCCCTGTACAGTATATTCAGCAGCAGCCACAACACCAATACCAACAACAACAACAATATAAACCAAGGCAAATACAGGGAACACCCCAGAAACAAGCCCCCCAAACCCAGAATACACGCCCTCCTCCACAGTGTTTTAACTGTGATAGTTTCGGGCATATGATAAGTCAATGTAATTACCCCTCGTATTGCTCCCACTGTCACGAACATGGTCATCGCCGTGGCGATCGCCAAAAGTGTGCTGATAAAGCCCCTGCAGGGTATAGACCCCACTTTCAGAAACCAAACCAACCACGTCCCCAAAACGTATCCCAAAAGTCAACCAATCCCCAGAAACCAGTCCATTCCCAGCCTCAGTCGAACTACCAACCCAATAAATCACGACCACAGGGTCACCCACACTCTTACCCCATGTATAAACCCCAATACAACCAGCAAGGTCAACTAGTTCGGTACGTAGAAGTACCCGGGGAGGAATCATTTTCCCCAGAGAACAGTTTTCAAGAACACCCTTCAGCGTATGATATCCCCGTAGAATATGATCCAGGTCCTCCCATAGAAGACCATGTGATCCCTTTTTTAGACCCTACATTGGAGGCAGCAGTTCAACCTCCTCCCTCCTAAATTACAGTAGTAAGCCCAGATACGCACACAAACTCCCCATCAGGATAATAGGTGCGGACCTCTTAGATTTAATAATAAATTGTAGTACGGATAACCAAGATTTAACTGCTCTCCTAGATACAGGAGCACACGCAACGTTAATTAAGAAACAATGCGTAGATGAATTACTAGAGAGTACCAATTATAAATATGAACTTAAGGCACCATCCTGCCAACTTAGAGGAGTTACGGGCACACCCATACCCACATATGGAGAAATTGAGTTATATTTAGAAATTGGAAACGCGGTATACCCCGCGAAATGTTGTATAGTGGACACAGTCGCCACCTTTCAGACAGACATCCTACTAGGGATGGATTTTTTTAACCGGAATCAATGGGAGATTTACCCAGCCGGAAAGTTAGTAAAGTGTCGAAATAGGACACACCATCTCCGCGAGGATGACAGACAACTTAATGCTAATAGACTTAGCTCAGTTCAGATTTCCGAAAGAAATAGGAAACCCCCTCTACTTGATAGCAGATCAAGTCGGCCGGTTGCATCCAGAGGGACAACCGCTCCAGAAATCAGACCCCAGGGTAATCAGTTCCAGTTGTTGAATCCAGTTGGATCAACCCAGGCAGTTTCCAGACAGTCAGTTTCCAGTCAGTCAGTTTCCAGTCAGTCAGTTTCCAGTCAGTCAGTTTCCAGTCAGTCAGTTTCCAGTCAGCCAGCTTCCAGTCAGCCAGTTTCCAGTCAGTCAGTTTCCAGTCAGCCAGCTTCAGTTCAGCCAATAAGGCAAATTTTAGTCGCCGAACCAGAATCAGATTCACAATTTTTCATATGCCCTACCGAGCATATAACAGTAGCACCTTATGAGAAGATTTGTTTCCTAGCAAAAGTAGTTAACAGTCAAGGAAAATTATTAGAGTCAGAGCGTACTCTGATTACAGAGAAAAGTAATTTCAAAAGAGATGTTCTTATTGCCCAAGTCCTTAGTCAGAGTCAGAATTCAGCTATCCCTGTTGTTTGTTTAAACAAAGGAGAAAGATCTATAGAATTAACTTCAAATCAGAAAATAGGAACTGTTTCCACAGTAGAAATAGATTCAGATTTCCCCATCAGTACGATAAATCGTGTTTCCAGTTCCTTAGAATTAAAGCCTTCAATATTAAAAGAAGAATATAAGAAATGTCTGAAGCACTCCCTTCAGGAGTCACCAGCTTTACAGGATCCCAAACTAATGGAATCACTTCTCGATTTCCTGATAAGAAATAAAGATGTGATTGCCCTAACCGGAGATCCTCTGGGCCGAACTAATTTGGTCCCTTTTGAAATCAAGTTGGAACCCAATTCCAAACCCATTTTCATTCCTCCCTATCGGGTTCCACATTCTCAGTTAGTCACTATTGAGGACACATCAAGGACATGTTGGAGCAGGATGTCATTCAGCCTTCAGCTAGTCCCTGGTCCGCTCCTATGATTCTCGTCTCCAAAAAGGACGGAACATCTCGCCCTTGTATAGATTTTAGACGCCTGAATAACATTACCATCCCAGACCGTTTCCCGATTCCAAACATGCAGGAAACAATTCTGAACGTAGGGAAAGCGAATTTTTTTTCATCCCTCGATTTAGCATCAGGTTATTGGCAAATGGAGGTCAGTCCCGAATCTCGGGCAGTGACTGCTTTCTCCACTAACCGAGGCCATTACGAATTCCAGGTTTTACCTTTCGGAGTCCGAAATGGGCCTGCTAATTTCTCTAGGTTGATGAATATAGTCCTTTCCGACCTATTAGGTGTCGAAGCTCTCGTGTATCTTGACGATATTATCGTCTATAGTTCGGACATAAAAACACACTTTCAACGCCTTCATAATGTGCTATCACACTTGAGAAAAGCACACCTTAAACTGAAGCTTGCAAAGTGCAATTTTTTACAAGAATCCCTGGTATACCTAGGATTCCTACTCTCGTCCACAGGAATTAAACCTGATCCAGCCAAACTCGAAGCCCTGGAAAGGTACCCTGTACCCAAGACCATCGACGACGCCCGTGCATTTATTGGTTTTGTCGGATTCTATCGGAACTTTATCCCCAATTTTCGAATATTGCTAAACCCATTACTAATTTGTTCCAGAAAAATTCGAAATTTAACTGGGAATCCGATCACCAACATGCCTTTGAAACTTTAATTAATAAACTAACCTGTCATCCCATTTTACAATATCCTGATTACACAAGACCCTTCATCATAGCCACAGATGCTTCCTCCTATGGACTAGGAGCCGTCCTGTTACAGGACGTAGACGGTGTGGAATTACCCATTGCTTATGCCAGTCAACTTCTCTCTGCACCTCAACGGAATTATTCCACTACGGACCGAGAGGCCCTAGCGGTATATTGGGCTTTGAAAAAATTCCGAAATATCGTCTATGGCTACGATGTAACCATCAAGACTGATCATAAGCCACTCACGTACCTCTTCAAGGACAAGCTACTTGAAGGACGATTGAGTAGATGGGCTCTGTTGATTCAGGATTTTGCAGCGAAAATCGTATACAAACCGGGAAAACTGCAAGTTATTCCAGACGGATTGTCGAGACTCAAGCCCGACGCCCGAGTGAATAAAATAGGACTTCTTCCTGTGTTCGACTACGAGTGTCTGCAATACTCCCAACAACAGGACCAACACACCCAGAACCTTCGGGCGCGCCTGGAACAAAAGGAACCATCGAAGGTAAAAGAACAGTACAACCTCAAAGATGGGCTCGTACATTTCAGGAACGAAGATGGAAACGACCTCGTGGAGATACCAAAGGATCTCGTTGATATAGCCATTGGACTTTGTCACGACTCACCTTTTTATGGACACATGGGGCCGGATCGCACCATCAAAAGTCTTTTGGAGCGATACCATTTTCCCGAGATGAACAGAACGGTACATGAATACATCGCCGAATGTCCATCGTGTTTAAAGCATAAGGGCAACGTACCATCCACCGCTCCAATGCATAAATATCCAGTATGCCAGAGGCCCTGGCAAAGAACTGGAATGGATATACTGGGACCATTTCCCAAAACATCAAAGGGAAATCAGTACATCATTGTGTTTACGGACCACTTCTCGCGTTACAGCGAAGTAGCCGCCATTCCAGATCAGACCTCGGAAACTGTGGCAAGAGCCCTAGTGGAACGCGTCATCCAAAACCATACCACTCCTTCCATCCTAATCTCGGATAACGCCCGTAGTTTCACTTCCAAACTGTTCGAGTCACTTTGTAACATGTGTAGAATTAAAAATACACACATTGTGGCATACCACCCGCAGGCAAACGGCTTAGTGGAAAGACACAATCGAAAGATCTTGGAAGCCCTGCGCCACGTTGTCGATGCATCCTCCCGTACATGGGATGATTCCCTTCCCATGGTACAAACAGCCATCAACAATGGCTATAATGTGTCCATCGGGGACACCCCTCATTTCGTTCTATATCACTACGACAAGCGTCTACCTTTTGATTTGCCCGACCAAACCGACCCGGCAGTCCTAACATCTTCCGAAATGGCAGAAGCAAATCAGCAACTAGCTGAACGATCTTTCAAGATTTTTGACATAATCCGCTATGCCCTCGACCAACGAAACCAACAGATGGAGCAAGAACAACATAGGCGTCATCCCCGTCAACGGACTATAATCGTTGGTATGCGATGTTATCTGAAGAGCGTGAAACCGCCAGGGGCTCATCGCAAATTATACCCGAAATGGGATGGCCCATATAGGATTATGAAAGACCTCGGAAAAAATCGTTATGAAATCCTCGACCTCCGGGATCATTCCAAACTAAAGATCATTCACGCTGACAATTTGAAGATAGCTTCCGAGCAACACCTTCCCAAAAAACAGCTGCCAGGCGTTCGAGCCGCCTATCCTTCAAAAGGTCAAGATATTAACAAATCGGGCAGGGATCAAAAAACTGAAGTAGTCACCGCGGGAACCGCTACCCATGACGAAGATTGGTACCTCGTAATACCACCATTACTCGAGGCAATCTCTGAACAAGAGGAGGCCCCAGAGCCAAGCGTCCCATCGGACCCAGACCCTGGAGAAACCCCTTCGAGAGAATCACTCAGTGGAACTCCACCATCTCCTCCAACTCCACCATCTCCTCTGTCACCACCCTCGCCGATTGATGATCGACGCACGGACCCGACATACCGCCCGCAAATGCATCACCCACGTGAACTAGAACCTTCACATAAGAAACGAACCCGCTCAGAATCCGAGCTCAACGGTCGACCCCCATTGCCACCAAAACGAGGCCGACCCCTTCGCCCACCAACACAAGTATCCACACAAGTATCCACACAACTACCCCCAGCTCCGTATAACTTAAGGCGTAGAAATGAATAAAATTGTCCCCCTTATAATTTTCCAAATTATTTACTCTTGTAGACCTAGCATTAAAATTTCTACCGGAGTTGTTATAGAAAAACTTGCAGAAGGTAAATTTTTGAAAGGGCATGCAGACCTTTATATAAATTTGCAACCCCCTGCTAGAATTAAAATCAATCTCCTTCAGATACAAACCCAATTAGAAACGTTTGAAAGTAAAGTCCAAAATTCTTTCCAAGGAAAAGATCAGATAAGTCGCGTTCTGTTAGAAAATACCCTCGAAAATATTCAAACTACAGCACGCGCCCTATCAGAAATATTAGCCTTACCATGGATACAAACTGAAACCAAAAATTCCGAAAACTTTAACCAAAGAAGTAAAAGGGGACTGATAGATATAGGAGGGAAACTGTTCAAAGGTTTATTCGGATTAGCAACCGAAGAAGATATTAAAAGAGTTGAACTTAAATTGAATCTCTTCGCTCGGAATCGACAATATAATGGACACATGTTAGAACAAACTATTAGGTCATTACACGAAAACAATCGCTTCCTTCACTCCCTTTCGGACAGATTCACATACCTTGAATCCATGTTAGCTCAATACAAAGAACACAAACGATATCTAGAATTAATAGAAATAATGAACATACAAGTAACCCTAATCGATAAATACTTACAACGAATAACTACGATTCATTCCAAGGTTTTGCGTGCAACCCAGCTAGCCCATGGAAAAATCACTCTTTCCACCCTAATACCATGGGAAATACTCCAGTCCTTGATTCACACCGCCCAGTCACAATTAAAATTATCACCCATATTCCCACTCAACCACACTAATTACCCTCAATTTCTAGAATACACCTGGACTGTACATGGACCACGCCCCTACACATACCTCATAATTATACCATTTTTCGATTTCCTCACTTATGACGTATATAGATTTCACCCTTTCCCAACACCCTACCAAAATAACTCTAATGTCTATCGATTGTATTTACCCACCGTACCACCTTACCTTTTCCTCACCAAAGATCTATCAGCTTATTCTATGATGTCAGATAGCGACGTCCGGCATTGCCGATTCCCGCAACCAAATAAACAACTCATCTGCCCTCCACTCAAACCAGTTATTCTTCCCACTACTAGGTCTTGCTTTGTCGATTTAATTCGTGACCGGCATGCCCCCGTATGTTCATTTAAAAAATTTCATTCCCCTAAAACCATCCAACTACGAATTGGACCAGACATCTGGGTTTCCTTCGCGAACAGGACTGCCGCTACCCTCGAGTGTCCATCAAATTATTCCCTCATTACAATCCCTATGATTATTCGGCTACCAATTGGTTGCTCCTTGCGTTCAAAAGCCCTCCAAATATACAACCCGTATAAGGTTACCCTTAATAACTCATACCCATTTCCGTCGCAAATTAAATTTAAACCCGTCATAGAGATCTTAAATCTCTCCATAAAACCTGTAACCATCCTACCCGAACTGCATGCCCCTGAATGGAATGATCAATTGAGCCGGTTTAAAATTTCGGATGATAACCAAAACAACCTCTTACAAATACTACAACCGGTAACCATTTTCTCAACATCTGCCGTTAGTATCATTATTGTGTGTGCTATTATCCTCGGTGTATTTGTGATGAAAAGATCATTCTGGGAACAAAGAAAACCCAGTGACACGGAACATGAAACTATTTATGCACGACCAAGAGTGCGTACCCAGACCACGTGAACTAGACTTAAACCACCCGACTTATGTTGTATATATAAATCTGTATTATAAAACCAATAGTTATCATCTAGTTAGCCTTAGTTAGGATGTTACGTTATTATATTAATATCATTCTAGAGGGAAGAGCCCTGTAAAAATGAACCATAAATAATTCCCATATTCCTATATTATCTTATCCTTCATGTAATTCTTGTATTCATTTATATAGTCTCTGTATCCATTGTAAGAAAAAGTATCCATTTTAAAAATTCATGTGTTATATGGTTCATGTATAATCTTATATATTTAACTTTATATAATGCCTATACTCATATGTATGTACGTGTGTGTATTCATTTTTACATAAGGACCAAAATCGCCCAACGCGAGTTTGGATAAAATATTTGATTCACTTTCTACTTTGCTAAATAATTGGTGACCTGTTGTTTTTTAAAATCTCATAATCATTTTTTAGATTTCGCTTAATAAGGAATCCTGTTAAGCTTTGCAATGTTCACATTTTGTATACACTCTCTTTCGTTATAAACAATGAGATCATGTCTTGCCTAAGCATTAAAATTGTACATCTTAAACCTTAAAATTTCACTCATATGCATATTTTAGTGTAAAGATGCATAGTCCGATTTCCACTTTTAGTTAACTTGGCAGATCATGATAACATCAGATCTGAAAAGTCGCGGTTTAAGATAAAAATATGGTTTCGTCTTCAAATATTTTGTTTACTCGTTCAAGCCTTACCACAGCTAAAAAATTTACTTATTTTCAAATATTGTGCAAAAATAATACAGCCTTCTTAGCATTTAATAATAATAATGTTAGCAGTTTTTGGGTATATAAACCCATTCAAATTCATCCATTGTCATTCAGAAGCTAATTCAGAGGCTGAGCACTACCTGTATTTTTTAGCAGTAAATTACAGTGAAGCTTTTTATTATCCTTCGAGCCTTGCTCTCTTCAGAAAAACTTAGAAAACTTTCCGGATACGCTATAAGAAGAATCCGGAACCTTCAGCATTTAGATTGCAAATCTACCAGAGTCCTCCGAGCCACTATAGAAGAACTCGGAGAGTAACATAGAAGAAAAACCACTTCAAGGCACCTATCCGTTGCTTGCCTCCTAAACCAGAACCCCCGTCAATCCGAACCACCCCAGGGCCATAGACGGAGGGGTTAACATATGTGTGTATTTCTTTATTATAATTTTTTTGGTTGTATATATACACATTCTTCGTTCAACTTGTGTAGTTCTTGTACTATTATTATAAGCGAGGAGATAGCGGGTGGAATGTTTTGCAGATCACTTGCACGTGTCTACTGCCCCCATGCATATCAAACCATAGGTTGACTTGGAACACACCCACACACCCACACAGATACAAAGGAGAAAATGAAACGTTATTTGAAACATGAATTATTTAATAACACTGGTCTACAAATTTTGAAAAAGTTTGTGCTTCGGAGATAAAATATGTTTCCTATTATGGATTTTGGGGTGCTGAAAACGAATATGACCGTAAAAACAGTCGATTCGCTACAGTTTCCAAGAAAATTTAAGTCACACATTTTGCGTATATGTATACCATTTATTAGTAACATACCTGTATAATGCAGTCACTTATATTGATTCAACCCGTCGCTTCTTTGCTTGTCTCTTGTATTCAACTTCTGGAGCATCTCTTGTTATTGTCCAGCAGTAGTCTGCTAACAATGATGGACTCCATTTCCCCTGGTAGCGTTTCTCCATCGCCGAGATATCCTGGTGGAAACGTTCACCATGTTCATCGCTGACTGCTCCGCAGTTGGCCGGAAAAAATTCCAGGTGCGAATGGAGGAAATGCATCTTTAAAGACATATTGCAGCCCATTTTTTGATAGGACAACAGCAGGTTTTCCACCAGCTCCCTGTAATTGTTAGCTTTGGTATTTCCGAGAAAATTGGTTGCTACTAACCGGAAGGCATTCTACGCTGTCTTCTCCTCACCACGTAGGATACGGTCGAACTCCTCATCTCTAAGAAGCTCGCGGATCTGTGGACTAACAAATACACCCTTCTTGATTTTTGCTTCACTGAGCTTTTGGAATTTACCACCGAGGTACTTAAAAGCTGCCCCGTTTTATCCATAGCCTTAAGAAAATTTTTCATGACGCCCAGTTTGATGTGTAAGGGTGGTAACAAAATCTTGCTCGATTCTGCAAGTGGAGGATACTGAACATTTTTTGTTCCAGGTTCCAATGAGTGTCGGAGTGGCCAATCCTTCTTGATGTGATGAGAAGTCCTAGCCCGACTATCCCATTCACACAGAAAACAGCAATACTTAGTGTAGCCCGGCTGCAGTCCAAGCACGATATCAACAACTTTCAAGTCACCACAAACCTGCCACTGATGTTTGTCATAGTTTATGCAGTTCAAAAGTTGCTTCATTTTGTCATATGTTTTCCTCATGTGGACTGCATGACCAACTGGAATTGATGGCAATACGTTCCCAACATGCAACAAAACAGCTTTTAGACTCAACTTCGATGAATCAATGAACAGTCTCCACTCATCAGGATTGTGAATAATGTTGAGAGCTGCCATCAGACCATCGATGTCGTTGCAAGCTACAAGGTCACCTTCCATGATGAAGAATAGGACAAAATCTTTTTGACGGTCACAAAACTTACACACTCTAACATTTTCAGCGAGGAGATTCCACTGCTGCAATCTGGAGCCCAACAGCTCTGCCTTACTCTTTGGCAGTTCTAAATCTCTGATAAGGTCGTTGAATTCATTCTGAGTTATCATGTGCGGTTTAGAAAATGTCAAGTTATAAACAAATTCAGGGTCTTGTGAAGTTGAAGGCTCACAAGTTTCGGAGGTTCCTTCATTCTCCTCGTCCTCTGACTCCAGGGAGAATGAGTGTCGGGGCTCAGGAACGGGTAGTCCTTCGCCGTGAGGTACCGGGCGTATAGCAGAGGGTATATTCGGATATTGTAAAATCCACTTTTTCTTCTTGCAAATACCTTTCTTCACTGGAGGCACCATACAGAAGTAACAATTGCTGACATGATCTGTTGGTTCCCTCCACACCATTGGCATTGCAAAAGGCATAGATTTCCTTTTCCGATTCAACCACTGGCGAAGGTTTGTTGCACAAGTATTGCAGCATATGTGTGTGGCCCAGCTCTTGTCCTGATCTCCACTCTTACAGCCAAAATAAAGGTGATAGGCTTTCCTAATCACGGCGGTTATAGCACGCTTTTGTGATGCAAAAGTCAATTCTCCACAAACATAACAGAAGTTATCTACACTGTTCACGCAATTACGAGGCATCTTTGTTCAAATTAGGCTGAAAAAAATTCAGTTTCAAAAGCAAACACTAAAAAGAGTTTGACAAGGGTGCACTGTATGACTTCTGCGAATGAACTGATGCTGTGGCGTAATATGTAGATGCCTGTGACACATCGACACCTTGACTCTACTGCGCATGCGCGTAGTTATATTTTTTCTTATTTTAATAAATTAATGTAATTACATTGCATTTTAATAATTTTAAATTAGGTAAGGTTAAGTTAGGTTAGTATTCCATTTATATTAATATAAAAACATTATGGGAAGCAATATGTTAAAATGATCCAATCTATTTTTTAATAAATAACTTACAAATACATAAAGTAATAGATAAATTTAAAATTACATTTTATTGTATATATATGTAGTATATATTTACATTAATTTATTAAAATAAAAAAATATAACTACGCGCATGCGCAGTAGAGTCAATGCGTCGATGTGTCACAGGCGTCTACATATTACGCGACAGATGCAGTCCAGTTAGTAGGGTGCAGGGTTGCCTGATATCTTTATAAATAGAGCCAATTGGCAATTTTAGGCATCATTTTCGTATTCAGTAATCCAAAATTAGTAAAGATTGACTACTTTTATTTCCGAAGCATTTTGGCTGTAGACCAATGATCATCGACAAGTAATTAAAGCATGGCATATATTCAAATACACATAATAAATAAAATATACATATCTTTACGCTAGGACTTTTTTAAATGACTGTACTTTGAAGCTCTTTATAAAGGAAGCAGAATTTATTAAATACCACAACGGAATACGTTCCAAAGAGGGTGTTTCGAACTATGAACCAAATCTTAGAAAACATTTGTCGCTTAGCCATTTCTTCGTAGAAGGTCTTCAATTAACTTAATAGCAAATTAGTACGAAAGAACTCTCGATAGTAATTACTGTAAACTGCAAAACCATCGCGGTGTAAGAATGCACTCAGTAAAGTTTTCAGATAGTTACTATTTCTGTCACATGTACTTCTCTACTATTAGGAAAATACTCCTCTTATTGTAGGTAATTGACTGATTTTAGTACGAAATACAAATAGTGTAGAGGAAATGTTCACAACTTCTGAAGGTAGCCTGCTCCACGTGTCACAGATCTTATAGGTAAAGTAATTCCCACACACACTAGTGCTAAACTGTTTCAAATCCAACTTCCAACCATTGTTGCGAGTTGAGTTATCATTTAAAGTTTTAAACTAAACATGCTTCTAAAATCGACATCGTTGAACCCGTGTAACAGCTTGAAAACCTCGATGAGTTGACCGCGCAGCCTCCGAGTTTTCAGCGAAAACAAATTCAGGGCGCGTAAGCGTCGATTGTAGCCCTATGCCTAACGGAAGGGATTAACTTTCTGGCCCTCGCCTGGACTCGCTCCAGCCTGTTAATATCTTTCCTGAGGGTGAGCGACCAGAACTGCACAACATACTCCAGGTGCGGCCGAACCAGGGAATTGTACAGAGCGAGCACAATCTCATTGTTTCCGAAATCGAAATTGCCTCCTGATATAACCCAACAGCTTCTGGGCTTTCTTTTCCACCTCTACGCACTGTTTGGTAAACTTAAGGTCGCTGCTAATTAGCACACCCCAAGTCCTTTTCCAAATTAGTGGCCTCGATATTGCTCCCCAACATGGAGTAGTCCGACTTGCGATTGGCGTAGCCAACGTGCATGATCTTGCATTTACCCAAGTTAAACGCCATTTGCCATTTTTCGGACCACTCTCAGAGGGAGAGAGAGAGAGAGAGAGAGAGAGAGAGAGAGAAGCGTGTAGTACTCGATATCCGGACAATCAACGCGCCTGATTCGGATATCCGATAATAGGCACGCAGATTGGATGCAAAAATTGCAGTTAATTTATTGTTTCATTTATGAAGTTTTAGAATATTACTCGGTATAAATACTTGCAGCCCGCGCAAACGCGCACACACACAGACACACACACCACACACACAGTGTTGCAAAAACACCGGGTGTTTTGTTCGATGAATTTTTGTGTATGCTATAGAAAATCGATTTATATATATATATATATATATATATATATAGATATATATATATATATACAGTATATATATATATATATATATATATATATATATATATATATATATATATATATATATATATATATATATATAATATATATATATACAGTAGATATATATATATATATATATATATATATTATATATATATATATATATAATATATATATATATATATACAGTATATATATATATATATATATATATATATATATATATATATATATATATATATACAGTATATATATATATATCTAATATATATATATATATATATATATATATATATATATACAGTATATATATATATATATATATATATATATATATATATATATATTATATATATATATACCTTTCAACTTTTCAAAAGTTCCGTGCGATGATTCCTCATTTCACGAAGGTCAAGCTTGTTGCCCTCCTTTCGAGTTGGCCTGGTGAAGTAGTGAGTTGGTTTCTTGTACTCTCCACCTCACATAGCCAGATACGCCCGGCTCATCGGGATTGTTCTGAGCCAGGCGTCTAATATCTGTATTACTTTGGGTAAGAAACATAATCTTGCGGTACATCTTGCTCCCGAAGAATTACGCACTAGGACTGATAATAAGTGAGGTGTCTGCAATACAAACTAACGAAAATTGCACTCAATTGAATATGGATTTGGATGTTCTTTTGACTAAACTAATACAGAACAGTGTTGCTTTCAGTGGTGATGAACCACGCACGAAGGCTTCGTTGGTACTTTGATCGCTATTTGTTTGGCAGTGCTGGTGCGAGCTGCTCGCACCAGCTCGCAGAACTATTACCAAATACATAAGACACCCTCTAAGTTTTACCGCTCTGATGTGAATGTCATACTTCGCCTCCTTCCTTGAAAAATGTCCTCATTGACACGTTAGATCTCATCATGTAGTGTTGACGTCGTAACAAACCGCAATGGTCTGATGTCATTCATTTAACTTTATTTAAACATCAATTTCCTCGCCTGTTATTATAATATTCAAGTAATTATGCAAGTGCACATTTATAACATTTCAAGTTTCATTCATTCTACGAACATGCATTCAACTTGTATTCAAGCAATTGTAACTTTCTTCACACTTAAATATCATAACTGCTATGAAATTTTCTTCTTTTATTTTGTTAAATAAATGAAAACCCAACGAAGCCTTTTATCACTTTCGTTATTGACAATCAATTGACGTGATCTGAAAAGACCTGATGACCTCGAGCCAAGCTATCATTAACTTAATTAACATTATTATAGTACAAAGTTAACACCACAGATTTAAGGAAATGAAGAATTGATCTGGTCGGAGCGAGAATTAGAAATTGAAAAATGTTTTTACCTACAAAACCCCGTAGTTGGAGCTAATCAAGTTGTTTTCACTACACAGGGCAGAAAAACTATATATTATATATATATATATATATATATCAGGGCTGGCAGGTCGGACCCGGACCCGGACCCAGACCCGGGTTTAACCCGAAGTGAGATAAGACCCGGACCCGGACCCAGACCCGGGTCTAACCCGAAAGTGAGATAAGACCCGGACCCGGACCCAGACCCGGGTTTAACCAGAAAGTGAGATAAGACACGGACCCTGACCCGGACCCAGACCCGGGTTTAACCCGAAAGTGAGATAAGACCCGGACCCGGACCCGATAGTGAATAAGAAAAGAGACCCGGACCCGGACCTGAAAGTGAATTTTAAAACTGACCCAGACCCAGACCCGACCCAAAAGTGAAGGACCCGCACAGCCGGGTTTTTAGTTTACAAAATTTATGTGTGCGCCTTTAGATTTGGCAACAATGTATTGAATTATCACTTCCCCCTCCAAATGACTCGCTGGAAGTGGAGAGTTAAAGGTGACGGAAGAATATATTTTACTGTTTGTTTGTGAGTTGTGTACTGTGTACATTGGTTGGTCTCCAATGCTTCGTTTGCTATTTATTTGAATTTGCAATGCCTTTACAAGGTCTTTTTTCGGTGGGGAGTGGTAGCAAAAAACTAGCCTTAGAAATGAATATTTTAAATATAATAATATTGATAAAACATCTACATGCCAAATTGAAAAATGTGGAAAAGTGTATAGTGGCAATCATGTGACAAACCTAAAGCGACACCTTAAATCGTGTCACCCAGACATATATCGTAAAGTTGAGGATCATGATAAAAGCCTACCTAGCACTAGCAGTACTTCGAAAACTCAAATAGAAACCAAGGCCAAACTAGTGTTAAAAACTTTTTTAAACAAATTAAAGTTGGAGTTCACCCGCAAGTTCATAAGAAAACTTTAGAAAATGGCCTTATTTCGTGGGTGACAATAGACGGGTGGCCTTTTAGCATTGTAGAAGATATTGGATTTAAAATTTTGGTTGAACCATTTCTATCTGCAATGAATATAAACATGAACAGAAAAAATCTTGCTACTTTGACTCTCGATAGAGCAATAGCTGAAAAAAATAAGTTAAAAATACTTCTTAAAAAATGTTTCATTTAAAAGTAGATTGTTGCAGTCGCTTAGATAGAGGATTTTTAGGTATTCAAGCCCAATATGACTTTCAAAACAAAATTGAAGTAAAAACATTGGCTGTCAAGGAACTTCACTGCTCGCATACAGGTAAAAATTATTTACATTTCCCAAAAATTATTTTACATTTCACACAAATATATATATATATAATATATATATATATATATATATATATATATATATATATATATATATATAGAAGAATGTTACTTTAAATCTAAATCAGTAATAAATAATTAATTTCATAGATGTTTTGAAACAAACCATTCAGTCTGTGTTAACCGAGTACGACTTGGGATCTGCACAAGTTGTATCCATTGCAACAGACAACGGGTCCGATATGATCAAGTTCTGTCGCCTTTCCATTTGAGTTTACTCAAAAAAATATAGAATTTTTTTCACAAAATTAATTACAATTTAGAATAAGGGGGCTGAAGAGAGCAATCATACATCGTACTTTGCCCCTTAGCAATGCATGTATAACTATACCTAGTTACTATTAAGTATTAATACAATTAATACACCTACTTTCAAACATTTCCAAAATCGGATTAATTAATATACAGGGTGTACATAAAGTCAGGATCTATTTTTGTGAAGCACTTGGAAATTATATGGAATTGAATCATAAAATGATAAAGTGGTAACACTTATTAAATAATTAAGAGTAGGATTCGACGTGACGCCCATCAGTATCCCTGCACAGCTCAAATCGTTCCGCAGCATTTCTAAACACATTCTGGAGCATTTGCGGGGGTTATGTTATCTGCAGCAGTTCGTATACGTGTACGTAAGTTTTCAAGACTCGTAATCTTCGTCTGATAGACGTGCGATTTGATAAAGCCCCATGCAAAGAAATCTAAAGGGTTAAATCTGGTGATCTCGCTGGCCAAGGTCTTTTGTTGCTTCCGCGTCCGATCCAGCGATTTGGAAAACGTCCATTTAGATAATCCTGAACATTTTGGCATAGTGACAAGGAGCACCATCATGTTGATAGACGACGGTACTAACAATCCTATCCCCGTCGTCTATCAACATGATGGTGCTCCTTTTCGACATATATATGTCGAAATAACCACGAAGGAAACAGAGAATGGGCAAAAACTAGTACACTAATTTACAGCTCAAAAGGAAGATTAGCTGGGTGTGCTACGCTTCGTCTGCCAACAACGGGTCTCGAACCCGTGTCCGCAGGCAATTCTTAAAAGTTTTTAATATTTCTAAAATCCTACAGCAGAGCTGTATAATCTTTTAAGTTATCGAGAAATGTACAATTAACGCCACACCATATATATATATATATATACCGAAATAACCGCGAAGGAAACAGAGAACTGGACAATAATTAAAAACAAGTACACTAATTTACAGCTCAAAAGGAAGATTAGCTGGGCAGATAGCATTTCACTTCGTTTTATTACGGCTTTTTATAAATTATTTAACACTGAATGAAACGATGTATATAGACCGAGAATAAAGCACAAACTAGTTTTTCAAAACGCATTTATTGTGGCCTTTTATTAGTTAACACTGAATGAACCGCAGTATATAATCACAAATTAATTACTTACATCTCTGCGAAGTCGTTAGCGGGAAAATCGTTCTCGCTGCCACAAATTTCTGTAACAGTATGCGTTGAGAGAAGTTCATTCTGGTCTACAGCGTTGAAAATTACGCGCGTTGCCTCAGCGTAGAAATCTTTATCTTCAAACAATTCGGGAGAGTTGTAGAGCTGGCTCATGATGGGGTATTTCAAAAACACTGTTCGAAAAAACGTATGAATTGACGCTCTGAGATGAAAGTGACCCCTTTTATAAATGGGGCTCTAATTGTGATCATCCTACGATACCCGATTCGCGAGCTTCCTATTGGCTATCAGTGAATTTTGGGCGGGTCTTAACGCATAGGCCCGCCTAGCCTCCAACCAGAGGTTCTGGGCTCCGCCCACAGGTTTGTGATTGACTGACCCGTGAAATCTGGGGCGTGTCGTGTCAGATATACCCATTCGTAGAGAGAGAGAAACGCGCTGTTTTTGATCTTGTATTCTGGGTTTCGGACGAGTTGGTGGGAGATTTGAACGTATGATAGGCAACCAATTATATGAGGTGCTTAACGAGGTTGGAAGATAAGTTTGTAAATGGATTTATTGTACCCCATCTAAAATTGGTTCGGAAAAATTTATTTCCTCTGAAAATAAAGTTACAAACTGGAAGGTAATTTCCAAACCATTAACCATGAAGGAAAAGGAAAAAATCATCAATGCGCGAAGTTCGAGACAATTCTCGTACTGTAAAAGTTTATTGGGGCCCTGCGTTATTGTACTATACAATAACAAATTTAAAAAATTTACAGAGATGCGTGGTGGATGCAGGTCATTAAGCCGAAGTTTATCTAGCGTCTTCATCAAACACAATTTCAGAACTCTGTTTAATATAATTGCGTGTGTGTATATATATATATATATATATATATTATATATTCCATAAATATTTATGTCCTTCTATTGTTCAGCAATTTACTTCGTTTAATCAGGAAATGTTTAGGAGGGAATTTGTTTATACCACCTTACCTTCTCTCCATTTCCCTCAAGCTTTACACTCTCCCTTAGACATACTTTTTAACGTATATATATATATATATATATATATATATATATATATATATAGAGAGAGAGAGAGAGAGAGGCGCGTGCGAGAGAGAGCGAGAGAGCAAGAGATTTGTACATATGTAGGCTCACTTTGCTTTCGATGGCTTCGGCCCGAATTGTTCATTCTGGCGAAGGTCAAATTTTACATTCCACCTTAAACCTACTTTTTAACGGGATATATATATATAATATATAAGAGAAAGGGGCGAGAAAGAGAGAGAGAGCGAGAGAGAGATTTGTACATATATAGGCTCACCTTTGCTCTCGGTGTCTTCGGCCCGAATTGTTCATTCGGGCGAAAGCCAAACTTTTCACCCCGCCCTAGACCTATTTTTAACGGGGCTATATATATAAGAGAGAAAGAGAGGGATCCCTGCTAGGATACCCTGGTTACCCATTTATCTACCAACCGTGGAAAGACGCGCCGCCACTGGGTCTCGAACCCGGCGCATATAATCGCGCATATAGTTGTGTGCGTAATTTTATGGGCGTATAGGCGGGGGTGTACGTACCCAAACGAAGTATATCTGTGCCAACTGGCTGATAATGCCTGGAGGCACTAGCTGATTAAGCCAACTGGCTGATTAGGGGCCTATAAGACAGCGGGCGCTCGGCTGAAGTCTTAATATGCGCTTGGCTCCTGCCAGGCGAACACCTCTCTTCCTCTCTCTCCTTCTCCTCTCTGAGAGGATAACTCCGCCTCCAAGTTGCATAACCCCTTGTTGCTCTTGCAACATTCTCCCATCCTCCTTTGTTGCATAACATCTTGCAACATTCCCCTTGTTGCATAACTTTATTAAACGTTTCCTTTGCAGCATTGATCAACATTTGCAATTGCATTGCCCTCTATTCTTTTGCGCCCATGCTACTTATGACTATATACTGTATAAGGTTAATTAACAAAGCATTTTTTTTCATATTACAATAAATTTCAAGTTTGACTGTAATGTTAATACATATACAGTGTGTGTATATATATATATATATATATATATATATACACAGTATATCAGGGTTGTGCGGGTCTATCACTTTCGGGTCGGGTCTGGGTCTGGGTAATTTTTCTAATTTACTTTCGGGTCCGGGTAATTTTTCTAATTTACTTCCGGATCCTGGTCCGGGTCGGACCCGAAAGTTCACTTTCAGGTCCTATCGGGTCTTTCAGTGTATGACCCGGGTCTGGGTCGGGTTCATTATTAAAAATGTAATAATTATAATCTGGTATAGGATAGGTAATAAGACTGCTACCATAGCTACATTAACATGTTTTCTGAAACATAGTAAAACATTATATGGCTATACGGTAGTAGCCTAACCATATACAGGGTGTACATAAAGTCAGGATCTATATATATATATATATATATATATATATATATGGTGTGGTTTTAATTGTACATTTCTTGATAATTTAAAAATTTACAGAAAGTTGTACAGGTAGGGTTTTAGAATTACCAAAACTTTTAAGATTACCCGATGCTTACTTTTGAAACCTGTCAGGATATCTGCTTTTTGATTATAATTTGCCAGGCGTCCTAATCGAGATTTTCTCTTACTGTATCTCTTTAATTAAACTAATTTATTTTTACTTAACTTTATTTGATTCAGCATGAACTAATCATGTTAACTTCTCATTAAAGGAGCGAGACGGAACTTGAACGTGTTATAGTTACTTTTCGTTTTGATGAAAGGGGAATAAATGATATGGACGCTTTACCGCACAACCAACCCAGCGACCTGAATACAGAGGTCGAGTTATTGGCTCATATCCGGTACAAAGAATGCCAGGTTATCGAGGAAGTAATGTAAATATTTTTTGGGGTTAAGAACAAAACAGTTTTTTCATCAAATTTATTAAATGGTAGAAAACATGTACAAAGCGGAACCAGTGTCCATTAAATAAGTCTTAATGGCGACAAATACACCTTTACACAATATAGATATACACCTTTACACAATACAGCGGGTGCTAACATATGGGAACCTTTTTTTATCTGTCTGCATACCAACTCGTCATTCATTTCAGAGTCGGACAAATCGAATAATTTTAAAAAATTTGTAAATCCCTTCCCACGTGGCATGTGCAGGAGAAATGAGAAGCTGTACATGCCGCACGTGTTGCTAAAATATCCTTGAAAACGGTATGGATTCCATACAATCTCAGGTACATGTATCTGTTCGATAAATTGTACGACCACAGGGTCATTCCAGGGCTGAGTGCCGAGTGAATCAAAACAGTACATTCTTTCCCTATTTTTAAAATAGATTGCAAACCAATGAATCCCCTCACCCCCCACAATGTCGGTGTTCACGATAATCCCGTACCAGTTTCTCGTAGTTGGCAATTTCAATATTTCATTCTTCGCAAACACGCCGATAAATTTCGAGCGTGTGATTCGGTCACTTTTCATTACTCTCTGGAGTATATTCGCGTCCATTTTAAAAGTCTGTGACCACGTTCCTGAAACGGTCAACTTCTATCAGAGCTTGTGATTCGAGGTACACGAGTACACTAATAGGCGCGTCTTAGGGTTGGCAAATTCCAACCTGACATAGATATTCCCACTCTGTTGTGACTTAAGTGCGTATTTATTTTAGCAGACAAGTCAGGGGTAATATCAAATGAATAAATGTTAAATTCTTCGACAAATTCTTTCTGCGTTACGCCAAACGCAAGTTCATCACAGGCACCTGCATTATGAGCCAGACTACTATAAGCTCTCGTGCAGAACGGGAACACAGCGTCTGATGAGTAATCAGCAATCATAGTCCCTCCCAATGCAAGTCCATTTACGTATAGAGTTATATTTTTAGGCCGAAATTCTCGAATTTAAAGGCACTCTTTTTATATTTTCCATTCGTCGAGGCGTGGTCCTGCATTCCAATTAATATCCTTTTCGGTAGAACTCCCAGGGCCACGTATCCCGGCGGGCACCGTGTATAGTTTGATCTGTACTCTGTTAATTGGGTATTTTACTGTCGTGTATAACATTTTTTTCAATTTCTATTTGTTTTGGTGAACTTAATTTCACTCGGCGTACACGTAAATACGTTTCCATTATGTGAATCACAACGGGTTTTGCGCCCTCTTCTTGATCAGACTCCAGATTTATGCAGATCTCAGGACTCGTGCGGTTGAGCTTTAGATTTAGATCGACGCCGTTCATAAGCAGTTTCTCCTGGAACGTGAAGTCTGTATGAAGACGGCCAAAAATTTTAAATTTATCTTTTATACCACTTTCGTCTTTAGTCTGATAATAGCCCTCGGCGGTTAAAAAGGTGTCCTTCGCTTCTTTTGAAAAGTTGAGGACATTTTCCAGATAGGCTCGTAGGTGACAATACCCCGTTCCTGCCGAGATGTTAACCTGATTTAAATACACCTCACACTGGCTGAATATGGAGTGTAGAAAGTTGGTATCAGGGTATGCAGAGTAAGTATCATCGCAGTCCATTCCATCTGAATGGGCTATACGCAGTTTAGCGTACATGTGCATGCAGCTCGGGTCAAAAAAGTAAGGGTCTGAGCTGGGTATCACGAATTCTATATGGGCACTCGGCGAACTAATTGTGTTTAATGGGTTAATTGTAATAAAGTCGCTATGCTCAATAGATACCTGGGTGGGGGGCATATCAAAGAGGAACAGTTCCGATTTACAGCATTGTGAACTATACAGATGGATGAAACGCGCCATGACGAGTCAGAAATAGTACCACCTCTCTCGGCAACTAGTAATCAGCCTATGATTCGTGAGAGTAGTGTCCTCAGCTTATATCAGTTAAAAAAATGATCAGCCATAGGCTTCATACGCTTAGAGCACTTCTTTTTTTATTTCCTTTTACGTTTAGCGCCACGTGATGGTAACCCCTTCTTCCTGGCAGCTCTCTTCTTTCCGCTACCACGCATTTTTCTCTTTGCATCTTTGATGATTTCGTCCCGTGTACGTTTTAAATGTTTTTTTCTTTAGGTTTAGTTCCACCCATTATGTCTTCTGCCGCGTTAAAACCTGTTTGTAACGCCTTCCTCCCTAGGTATCTAGCACCCCTCTTCAACAGTGGGACAGCGGTGCGTTGTATGGATGAAGAAATGGATCCAAGCCCACTCCCACGCTGGTATCTCACACTTCGATACACTGTGAATGGCCTTCGGGTCATTATAAACGGCGAAAGTGTTGTTTCACTTTTAGGCTCCCATCACCGAATGGGAAATTTTTTCCCTCAATCGTTCTTATATATATCGAGATGTTGATTAATAGATTAGTCACAACATTACATTCACATAATGGGGCTTGTCATATGTAATGCTCAAACTTTTCCCTCTATGGTTGGGGATGTGTGCAATGCGCAGCAGGCGCGCCTGGGTGTCCCCAACAAATTGATGCTCTACGATATTACTGTAAATATAGCACATGTCTGGGGGATGGAGAGCTTTCACCCAATTTCTCCATCTTCAACTGATACATTAAGCTGGACAAGTCATACTGTGCCTCGTCAAAGGTATCTCTTTGGAGAGCTGCGCTATATCGGCCCTCAGCCACAATTGTGAACAGCTCTTTATCTTTAATATTTCTACTAAGCGTTGATTTTAAATTCAATGTGCATGCAGGCGTGTCTTTGTTTACGATTTCATAAAGAAAATCGTTTGTCAAGTACGACTTTTCAAGACTCTTGTTTAACCTCGTTACAATGTCCATGGCTGTGTCATAATGACCAATTCCTAGTGTTACATTTGTACTATAGTATTGTGCCTCACCGAACAGGACTGATCGCATAGTATTGTCTAAGTTTATGTCTAATTTTTCACATTCATCGATTCTTCTAAGGATCAGAAATATGATTTACTCATTTTCAAGAGTTAAAAATTTGATGACTAAATGGAGTTCACATAAACTCACCTCATACGAATCACGCTCCAATTCAATGGGCCCATGGAGTTCTGTCACAAAGTTGGCAAGGGTGTTGTTAGGATGTACAGACAGAGAAGAAGAGGACGGGAGTGTAACATATAAGTGGCTAGGAGCCATGTTGTATACTAATTAAGCTTCATTATTGCAGCAGCTTTTACATAGGTGTTGAAGCTTTCTGGGTAGCCCAGCCATTTCACCAAGTACATTTTTCTCTTTCCTGATCCTTTGCTGCCTAAAAGATTTTCAATTTTGAACACCTTTTCCTAAATTAAATGTCAATTTCTGCAACTCCTCGCGGTAAAAGCCTCCAGCAATCTCTTCTCCATTCAAATCTTCAACGTAATACATCATTATCTCGCCTTTAGGCTCATAGCAGTAACTTTAAAAATCTCACGTGTCCATCCTTGCTCAAATCCCTTCGCGAATTTATTTCCCGAACGTGATAGCCTTACATAATCATTGATTTTGAAATGTGTAGTGTGTGGTGGTGGTGCTCCATCTCTTCTCACCTCTGGGCGCGTACCTCTTTCTAAAACTTCGTTAGGTGTTGTGCCAACGGTTGTTTGACGACGCCAATGACCCGAGAACGTTTATATATCTGTATGTGTTTTTATGTGTAAAATAGCGATGCATGCGTTCCTTTATGGTACGTTGAACTCTTTCAGCTGAAGAGGCCTTATGTATAGAACTGCTAGTGTAGTAACTGATATTAAACTCTGTCAGCATGTTCTGAAAAGCGCAACCTATAAATTCTTTCCCTATATCCGTACAAAAATATCGAGGAATCCTATCTTCTTTTAACATCAACGTTTTGGTCGATTTAGCAACTGTTTCAGGCGATTTATTTTTCAGTGGAATTAGCCACAAATATCTAGAGAATACATCTATTATGAATAGGATGTAGCGGTATCCATCATTATACACTGAATATCTTTGCATGTCTGTTAAATCCGCTTGCCAAATAGAGTCAATCGAATCCGCTGTTGTCTTGGTCGTTTTGAACCTTTTTCTCACCGGTATATGAAGTGTATAAGCATTCTTCTCCCGCAAAAGCTCTCAACATCTTTTTTCCCTACTCCGTAAACACCTCTGTAAAGTCTATTAACCCCGCCATAGGAGGCGGGGTTAGAAATGTCATAATAGTATTTACTTAATATGTTAGCCATTTGCGTATTTTAGAGACACGTGGATAAGGTTGACCGTTTGTTCTCTTCTTTCTCTTCTTCAGAGACGCTACTGCTGGGGGCGATGGCGTACTCAGTTGTGACACATGCAAGACCTGATCCAAGTCTTTTAACCTATTCAGATTACCTATGAATGTTTTTGAACATTTATTTGTTGTAGTCTTGCTTTAATATGCTTCCATCCTGTTGGTGAGGGCCTGTCCCACTTTCTCAAGATCATCGACAATGTTAACGATGTTTGATCCTTGTACCCTTGTTCCTTCAACAATGACCGCGCCTGTATCGGCCCACTGCAAGCATAAATACAGTTTTTCCACATCTCACATCTTGTAGGGCCAGATATAATACATGTGCAGGGCTTGTGAACCTGAATTTTTCTACAGATTCCATCTCTAAAACGTCACACCTCTAAGTGGGTCATTCACAAAATATTACAAATTTTGAGTGCTGCTCCTTATATTCTTGTTTTTTTCTTCTTCCACAGAACCGTGAATGACGACGATGTACAGCCCCCATCATCGATATCACAGATGAACCCGATGGCCTTGTAGCTACAGAATTCTTCCCCGCTGACGAACCCTCACCACCGACACCTGTAGCATGCGACAGTTCAAAGCGGAAGCATGATGAAGAACCCTCCACGTCAGGTATAAAGCGTGCCAGGATTGCGCCGGTTGTTAGACCCCCAGTAATAGAGCCCTAACCCTCTACGTCTTACGACACAACCCCCACAATAGTACCTTCCTCAAATATGCCCCATTATTCCTGCAGTTCCAGGTACTTCCTCCACAGCAGCAGCAGCTTCTCATACTGTGGAGGATGGTATAACAATCGAGTTGGTGTGCACCGCTTACCCCACCCCTGTCCTGACTAGAAATCGGTACGTGGTCAGGGTTGACTCTGGATCCCTGTATACGAAACGGTGTTGGACTGCGACTTATTTCGTAGTTGAACGTATTGTGGAGTTTGCCCTTCAGAACCGCGACGAACGTGAAGTCCGGACGAGGTTGTCCTTCAGGTTCGGGTCAGATGATGGGGACGTAGATGATTTTTGGGTAGTAATACCGTTCAGACGTTTGGTGGCTGTAGACAGAATATATCTTGGGCCGTATAATGCAGGCCTCTCAAAGTAGTACAGCCTTCAATATGGACAACTTCATGGTAGATATTGACAGAGTATTCCGGGTTGCTGGTCATAGTGCCACACCTTATACTCTTAATTACAATTCTCCGGTTATTTACAGAAAGCATTTAAACGTCGATCGTCGTTGCAGTTTTATAGCAATAGTCTTAGCTCATATGTTCACTGTGCTAAATACTTGGACGCAAAAAATTTGGCTGCCTACGGTTGTGCAGCGTGCTCGTAAACTGGCTTCAGATTATAAGCTTGAATTTAATTGTAATATGGGTCCTCAAGAACTGAGAAGGGCCGAGCAGGAAATGAATGCACGTATAGTCGTATTTGGAATAGGTGATCGTCGTAGGACTGTGTATGTTTTAAAAGCTGCGTGAGAGATCGTACAAGACCTCTACTTATTTTAGGATTGTCAGGAACATCGTATCTCCCAACCCGTAACATAAGGGCTCTCTACGCCAGTTATGATAAAGTCGAAAATATGGAAGGCATCACGATTTGTGTAAGGGATGTCTCGAGTTTGCTGATGATATGGTGAAACATTGCAAGGATTGCTACATGGTATGTGAGCAGTGTAAAAGCCCCAAATGTGAAAGTCGTGTAGTTGAAACCGAGAAGAGGGAATGTAATGTGTGTAGACGTAATTTTTCAATAATAAATGCTTTGAACTCCATAAATCAATTGGCACTTGCAGGAAAATGAGGATCTGTAAGTGCGGTGTTTCACATGATGGATAATTTAATTGGGGGAATTTCAAACATAAATGCGATGAAATTCACTGTTCTACATGTCATGAAAAATATAAGGCGGATGGAGTGAAGCATGTATGTTATATGAAAGATGCTAAGCCTAAAAATAACCCTTGTATAACTGTGTACTACGATATAGAAACTTACACGAACGCTGAAACCAAAGAGGTTATTCCACATTTACTCGTAAGTCAGACTATCTGTGATGAGTGCATGGAGATCGTGTGGCGAGTGCCACAAATGTGGAAAACGGACAAACGTTTTTAAAACGACTGCACATGGCAGCCCTGTGAAACTCTTTGTATCCTATATTGTCAAATTAGCGGACAAGTTAAAAAAAATGACTGTGTATATTCTTGCCCATAACGGGGCAAAATTCGACACAGTTCCTTCATAAGGAGTTGCTTGAACACGAGTCGTCTGCGATATTTACAGGTGATCCCTTGAAAAGAAGCAACAAACTAATACAGATGCAGATAAGAAGTAATGTACAGTTTAAAGACACCCTGCTGTTCACATCTTGTAAATTAGTAAAGCTACCTAAGGTCATGGGCGTAGCCGCTGAAGTTTCAAAGGGGTATTTCCCTTACACATTCCTCACTAACGAAACTTTGAATTACGTAGGACTACCTCCACCCAAACATTACTTTAACTACACCAACATGAGTGATAGTGAGCGTGAAGATTTTGACCGCTACTACAACAGTTTTAATGAAGCTAGTCCATACAATATAGCTGATGAATGTGAACGTTATTGCGTGAATGATGTGCGTGTGCTTAGGGTATGTTTCCAGGCCTTTAGAAGGATGTACGGGGCTCCAATAAGTCTTAGCCCCCCCCCCCCCCCGCGCATGGTCTAAACCATTAGAGGTACAGTAAAACTAAACATACCTTACAAACGAGAATTTAATCCTGCATTTAATAAGAAACAATTAAAACTTGGTGTTCCCGCCATTGACTTCCAAGACAGCCTGAATTCGCTTTGGGTAGCTTGCCAAAAGTGACGTGAATAGATCTTCATCGTTACGCAAATTTGCTAAAACAGTTTCAATGTGTTGCGTCATTGTATCCTTCGAAAATCGATTTGCTGCAGGTTCTTGAAACAAGAGACATTCAACCTTGTCCTTTATAACTGATCCAATGTGTTCACAGACGTTCAGGTCAGGAGAATTTCCTGGCCATTCTTCATTTCCAAAGAAATCGATCTCATGGTTCCGCAACAACTGTTGAGTGGCTAATGCCTTAAAGCAGGGGGCCTTATCGTGCAGAAGTGTGACCTGATCGACATCCATAACATTGTTTGGGTTTCTTAGAAAATGAATGACATGCTGGGGTAGAATAATATCACGAAAATACTGTCCATCCCAACTCTGACCATTTGGCTTCAGCACCCACATGAGCTTCTTTGCAATGAACAAAACAAACACACCAACACAGTCTGGACTTTTTAATAATTCGCGATAATGTTCCTTGTTATCGATTTCATCTGGTGTTGTGGACCACACTCGATCATTTTGGTAGTTAGGCCGGCGTGTTACGTAAACAAAAAATTCATCGGAGACAGCTAATGCATGAAATCATCCACATCCCAATCTTCAAGATAATGGGCAAACCACATTCTGTCATCGATGTTAAGTTGATTTTTCTTGGCTTTGGAAGTTCATGCCAAGGCTTTAAACCTTGCCTATGACAGTATAGTCGAATGATCTCACCACTAACGATCTTTCCTCTCAACACTTCGATCTCTCTAGAAAGTTTAGCACAGCGTACCGCTTTCAATGATGTCCTTTGTTTCCTGAGAGAGTGGCAAATTTGGTCGCCCAGATTTGGTTGTATCCATTTCACATTCATCCAAAGTTTTATTCCAATTTCTTTTTACGAAGTCCTCACTTCGCAACTTTTTGGCAACCCATGAACGTGTTATAAAGGTGGCTCCAGCATCACGAGCTTCCCGAAATGTTATTGCTCGTATGCGATCTATCACACGTTGCCTCTCCGAATCACCAATTACAGTAATTGAGAAGCCATTATATCATCACTTTATCAGCTAGAGTAATTTTAATACCTGCAATAAATAAAGAATTTTATACATTTTTATAATCACTAAAAATTATTTCGATATAAGTAAACATGTAAGCTGCAAATGGGGGGGCTAAGGTTTTTCGGAACCCCTTACATAGCCCGTTTGAAATGCGTTCCGCTGCAAGTCGCGACCACGATCGCCTCATTATGTTTTACAGTGTTCAAGAATAACTTCATGCCTAAAGACACCTTAGCAATCATTCACAGAAACAACCCCCGCAGTTATGGGCACAAGGCTATTTACCGGCTCATACACCTACAGCAATAGACCGGGGTATACATAAAACATGCCCGCAACACGGGTGAAGTACCCGTTAAGGTCAATGGTCGTGTTTTTGGGTTGATGGCCTAAGTGAGGATCCAACCACTGGTGAGAAGACTGTGTATTCCTTTAACGGCTGCTGGTGGCATGGATACCCGCGCACTGAGTGTGCCGTTACAGGGGACCTCTGTGGAAGATCCCCCGCCGACAGCCTCGCATGGACCCATAACTGCGATCAACTTATAGGCTCCCAGTTCATTCACAAGATCGTGTGGGAGCATGAGTATTAGGGCGGGTCATACTATGCATTTTTTTTAAATCAATGGAGAGGGGTGTTCAAATGACATATTTTGGTGTATAGAACACAATTCTGAAGAAAATATTTAATTCTGATAACCCTAACCTACATCATTTTGCAGTTGTTATTTTTACTATTGTAGTTACCCCAGAATATGTCTTCTCACGTTTTCTATCATGGCTGCTCACGTTATCTCTCATAGAGCGTTGTTCTACTAATTCATATAAACACATATAATGTAATTCATATAATAATAATAATATTTAAATACTCAAATAAAAAGGTGTGCCATTCCATTAATTGTAATTATCATACAGTTTGGTATATGAAATATTTTGACGGTTTTCTGGCGCGCATAGGCCATTTTCTGAGCCACCTTTCTCAGAGGCTAGAATGTAACGTTTCAGAACATTCTAAAACGTTTTGTGAAATATTTGAAGTGACTCATGATTTATGAAGCTATTTTACCACCTCGGCTTGCAGTGAGGGGATAGATTTAGTGATTATCTACTGATATTTCTTTTGTTACTGTTCACATGTGAGTATTATTCTGTTATATTTTAGAAAAAGCTATTTCTACGCATATTATAGTGATACATTGAGCAAAATTTAATTAACAACTTTGATTTGAGCTAAAATTAGGTGGTTCATTTTTAGTACAACTGAGCAGTATGAGGCCTATTTCAATGTTCTAAAGAATATTTTTAGGATGTGTTTCTTTAGTTTTTTAGAGTACATGAACAAATTATTTGCATTACAGACAACAGATAAATTAGCATTTTATAACATTTTGAAACCAAAAAAGCATAATGTGTTTAGCATTTGCAGATAAATTTGTTCTTGCCCATTTCAGCTCTTTATTTAACCAAGAATTTTGCGCTGTAAAGAGTTAATACCTGTCTGTAGTGGATACTTAACTGTTGTATTATTGTTTTTATTTCAGTGTGAACTCATTAAGAAAATGGCTCAAGTCAGAACAAGGACGAAATCAAGTTCTCATCTGAGTAATCTTGTTGGCACTGGCCGGGAGCTGTTGGTGTCTGAACTGCCAACTGTGAGGGATATCCTGAGGTATGGCATCTACTTGAGGAAGCAAAGTGAAGATGACAGGAGGAACTACCCAGTGGACAAGCTGGTGAGTGACATCTACCCTGGTCTGATTTGTCAGTGGAGCAAAGCTAATGCTCTTTTCAAGCCACCTGTTATCAATGAAAAAGTGACCATCATGTCCATTGTCCAAGCTCAAGGAGGTCTGGAATCAGGCAGTGAAATTTTCTCTTGGAAGGGCAAACTTGATGCCAAAGAGAGGTTCATTGTCAAGTTAGACAAGTTCTTTGATATTTTGACTTGCAAGTGTCAGATTGCCAGTTGTGAGGGGGGAGGCTGTGAGGGCTGTGTTATCCAAGCCCACATTAACTGTTCCTGCAGCAGAGAGAAAAAGATTCCTGTGAAAGATCTTGCCTACATCAAGGGACAGAAAGAGAGGTTGGAAGTAAGGGACCCCACCAAATAGGGGGTCCTGATCTACCAGAGCACAAGAGACAGGTGAGACATTGAAAAGGCAGTGGATGGAAAGGAAGGCAGAGAAAAGGAGAAGGAGCAAGGAGGAAAGTGCTGCAGTAGCAGAGAAGGCAGCCAGGAAGGATGTTAAGGGATTTTTGGCAGATGGTGATGAGGATCTGGAATTGGAGAGAAGTGGTGATGAAGATGAGTTTGTTCCTGAAGTTGAGCTCTTCCCTCAAACTGACCCTGAGCCAGCAGCTTCGGCAAAGGTACATAAAAACTATGATGAGATTCAAAACATTGCCCTTGCTAGTGTAAGGTATGGCATAGGGCTGAGGTCAACTGCAGCGATAGCAACAGCAGCTCTGATTGACGCAGGAATCATCACAGAAGACAATACAAGTAAAGTGATTGATAAGAGCAAGGTCAAGAGAGCACAGGAGAAGTTGATGAGAGAGCTGGGGGAACAGTTCGAGAAGAAGTGCAGGGAGGAGGGGGGGATCTCTTGCATCCTCTTTGATGGGCGGATTGACCTGACCAATGTGATGATGGAAGCTGAGGGCAGTGACCAATCTTTTCCCGCAAAGATCAAGGAAGAACACTATAGTGTTTAGTGAGCCTGGCAGCTACTATCTGTTCCACTTTACCCCAGAGAAAGCAACTAAAGAGGAGTCACATGCGGAGAAGATTGCTAAGGTCCTGTTTGCCTGGCTGAAAGAGAGGGGTTATGATAAGACCTTGTTGGCCATTGGAGGAGACTCAACAAATGTCAACACTGGTGTGAAAGCTGGAGTAATGCGGAAGCTGGAGCTGCACCTGGGGAGAAAGCTGGTCTGGTTGGTGTGCAACCTGCACACTGTTGAACTTCCCCTGCGCCATCTCATTGTTGACCTTGATGGCCCTACTCTGTCAGACAAAAAATTATCCGGGCCAATAGGAAAGCTCCTTGATTCTGCTACAGACTTTGATATCAATCCAAACTTCACCCGAATCTCTGTTGGCCCTCCACTGATCAAGCTTCCTGACAAAGTCATTCAAGATCTCTCAACTGATCAATACTATGGCTATAAAATTGTCTGTGCAGTCAGGGATGGAGTACTTCCTGCAGGGCTGGCTCTGTTAGAGATAGGACCAGTAAACCACAGCCGCTGGCTCACCACAGCGAACAGACTTCTCAGGCTCTGGGTGTCAAAGCACGGACTTAAAGGAAAGAACCTGAAGATTCTGCAATTCATTGTGGAATTCATCATTGGAGTGTATTACCCATGTTGGTTCAACGTGAAGGTCAAGCACTCCTGGATCGAAGGGCCTAGGCACATCCTCTTTCAGTTGGACTACCTCAAGTCCAAGAGAAAGGAGGTGCTGGATATTGTGATGCCAACTGTGAGAAGATCTGCTTGGTATGCCCACAGTGAAGTCATCCTCCAACACTACTCTGCTCTGAGGATCAGAAGGAGAGGATTGAAGGGGTGGAGAGAATCCTGGCCATCAGGGGAGAAGGGAACCCGGACACTCAGCAGGGGGACTCCTCTGTTAGGAGCAGAAGGACACCTGACATCAATTGTGATGCTTCCAGCATCGGTGACTTGATCAGCTGGTCAGAAGGTGTGTCAGAGCCACCTCTCACCTGCTCTCTAAGCACCTCAGAGGTGAAAAACTTCATCAACGCCCCCATGGAGGTGCGCAACTGGCCTTGCCACACACAAAGCATTGAGAGGGTTGTTAAAATGGTGACTGAGGCTTCTGCTAAGTACTTCTCACAGGAAAAGAGGGATGGAGGGATCAGGGCTCAGGAGACCAGCAGGAAGCTGATGTCCAAGTCTGAGTCAAAGCAGGATTTGTGCAACCTGGCAAAGTTCAAGATGTCAGGAGAATGATCTTTGTAATTATATCCAGTGATATACATGCAGTTCACCTATTAATAAATATATGTAAAGTTGATTTGCCTTGTCAATATAAATGATTTACCTTATATCTTTTAATATATTATAAAGGGGTTCAAAAGGGTAAAATTGGCAATTTAGAAATACAAAATGATGTAGGTTAGAGTTATCCTATCCAAAAAATAAGCTCATATTTGAATTCCCCATGTAAAAACACACAATTTAGACACCCCTGATGGTAGGATTTCCTTCAGATTCATGTTGTCACCTGAGTACGACCCGCCCTAAATTGAGTATGATGCACGGATGGAAACAGATGACCAGTACCGTGAAGAAATAAGGGCCATCAAACGTTCAATGGTATTGGACCCCCTCAAATGTGGTGACAGCTTGTTTGGAGGGCGCACAAACCCATTCAAGCTATACTTTCGCCTACGGAGGGCGTGAAACTCCACTACTACGACTTCTGCTTTTTATACCCCTACGTGATGAAAAACAATCCGTACCCGTGGGTGCGCCTGAAAAACTGGTGGGTCCCACCATACCAACCATCGAGGGGTTTTCCAAAGCTGGGCACAAACCGTTAATCCGTTAATCGTTAATTAACGAAGTTAACTTTTTCGTTAACGATTTAACTTTTAAGTTAACTTTGAAAATCATTATTGGACTAATTAACTTCCGTTACATTTAACTTCCGTTAACTCAAGTCCGTTAACCCAAAAAATTCATAAATAAACGTTTAAAAGTTTATATTATTTTCAGTGCTGAGCAGGTGCGCAATTAATCCGCCACTGTTAATAGTGATGAACGAATTTCCATTTCCGCAGTGCAAAATCAGGCGATATATTTGTTTCCGTTGCCACAATTTGTGTCTTACCAAATATGGTAGTTATTTATGGCATTGGTTTGAGCAAAACATGGTCGACTGTAAAATCAGGCGGAAAGATTTGCCATGTGAGTTGAATGTTTCAACTTCTTTCAAGAAATATCACGAGCATTTTAAGGCACTTTCAATAATATATATGTAACAATTACAACAAATAACTACATTCGTTTCATTTGCAGTCTGTCTCTTGCGCAACATGTTTGTGCTAGTGAATATTTAAAAATAATCGTTGTCAAGTAAGTCATGTATATTTATAATATGTCTGTGAGTACCTTATTAGTAGTCTCCTTGATACATTTCAAGAACCATAAAACTGATCAGGTAAGCAACAACGAGGAGGAGGAGGAGGAGGATGACTTCTTCAGTGCTGTCATCCAGACAAAAGAGCAGCAGAAGCCACAGGTCACTCAAGGGCAAGGCCCAGAACTTGGTCAAGACCTGGCTGGAGACCAACTCCAAGGACTTGCTGACAGATGCTGCCTTCTTGGGTGAGCAAGTGTTGGTGGACTTGTTCATCAAGTTCAACACAGCCATCCCCTCCAGTGCTGCAGTGGAGCGTTTGTTCTCTATGGGCAAGGACATCCTGAGGGCCAAGAGATCATCCCTGTCTGATGAAAACTTTGATATGCTAATTTTCATGAAGGGCAACATGCATCTCATGGACAAAATGGAGAACGAGAAGAAGAGGGAAAATTAAATTATATATATTGTGTTTTTATTTTTTTTATAATAAAAGTTAACGTTAACGGTTTATCGGTAACTTCCGTTACATGTTTAAAGAATTAACGGATTAACGGTTAACGAAGTTAACTTTTTGGTTAACGGATTAGCGGTTAACGAAGTTAACTTTTTGGTTAACGGTGCCCACCACTGGAGTTTTCAGCTAACTTGAATGAGCGCTACTTTGGACTCTCTTTCGAAGACATGCTCCCCCGTCGCGATTTATGGATGCCAATCTTACCCGTCGTTATACATCACAAGCTCATGTTTCCCCTGTGCGTGAAGTTCGCAGAGGAGAACAACGGTGATTGTAACCATACAACCAACCAGCGCGCTGGTTGGTTGTATGGTTACAATCGTATATACAAGCCCTGAACTGGACCTAGCCGTTCGCCATGGGTACAGAATATTGAAGGTACATGAGGTGTGGAGGTTTCAAAAGCTACCCAACTTTTTCACACCATATATAAACGCTTTTTTGAAGGCCAAAATAAGTATAAGTATCAGGATATCCGCGAGGGGTTGATACCGAAGATGAAAAAACGGCTTATATTCAGCGTTACCGTGCCCATAGAAGTATACAGCTTGACCGTTCCCAAATTGTTAAGAATCCTGGCAAGCACTTTAGTGCAAAGTTGTGTCTAAACAGACTTTGGGGGAAATTTGTACAGAATACCGGCAAAGGGAACGTTTATTTGGCACAAAGTTATAGTGAAGTCTGGGATTATGCCAACGTTCCCGATAAAGAGGTCATGGAGATCGTGAATGTAGGTAATATTTACATAATAAAGTACATCATCACCGAACTGGCCACAGATACTCACGGGTTACAAACATACCTGTAGCCAGCTTCACAACGGCCTACGCCCTCATCAAACTTTGGGGTCTACTGCACTCTCTTGGATGGAGGGTGTTGTACGCTGACACAGATAGCATGATATTCACAGCGAGGGAGGGTGGATACATGCCTGCTATTGGGGAATTCCTCGGAGAGTTAACTGATGAAATCAAGGACGAGTATGGTGATGGTGCATACGCAGACTCGTTTGTATCAACAGGGCCAAAAACCTATAGGGTACAGGTGAGGGTAGGGGATGATATGAAGTATATCGTGAAGGCTAAGGGTATCACGCTTAACCATGCGAACCGTCGAGTTGCTAACTTTGACTCGTTGAAGGATCTAGTGTGCTTGGAAGATGAGGGCGACCAGCCACCCCAACTGACTCTGGAGACCCACAATTTTCGGGCGCAGAAACTGGGGTGTGTGAAGGAACTTAGGGGCACGAAGGTATGCCGTAACACATATAGGAAGCGTTACCAGGTGTCTGGTACCTATGATACCGTACCCTTTGGCTACCTTAGTCCTTGATTGTATTTATATATATGTGTATTGTTAACGATATGTTTATTTATCACATATATTTGCTTCAATTAAGGTGTCATTTTCTCCTTTGCGTGCGTACGTGTGTGTGTGTGTGTACAGTAAAAAGCTAAGCTCCGCCCACTGTAAGATCGGTTACGTGACTCCTGCCACTACCTGAGCATATCTCTATCCCTGCGTGCTCAGTTGACCTCTGCATACCCTTGAGCTCAGACGTGTATTCTCCCGCGTAGACGAAAAATAGTAATGGCTACCTTTAATATTGCGTGTCCAACGTTTATGAAGTGGTATTCGGCAAAGTGCCAAGATGTGGTGGATACTGAAAAACTTCCTATTCCACCCTCCTTTGATACTTTTAAAGCTACATTGAACTGTGCGAAGGACCAAGATGTTAAAATACTCTACGGGTATTCTGGCGAGGGCATTGTAGGATTTCGTAGTCCAAGCGATGTATTGAAGTATGTTGTAGACCTAACTTTATAAAAGCTCACATATACCGCGAAGTAGAAGAAACAACACGTTCAGAAGATAAGCAAGGTTATGGACAGTGAGTCTTGTTGATGAGTTGTGTGACAAGCGGTATTATGTCATGTTACATCATACCGACTACTCGAACCCGACGGTTGAGAATGTAAATCTTGTCATCATGGAGAATCTTAAGTATTTTTACCACTATATTAATATATATATCATGACGAGGTTTGTTGTGAGGTCGCTTGTTAAACAAAAAGGATAAATATGGCATATGTTTCTCTCAAATACTGCACCGGATTGTGAAGATGTTTAGTTTGTGGAAATGAACGTCTGGTGAGTGATAAAACATTAAAACCGGTATTGCTTCATGTAACGGAAAATTCTGTTTGCCGAGTACAATGGGCACAAGTATTCGAATAAGCCGTACACGCTTCAGCAGTTTATGGTGTGACTCGCTCCCCCCATCGAGCCACCCACCCGTGTACCTCACCCCTCCGAAACACACGAGTTCGAACAAACCCGTACACGTTTCATCGGCGTGACTCACTCCGCTCGTCGAGCCGATCCGCTCACCTGTGGCTCGTAGTCATCTCAGAGCTTGAACCGATTGGACGTGCGAATACGATGGAACTTCCTTTGAGAAGCATTCTCAACATCGTGTACGATGTGTCCGTGACGAAGTCATTGCGCGTGTTCATGCGCGAAACCGGTGCCATTAACTATGTACTTGAAATGACTTGTAGGCAAGCAAGCAAACGTAATGTTATTTATTTAAGAGTTGAGGAGATGAATAGAGTCTTCGTGATAGTTGAGAAGTGGGGAGAGGACCGTTATAAAATACCTGCAGGTGTAGGTACAAGAAGAGAACAGATTAGTGATGCCCCCTCATATGCCGTTGTTTGCACGTTGTGTATAAATAACGATCAGGCATGCATTGATATACGACTGATGTGGAAGAATGCATCTGATAATAACGTTCTTGTCCCTACGCGAAACCGTTTCATCCTCGACAGAATGTTTGAAATCGTCGGATTCCGCAAGTTGAAGCCTATATTAGACGCTCGTGTTGCGGATATGATTTATTTTGACACGGTTCTTGAATACGTATACACCGCTCTGCTCGACGGCCTTATCGAATGTAGGAATGAACAAGGCGAGAATTGTCTAGAGCTGGATGTTTATTTAAAAGGTTTAGACTCTTCGAAATCTCCCGAACTTTCGTACAAAGCACTTGAGCGGTACAGGGAAGAGCTCACCTACACTGTTCACCCTGGAGAGTTGTATCTCTATATAATGAGTAGCTGTCGTTACGACTTGGAAGATTATTTAAATTCTTTTGGTTGTAAACGACATTTAATTATATCAAATGGATGCCTTTTAAACGGCTGACGGATTTCTAAGCCAACTGTCAAAAATATCTGGATAGCGGAATCTGGCAATTGAAAAGGAAATATATATATATATATATATATATATATATATATATATATATATATATATATATACACACACATCTGCCTTCTAGGTATTCTACGTCAAATGGCTGGTTAAGCCAGAATATATGCTCTAATTAAATAAATAGCGCAATCTGGCAACTCAACCCTAATAATGTACACCTGAACAAGCCATTTACGCCTTCTAAGTCAAGTGGCTGGTCAATCCAACTGGCGGATTAAGCCTGAATATATGCTTTAATTAAATAAATAGCACAATCTGACAACTTAGCCAGTTAAGCCAACTGGCTGATTAGGAACATATAGGACAACGACCGCTCGGCTGAAGTCTTAATATGCGCTTGGCTCCTGCCAGGCGAACACCTCTCTTCCTCTCTCTCTCTTGGGGGATAACTCCGCCTCCAAGTTGCATAACCCCTTTTTGCTGCTGCAACATTCCCCCTCCTCCTTTGTTGTATAACATCTTGCAACATTCCCCTCCCCTCGTTGCATAACCTTATGCAACATTGATCAGCAATTGCATTGCATTCTCTCCTTTTGCGCATACTCCTGTCATAAATGCCCACATGGAGGGGACAATGGGCTCCATTCGACCAGGGAAATATTCTTCACTATGCATAGGGCCTACATTCATTTTATACACTACACAATCTCTTCAAAATTCATGTAAAAAAATGGTATTGTGAGTCTCGGAGACCTTGATTTTGGTTGTTTCCTTCTTATATAAGGGGTACATTTTTACGAGTATTTGTTCTTGGCCCCTCCTTACTGCATAAAAAAAAAAATTTGGTTAAATATTTGTGCAAATTTTCGTCCGTGACCATTTTCAACTTTTTAATCACTTTCCCTTGTGTTAAGGTAGTTGGGGGGAGGGGGGTTCGATAAGAAAGTTTAGAGAAACCTTTTTCTTTATCGTATACAATGATTATTTTTTTCGAATTTCAGCCGCGTTAGGATTTTAATTAAAAAAACTCGAAGTGAAATAAGTCGTCCTTTTGCTTCCTCATTCCTTACACGTTAGTTTAGGTTAAGTTAATCCAACATAACATAACCCAACTTCAAAAAAGATAAAACTCAAAAAGTAGGTTGTACAGGGTGGGGCACGGGAACCAAGTGTTTTTGGAATAATCAGGAAAATGATATTTATTTTTGTAAAGAAAATATATTGGTAGAACAACATTCGTAAGAACATAGCATTTCATGTCATAATAATCATGTACCGAAAATTATATCTGGCATATGAGGTCCTGGCCGTCGACGCATTGTTGAAGGCGTTTACGAAAATTGGCCTCCACTCTTCCCAGCAGGCTCTTTGATTTGGATGATTTGTTGACGGATCGCTTCCTTCAATGCATCTAATGTACGGGGCTTGTCCTCGTAGACACGTGACTTGAGGTACCCCATAGAAAGAAGTCACATGTGGACAAGTCAGGGGACCGAGGGGGCCATGCAATGTCACCAAATCTCGAAATGAGATGGTTGGGAAACAGGGGGCGAAGAACAGCCATTGACGCTCTGGCGGTGTGTGGCGTGGCCCCATCTTGCTGAAACCACAAATGTCGACGAGCAATACGCCTTCTTCGTAACTCAGGGATGAAAAAGGTGTTCACCATCTCAATGTAACGCCCAGATGTTATGGTAACGGTAACCCCATTTTGTTCGAAGAAATAGGGACCGATGACGCCAAACTTTCCCACCGCGCACCAAACTGTAACCTTAGGGCTATGCAGCGGTTTTTCATGGAGTTGTCGCGGATTTTCAGCAGCCCAATACCGACAGTTTTGATTGTTGACGGCCCCATTAAGGTGGAAATGGGCTTCATCACTCATTACCACCATCATGTTTTCATTCTGCTCATAAAGTGCAAGCATTTCCTGTGCAAAATTCAGTCGTTGGGGGCAATCGTTTACATTCAATTCCTGCAACATCGCTAACTTGTATGGGTGAAAATGTAATTCTTCATGCAAAATCCGTCTAACAGTACGATTGCTGATTCCGAGTGCAGCTGAATGTCTCCGAGCAGAGCGGCCTGGGCTTTGCAACATCGCTTGTCTGACCCTTTCAACGTTCTCTGGAGTACGCACAGTGCGTTGCGGCCCCTTCGGTTTTGTTTTCATTATTGAGCCTCCTGTTCGAAGATTGTTAACCCAACGTAAGATTGTGTCACGAGCGGGAACAGAGTCATTTCGATGAATGTTGAATCTGCGGCGAAACGCACGCTGAACTGCTGTCACTGACTCGCCACTCCTAACAAAATGATGATACGCGAACATGCGGTGTTCTAACGTCCACTGCTCCATGATGGCACCTGAAAGATAAAGGTGAGTGTTAGTTAAAGTTAAATACTATGAACCCAGGAATGGAATGCTACCTACCGCACGCCCCTCCCATTCCTAATGGCCGATTACTAGCTATTCAAAAAACACTTGATTCCCGTGCCCCACCCTGTACAAGAAAATCCGACTTGTTTACAAAGTTCGATTTAATTGGTAAAAAATGTGACCTACTATTGGCACTACTTGGGAATATATAAAAAAGATACCAAAAACTAATATATATATATATATAAGAACTAATATATATATATATATATATAAATAAAGGAAAATCCAAAATACTTCTATTGCTATGCGAAAAGGAAAACAAAAACGCGCGCCGTTGCTAGTGACCCGTTGCCCACGTTGGGTTTCCATCATGAAAAAGAAAAACTTTAGTACTTGTCATTTATTCTGACTATAGTGGATTTCATTTACCCAGAAGCGTTCCTTGTTCCATGCACGGTCTGTGTAACATACAGGGGTTGGACAAAATAATATGAACACCTTGATAAATGGCGGTTTTTATTCTTAATATGGAGTTGGTCCTCCTTTATCGGCAATAACAGCTGCAATGCGTCGGGGAATTGATTCATACAGCTTTTGGACAGTGGCTAGAGGAATCCTGAGCCATTCTTCGAGCAAACCCTGCTCCAGTTCCTCCAAAGACGCCGGCGGTGGGAATCGGCTTCTGACCTGCTGCTCCAACTGACACCACAGATGCTCGATAATGTTAAGATCCGGGGATTGTGGAGGCCAATCCAAGCGTTCTACTTCACTAACATTCTCTTCAAACCAGTTTCTAACGACCCCAGCGGTGTGGATTGGTGCATTATCATCCTGGAAGACGGCGCCGCCATTGGGAAACAGCGTTTGGACCATGGGATGGACCTGGTCAGCCAATATTGACAGATAGACTTGGGCGTTAACTCTACCATGCAGTACTACAGCTGGGCCAAGAGTATTCCACGATATTGCTGCCCAAACCATCACAGATCCGCCTCCATGCTTAACGGTTGGGGTCAGGCAGTCGGGGTCATAAGCATCTTTAGGCTGTCTCCAGACGTAAACTCGACCGGAACATGGAAATAGCGTAAAGGAGGATTCGTCGGAGTAGACTACATTCTTCCACCGGTCCATTGACCAATTCTTATGGTCATTACACCATTTTCTGCGCCGCTCAATGTTGATGTGCGAAAGGAAGGGTTTGGCAATTGCAGCCCTCCCATGGTATCCAGCTCCATGGAGCTCGCGACGTACAGTTCTGGTCGATACCGGGCTTGCAAGATGCTGGTTAAGCTCTGCAGTCACTTTTGGAGCTGTGGTCTTATGGTTCTTTGTCACAATGCGCTTTAGCACCCGGCGGTCTCGATCACACAGCTTCTTCTTGCGTCCACTATTGCATTTGTCGGTGCTTGTCTTTCCATGGTTTTGGTATGCAGACATGACCATAGAGACAGTTCCTCTGGATACATTGAACATCTGAGCGGTTTTCGTCACCGATGCACCAGCCATCCGCGCTCCGACAATTTGCCCTCTTTGGAAGTCTGACAGGTCTTTCATAACTGCTAATTCATAATTCACTCAGATCTGTAAAAACAACGTGAGGGTTATAACATGACGTATACACGCTCTGTTACGCATTTAAATAGGTTTGCCAGTCATTTGACTGTTTACTTTGTGTCTGAGCAGTCCGTAAAGATAACCGGTGAAATCGGCGGGTGTTCATATTATTTTGTCTAACCCCCTGTATATATAACCAAATTTTACTAATGCTCTACACATGAACTTCATGTCTACAAGAGGTTGGAGATAGCTTATATATTTACACAAAAATAATTTAACAACGCTACAAGGAATAATCAATACAAGATTCACCAAAAACTCGTGTGTTTAATCTTTTTGTTTTCTTGCCGTTATTTAACCCTTTCATACCCAAATTAAGTCGAAAAGTAGGCGGAATCAGTTGATGCAAAAATCGTCCTTATAACCTTATAAATAAGGTCTAAAATTGCTTCCAAAGTTAACGATGAAAATTTCACACACTGGGCATTAAAGGGTTAACTCTGATATAACAACCAAATTGCTATTAACCACACAGGGTTATAACATAGTAGATGGTCGTTTCTTTAGTTTTCACGGAGCTAACCTTCAAAATTCACGAACCCCTCCTTCCTCAGTGTCTTTCTTTAAACGAACCAGGAAGTGGATAGGGTTAGACGTGTTTATCCATTCTTCTTCCTGTTCTTAGGTCAGACGTGCTTGGTGCAGGTGTGTAGTGTTTGGTACAGAAGTTTTTCTATTCTGTTTTTGAAACAGCAATTACGATATATTTATTTACGAAGCCTCGACTTGATCTCATACCATCTTGGTTCGGTGACTTACTTCATTACCTTACTAGATCATGAATGATGTCAATAATACTCGGACAGTGTGACATAGATCCCACTAACGACAGTCTCACCTTTGCTAGACCATTGTATAAAATGACCAACATTCAACAACTTAAATAGGTTTAGGCCTTCACTATTCATCGTAACAGGGAGAGTATTTTTAAACATATGTTCGCTTTAAATGGAATCCTTATCACGGGTTCATCCTCTTTACCCGTAAATGCTTCATCAACATCGATACTTTGCTTAATAGCTACAGATAATGCCACAGGTTTTTTTATGTTCTTCAAACTCTTGAAGAAACTTTTGAGGTGTTTCTTGATAAAACTTCTTCTCTCGTCAGAATGTAGTTGTTCTGTATATTTAGAAAAACAACATAATCTATGATTCTGAGGCTGGTCACTGCAAACGCGACATGCACGGTGTTCGACAAATACGCTGAAGTTTTTCTGAAGCACATCTTCTTGACCCATTGCTTAAGGATCGATCTTGTGTGAAACGAATATTGGATCGAGAGTCTGAAGGAGCGCACGAGGGAGAAAAGGGGGTCTAGCACGAGAATTAAAGTGAATGATAATGCCCGAGTGTCATCTCGAAACACAGGCGCATATTTACATATTGGCCAAATGGGCCATGGCCCAGAGCGGCAAATTTTAGGGGTCGGCAAAATTTTGAGGGCAGTAAAATTCTGGAGGAAAAGTCGTAACAAGAAAGGTAACAAGAAAGCACTTTTTAGGTAGGGAAAAAATCCAAAATTTCTGGTATTTTTTTAGCTAAAAAAAATGGAGAAAAGTTAGTACCACTTAAAAAAAATCTCATTACGTTTGAACGAAGTCGATTTCAAAGTTGGTCCTTGGCCTTAATATATTTTATTAATTTTAATAATATCTTTATTGTAAAGCTAATTATTTTTATTTTATTTCAGATTTATTGTTTACACTTTACAGAGTATCAAGCCAAAAATTGGCTAATTATTTTGTTTAAGGTTTTCTCTATAAAATTGAATTTATATTTTTTCTATTTTGCAACTTTGAACTTTGAAACTGGACAACATTTAAAATTTAAAGACAAGAGTATGTTTATCTCAGTTTAGTATAGTAAAGGTATTTATACAAGGTAAGAAGAAGGCAGTTTTTAAGACAATTTTGAATTTTTGATGTTAACTTAACTGCCTATATGTAGTTAGCTGTTAGAGACGTACTCAGCCTGGCTGAGCTATTTTTTTTTAAATATGTAATTATAATATATTTTATGAATTTTAATAATATATTTCTATTTTAAAATATATTATTTATATTTTTAATTAATTTCAGATGTATTTGTTTTTTCAGATGAGTGATGGGAGAAAAAGACTAAGCGGCTCGGAGTATAAGAAGAGAGCTCTGGAGAAAGTTGAAAAACAACAAGATGTCATTGACAAAACTGCGAAAATTGATACTTTCTTCAAGAAATCTGATATAAAGAGCAAAAATGTTGAAACAAATCCGAATGTTCTTTTAAAAGAATTAGAATGTACCGAGATTAGGAGTTTCCAAGATCAAAATGTTAATGAAGGTCCTAATAATTTTAGATTATCTAGTAGAGAAGTTCAAGAATCCTGCCTACCCTATACTAAGTCTTGATGTAGGTAGCATCACAACTACCTCCAGCAATACTTCCATTGGACAAGACCCAGCATTATGGGAAGTTAATGATGCTACACGTCATTATGTGTCAGAGCATGGCATAAATCAGGACCTAGAAAACATGAACTTTTCTCAATCAGAGACGTTTTGGTGAACGATTCAGATATTTTTGTAGAACTTTATTTAAAACACACCTTGTCAACGGAAGAAGGTGAAGAGAACATATTTAATGTATTCGGAGAGCACAGTCTCATTTTTCTGCGTTCCATGTCAGTTATTTGGTGGAACTACTAAAATTGGTAAGGAAGGATTTGATAACTGGAAGCATGGCAGTGAAGCATTAACAAGCCATGAAAATTCCTCTGAATATAAGTCATGTGTGTTAGCTATGAAAATGAGAAGTTCAACTCTCGGAAGAATTGACAGACAACTTTTCTATCAAATTGATGAGGTGAAGTAGTGGAGGAATGTTTTACAACGAGTTGTTGCAGTGGTCCAGTCACTGGCATCTCAGGGTTTACCTTTTAGGGGCCACATTGAGAAATTTGGTTCTGTTCACAGTGGAAACTTTATAATGGCTTTGGAACTTATTGCTGAATTTGACCCTTTTCTGGCGGAACATATTGCAAAATACAAAAATCCAGGAAAAGGTCATACCTCATACTTGTCTTCGTTTACATGTGAGCAATTCATCAAACTAATGGCTGACAAAATTACCAAACAAATAACTGAGGAAGTGAAATATGCGAAGTACTATTCCATTATTGTGGACTCCACCCTAGACATATCACATGTCGATGAACTTGCAGTTATTCTGGGATACGTAAAAAAAGATGGGCATCCCGTAGAGAATTTTTGGCATTCCTTCCCAGCGTAGGCCACAAATCAGAGCAGCTTTTCAACTCAGTTTCCAGCATATTAAAAATGCATAATCTCGACATTGCAAACTGCAGAGGACAGTCGTATGATAACGCTTCCAACATGTCAGGGACTTACTCTGGCTTGCAAGCCAGAATAAAAAAAGCGTCCCCAGTAGCAGTTTATGTACCCTGCTCTGCACACTCATTAAATTTGATTGGACAGTGTGCAGCAAGTTGCTGTAAGAAAGCCATTGATAATTTTGCACTTCTCCAAAATCTTCACGTTCTTCATTGCCTCCACTCACCGTTGGGAAATACTACAAAATCATTTTACCAAATCTGAAAATGTAACGCTAAAGAGCTTATCAGACATTCGATGGTCAGCCCAAGAAGAAGCGTGTAGGGGCCTCAATAAAGACTGGGAAAAGGTTATAGAGACACTTACGTCCATTGAAGAAGATGGATCAGAAAAGCCTTTCACACGCAGTGAAGCATCAGGCTACCTCAATCAACTGCAACGCCTTGAAACTACAATTCTTTCTTTAATGTGGGGTGACATTCTGGAAAGGTTCAATGCTACTAGTAAACAGCTCCAAGCAGTTAACATTGATCTTGGTGTCGTAGCAGAACTGTATGCATCATTGACATTCTATGTAAAAGATGCAAGAGACAACTTCGACTTTTATGAAGAAGCAGCAATTAAGAAATCATCTATCCGCGAATATGAAATTACAATGAAAAGAAAAAAGAAAAGAAAACTTCGAGTCGACGAAACTCGCGGAGGCGAGGTAGAATTAGATGTACGGAGGAACTTCTTCATTAATACTTATCTTGTGGTGCTTGACAGATTATTGTCGGAATTAAACTGTCGCAAAGATGTGTATGAAAACCTACATGCACGGTTTGCATTATTTACAAAAGTCACCACCTTCAATCCGACAGATATAACTGCCAATGCTATTAAGCTTCTGAAATTTTACAAGGATGACTTGGCGGAAGCATTTGTTAATGAATGTCTTCATTTCCGTGGGTTTCTTCTGAATTTGGAGAAAACTCCTACGAGCATTCTTGAGATGAGTGAGATGATCCAAGCAAAAGGATTAAAGAAGTTTACCCATATGTTGATATTGTGCGCAGGATCTTCCTATGTACGCGGGCTTCCAACTGTTCTGCCGAAAGATCTTTTTCTGTACTGCGACGACTAAAGAACTACCTACGGTCAGTGATGTCAGAAAATCGTCTCAACTCTTTAGCTATCCTTAGTATTGAATCGGAACTCACGAGAGCTCTTAGCTATACAGATCTTATTGACTCCTTCGCTGCTCAGCAATCTCGGCGGAAACTGCTTTGAGTATTCTACAACGGTCGATTTCGTAACTAAGCATAAAGATCGTAAAGATAACCTACAATGCATTTCTGTTCACACATTTAAGTGAGTTACATATACATATACATATATATATATACACAAATTCAGAATGGTTCCCTGAGACAATTATATGTTAAACACAGACCGTGCATGGAACAAGGAACTCTTCTGGGAAAATTAAATCCACTATAGTCCGAATAAGTAATGGTAAAAACTATGGTATTGTCATTTACCATTACTTATTCGGACTATAGTGGATTTAATTTCCCAGAAGAGTTCCTTGTTCCATGCACGGTCTGTGTTTAACATATATATATATATATATATATATATATATATATATATATATATATATATATAACTCACTTAAATGTGTGAACAGAAATGCATTGTAGGTTATCTTTACGATCTTTATGCTTAGTTACGAAATCGACCATTGTAGAATACTCAAAGCAGTTTCCGCCGAGATTGCTGAGCAGCGAAGGAGTCAATAAGATCTGTATAGCTAAGAGCTCTCGTGAGTTCCGATTCAATACTAAGGATAGCTAAAGAGTTGAGACAATTTGGTACATGTTTATTTACAGACGTTTCGGAAAAGTTCAATTTCCATCATCACTGCTAAAAAGTTTAAAAACAAATAGAAATAAATAAGCATCATAATATAATAAACAAAAACGAACAATATATTAAAATGGCGCGACAATTAGCGATAATTAGCGAGAATTAATACTATGGATACAATATATATTAAATTAGAAGATTAAAAATGAAATGATATAAAGTATAAAAGTATGGACAATACAGTAAGTGAAATATAAAACGGTTAAAAGGTGAAACAGAATTGAGGGGGTTCTTACCAAATTGTTAACGTAATGAGAGACTAATTGTACAGAAGATTGGGAATGGTTGCTTGTTGAAAAAATTCCATATTAGAAAGATGGAGCCAGGCGGAGTGATGGTGGATTTCTTTTGAGTTTGAGAGTTTATTTGGCGATGCTTAAATTGAAAGCGGAACTGTAGTCGTTGAGGGTTGGCTGGATACTGAGGATATAAAGGGACTCAAGTATGCGGAGGTCGATTAGTTGGCTGGCTGAATTAACGATTTTGAAATTTCTTGTAGAAATCCCACGATGCTCGTCCGCTCTTGTTTGATATTGGCGGATGGTACTGCCAATATAGTTCGCTTTGCAGCGAACACAATTAAAAGCGTAGATAGTGGACGAAGCAAGTGGCTGGGATGTTTTTTCTTTATGGTTGAGGTAAGATTTGATACTATTGTTGTTGGTGAAGGCGAAATGAAATTTAATTTGTGGGTAAAGCGGGGTGAGTAAGAGACGGAGTTCTGAAAGTATTTTGTGGCTAATGTGGTCGTAATAGGGGAATGAAAAATATTGTACTTCTTTTTTAACAGTGGGAACTTTAAGTGGGGGTTGATAAATATTATTAAGAAAGTTTCTGGTTAAAGATTGTAACAAATGTTTTGGGAAGGAGTTATTAATGCTGAAGTTATGAATGAACTCTATTTCATGGTGGGAGGATAAGTACGAAGAGCATAGATGATAGGTGCGGTGGATTAAAATTTTAATACTATTTATTTTATATAGGGAAGGGGTGTGGCTTAGGAAATTAGTACCTAGGCCTGTATACGTGGATTTTCGATATATGGAAGTGCTGAATTTGTTGTTTTGTTTAGTTATTGTAATATCTAGGAAGGGTAAGGTGTTATTGGATTTGTCTTCTTTGGTGAACTTAATGTTTTTATGATGGAAATTAAGGTAGTGAAGAAAAAGGGGGCGTGGTTGGTATTGTGAAAAAGGAGAAAGGTGTCATCAACGTATCTTTTATATAGGTGTGGTTTATAATGAGTGGGGCAATGAAGTAGCCAGTTATTTTCGTGATGGCTGAGGAAGATGTCAGCTAAAGTGGCACTTAAGGGGGATCCCATAACTAGTGAGTCAATTTGTTGATAAAGTTGTTGGCTAAAGAAAAAATAGGTGTCTGAGGCGGCAAGCGTAAGCAGTTTGGTAAATTCTTGTTTTGTTAGATTCAAAACTGTGTTCAGATTGTTGGCGAAAAGGCTGTTAATGCAGATATCGATGGCTTCTTTAATTGGAATGTTGGTGTAGAGGGATACTATATCGAAACTATGTACATGGAGGTTATTTGAGTTATTTATGGTCCATATTTCTTTAGCGAATTCGTAGGAGTTGGTGACGGATATTCGTTTTGGGTTAGGGGGGTTAAAGTGGGAATTAGGAATTTTGCTAGTTTGTGATTGTGGGTGGTGTCGGCCGAAAGGATGGGTCTAATGGGTAAGTTGGGTTTATGTATTTTGGGGAGGCCATAGAGAGTACCTGGAATTCTTTCAACAAACAACCATTCCCAATCTTCTGTACAATTAGTCTCTCATTACGTTAACAATTTGGTAAGAACCCCCTCAATTCTGTTTCACCTTTTAACCGTTTTATATTTCACTTATTGTCCATTCTTTTATACTTTATATCATTTCATTTTTAATCTTCTAATTTAATATATATTGTAACCATACTATTAATTCTCTCTAATTATCGCTAATTGTCGCGCCACTTTAATATATTGTTCGTTTTTGTCTATTATACTTATTTATTTCTATTTGTTTTTAAACTTTTTAGCACTGATGATGGAAATTGAACTTTTCCGAAACGTCTTTAAATAAATTATGTACCATCTTTTCGTCCTCCTATTCCTCGCTAAGCTACGTTTCCCTAAGAACAAATATATATACAGTATATAAATAGAATATATTATATATATTATCATAATATATAAAATATATTATGATTGATATAAAAATATCTTATATGTTAAGATATATTTTGCTAGAGTAAATGACTAAACCATTTGACTGCATTTTACTGAAAAACCTTCTATCAAATAACTATGTATTGCTAAATGGTAACTTCGTAAGTGTCCGAAGGGCGGCTAAATTAGTATGGCCCTTGGCGCCAGGAACCCTAAATCCGCCCCTGTGGAAACAAGTGGGGAGATTTTCTCCATGATGCTGCGAACAAAGCGGAGATGATCCAATTCATTAATTCGAAGGTCATGGCCATAGAGGAACTTCCAACAGGAGTCCAGAATGTCTACGTTACATCAAGTACATAAAAAGTGTAATATAATTATATATGTATGCAATGGAATGGTTGAGTCTGATACTTTCAAAACAATAGGACAGCTTTATGCATTACTTTTAGAGACGTAATACATGCATCAGCTGCTTCTATTTCTCCATCCAGTAATTTATTTTTCCTTTTTTTTTTTGGCAGAACTGAAGTACTTCACTTGGGACCAGGATCCGCCATGTGAAGTTGTGACCACGAAGAGGATGACTCTCGCATTGCCGTACATCTTCTTCATGTTGCAGCCGAAGGTACTGCAGTGATCAAGATGAGGTAATCCGTTCCCTCTTTTCATCACTAATTTTTTATGAGAATTTCAAATCGCGTGTCATTGTTTAGATTCATCTGAATTACTATCCTATCATAGTAAAATGCCTAACTGTGTGTGCAGCCATTTTATTCTAGAGAAAGGAGTGACAATTTTGTGTTAAGAAGATCCCTAAAATCTAAGTTACTCGATTTAGGAGTCGTAGGAAGAACGACAATAAAGTTCACTAATCGTGTACTGATATAAATACCGATTCATTCACAGTTTTTCTTTTATTTGTTTATGTGACTGTAATTGAGAAATAACACTTATAATTTTTTGTTGCTTTGCTCTGGTTCACGAACCGTGTAGTGCAGTGGTTCCCAATTAGGAGTAAATTACCCCCTCTCGAGGGTAATTTGACATTTTTTGGAGGTAACAAGGAGGCAATACAGTCGAATTACAAAAATTCGAAATTTAAAAATATGAATGTATCGAAAATCCGAAAGCTAACGAGTAAACGAACAATCTAAATCTGTCGCCCAATTGGTGCACATATGGTTCCAAATTTTTAATTTTTGCCCAATTGAAAACATTCCAGAAGAGCCATCTGGTTTGGCGGAGGAAAATCATCGAAATGAAGACGACAAGCTTCTCCAGATCAGCTTCAAAAGTGAGCAGTAAAAGTTCTTCCTTTTGGACCGCTCGGAAGGAAGAATACTCTGTGGCCAGTTCGACTACGACGAGGATTTTGCTCCCATTTGCCACCACTTATCCGTGCGAGGCAGGATTTTCTGCCCTGTTATGTGTGAAAAGTAAACAGAAAAACTATAAGTAGGTCCAAATTCCAAATAAAACTTAAAAGGCGCGGCTAACATCCGAACAACACCGGACCTACTCTCCTGAGAAGCAGGCCAGTGGTAGTTGACCAATTAGTATCCCAACAGAATCCTAATACCACGTATGCTGATAGGCCTAAGTTTGCAAGTCTGATACATGCTCCGCAGCGGTACCCCAATTGTGTAACTAAATTATGATGTTATAACCCCCACTCTCAGGAAAGACGTTGTAAGAATATACGAGTATATAACTCAGGATTCAACAGCGGTGGCACAGCGGCGGCACAGCGGCGGGATACGAGTCTAATCTCTCGAAGTTTCCATAGGTTTTCTGTTTGGAAGGACGGTGTTAACATCAGGCAACTGCGGTGGAGTCCTAAAGTAAGCAACTGTGGGTTTTTCTGAGGAACAACTGAAACATTTAGTAAAAGAAAAAGGGCCTAAATAACTAATCATTTAAATTAATAAATACTGAGAACTTCGGTAGGATTGATAAAAAGCAGGAACATTTTATCCAAAACTACCTGTAATATTCATATCAATAGGGTAAATCAGTTTTACTTAAGTATAGTTAAGAAATAGATAATAAAAATAGGTGTGTGCAAATTTATTCTCTCTATTTTTGTGTTATTAAAACTATATTGATATACAAGGATGAGTTTCCATTCCACGTTACTCGGACCGTTGCCCAAGTTAACCAAAGGTATCAATTATCAAATTCTTCGACAATTTTGACAAACGCAGTGTCGTAGAAAACTGGAGTGATGAGGACAAGTTGGCCAGAGTACAAATGTTAGCCGAAGGCCAAATTGAAGATTATTTGTTCACCCGAACTGATTTAATAGCTGTAATAGGTTTAAAGAAGTTATCGCGAAATTTCAGATTCCCAAACATTTGGTCTATCAAGAATTAATAAATTTGAAACAAGGTCAAAGTAGCGTTAATGATGTTTTGCTAAAAATTGAAACTCCAGCGAGGGAACTGATGAAAGTAGAAAATAACCGGGCAACAAGAACTGGAAACATAAGAAATGGCAATGATAATAGTAAAAACAATGATAATGATAATGAAAATAATAAAAATAATGATAATACCAAAATTAAAACCAGAAAATAAACAGACGACAAGAAATAGATGCGGAGAAAATATCGTCTGTAAATACCATGCAAAAGGGCAATGCAGATATCGGGATAGGCAATGTATCTATGCACATTCCACGTTATGTAACTCACATTACATAAGTAGATATTGCAAATTTGAAAACAAGTGCAAGTTGCACCAGCTTACTGTCTGCAACACCTATGAAAGATATGGGAGGTGCAAACACGGACAAAAATGCCGTTACCACGACCCTAATTGCAACGCGACAGGTGAACAGGAAAAACGAGCATGAAAGAGGGCTACCAATTTTATAGATGTAGTCAACACAATTTAACTGCTAAATACCATCCAGCAAATACAAAGTCAACTGATAAATATAGGAATCCGAGAGCCGGACAGAAGGCACACACAAAGACACTTCATGCGATATCGGGAAAACAGGTATCGAAAGAGATAAAGAAAGGAAAATTCTTGGAGGATCATAAGCAACGAAACCGGCACCACCATTGGAAAACGAATCGGAACAACATATACAGTAAGTAAAAACGATAGCGATAAAATAAAAATAATCCTAGCCAGCATTCAGGAACTTAAATCAAACCATTCCCCGGACAAAGTCACATACCTGAAAGGATTCATGCAAGAAACCGGAGCAGACTTTGCATGCCTCACGGAAACCCATCTAAAAGATTGCCAGACGAACTGTGAAAACTGAGTTTTGTATTGACAAAAAAGAAATACAAATTGACAACTATAACATACTCCCAGCCGACAGAACAGTGAGGCGTAAAGGAGGATGTGCTATTTACACACGGGAAAGACATATGGCAGAAATGGCTATAAATACTTCAAGCAGCTACGTAGAATGTGTAGCAGCAAAAGTTCAAAAATTAAATATGGTACTAATTGTACTGTACAGACCCCCGAACACGTCAACTTGAAAATTCTCAGATTCCATTACAGAGGTCAGAAACTGTGTAAAAGATCTACATTCTCTAACCCCAAATATTTTTCCCTGTGATTTTAATTTTCTATTCATGAAATATAAAAGAATAGCAAAAAAAATATGTATACACCAGGACAAGGGGGGCACACGGAAAGACCAGGAGCAGGCAAAAATGCTCATAGCTCTAGCCGATGAATTTATGTTAACCTAAAAAATAACAGAAAACACAATTAAAAACAACTGCCTAGATTTGGTATTCACAAACAACAGCAACCTAATTGATAACATAGAAATAGCCCAACTATAATATCGGATCACAGCATTATTGAAATAACAACCAATATAAAAGCAGCAGGAAAGGAAAAAACACGCACTCTAGAAAGAAGCAAATTAAAAATTTTTAATTTTCACTCCAAAACTATAAACTGGGAAGTTGTTGCATCCAGCATGGAAGTAATAGATTGGAAAACCATCTTCAAGGAGGCCAAGACAACGGAAGTGATGCTAATGACCTTAGAGGAGAAGACGCTGGAAATTGTGGAAAGACATGTCCCAAAAATGCGACAAAGAGGAAAGAGAAGCAGGTTCGAGAGACAAAAGAGGTCAGTGTTCTGAAACAGAAAAAGAGTGACTGCAAAATTACCTGCAAAGACAACATCAGAAAAATATTAAATGATAAACTGAAGAGTATAGATTGCGCCATACAGGCCCTAATTGAGAAGCATACAGAAAAAGAAGACGAAGACGCTATAGAAGTGATAAAGGTTAACTCTAAGTACTTCTATAATTTTGCAAAAAGGAAGTCGAAAAATCATCCGACTATCGGACCTTTGAAAAATGAAGTCAATGCTTTATCTGATGATCTACCAGAAGTATCTGAAATATTAAGAGCTCAGTACGGATCATCTTTCAGTATCCCACAAACTGACAAACTGATATGCGATAGAAACGCGTTCTTTGAAGAAGAACTACAAGCTATAGGGAAACTAAAAACACACTCGGCGATAGGACCGGACAGATGGAATGCCACACTGATCAAAAACTGCAAGAATGCAATCGCTGAACCCCCATATTGAATATGGAGACGATCATTAGATACGGGAGAAATTCCGGGCATCCTGAAGAGCGCGAGCATAGTCCCAATAATCACTATGTAAAGGAAGAGTTCGATCCGAGGCCAAAAAATATAGGCCAGTGTCGCTTACATCTCATCTCATTAAAATATTTGTAAGAAAAGTTGGAGAAAAATCTATAATCAGGCAGATTACAACTAAAGGAACACTACAACATTATTGATGCACTTGAAAGTAATGAAAACTATGGTGTAATAAACACAGACTTTACCAAAGTGTTCGACAAGTGTGACTATGGAATCATAATACATAAACTGAAATATATGGGAATAACAGGAAAAGTAGGGAAATGGCTATGTACAGTAATTTCCTTAATGAGTGGAGGCAAGTCATTACAGTTCAAGGAATATCTTCATCAGAATCAGAGGTCCTCAGCTCAGTACGACAAGGAACAGTATTAGTTCTATTACTCTTCATGATCATGCTGCGTGACATACTGTAGATGAAGACGTTACCAGAGACAACACAGTAACATCCTTTGCGGATGACACAAAGATCAGTAGAAAAATAAGAAACCCAGAAGATATAGGATCACTACAAACAGACAACAGTTGAAATTTCTCAGTGTTAAATTTCATAGTAAGGTTCGGAAAAAGGGTGGACCTAAAATCCATGGAATACTATTGTACCCCAAATGAACAGAAAATTCAGAGAAATTCTAAAGCAAAAGATTGAGAAGTTGTAATGAGTGATGATGCGAAATATGAAACACAAAATAAGATAGCAGTAAACAGAGCAAAGAGAATAACTGGGCAGATACTGAGAACCTTTAAACGAAAGGATATGAATAATTATTCCTCTATTGAAAACACTGAACATACCCAAGTTGGAATACTGCTCGGTCCTAACACCCCAGAAGACATTAGTCAAGAAGACATTAATCAGCTAGAAGAGATTCAGAGAAGCTTCACAGCCAAGATCAATGGGTGCAAAGAACTAAATTACTGGGAAAGGTTACGTGAATTAAACCTATATTCACTGGAAAGAAAAAGAGAGAGATACACCATTATTTACACTTGGAAAATAATGGAGAAACTAGCCCCTAATCTTACTCTGAACCTTTAACCTCCCAAACAACAGTGGAAAGTAGAAAAGGAAGACTGTGTCATGTTCCAAAATTAAAGGCTAGACAGGGACTCTCCTCAAACCTGAAGGAAAATAGGTTTCTTGTGAGAGGACCAAGACTGTTTATTGTTTAATCAGCTGTCCAAGGAACTAAGAAACATAAGTGGTGTTGCGATGAACATCTTCAAAAGAAGATTAGACGCTTGGCTCAGAACAATCCAAGATGAGCCGGGGGTACCTGGTTATGTGAGGTGGAGAGTATACGAGAAACCAACTCACTACTTCACCAGGCCAACTCCAGAGGAGGGGCGAGTTCGTGAAATGAACAGTTGAAAGGTGAAAGGAAAGGTAATAAATAAATGTTACCAGTTATTCATGCTTATTTTACTAAAGTGTACATGCATGAATAATATTCGTTTAGAAGCAGGAAATAACCAGACATCATTTTCCGTATATTGTCAGGGATGGTCACGCCTGACAGCTAAAAATACAGTGTACTTTAGCTGAACTCGCTGCTCTGTGAGTGGGTGGCGCGCCATCCTCGCCTACCCCTCTGGCTACAGGCCTGTGCTTATGACATGTTGATTAGGGCATTGGGAAAGTATGCTTTGGCACAGGGACGTAGCCAGGAATGTCCCAAGAGCGGGGGTGCGAACTTGAGCTACGTTCGTCAGGTTCCGTGGTGAATCGGGCGAGCCCATACAGTTAGATTGTCTGGGGGAGAGCTGGAAGCTCCCCCAGCGGGGTCTGCGGCGGAGCCCCTTAAGCCAGCGCATTTTAAGCTTATTTTGTGTAAAAACTGTCTGAAAATGTCAGTGCAACTGCTATTTTTGAACAGCCACTATACAGCCATCCACATGAAATATGTACCCTTTCCAACAAAAGTTTGGAGAGGACAGTCACATGGTGCAATCTAAACTATATTATGATGTAATTACTTGTATTTTCTGAAATTTGAAATCAGGTATTGATCTTATAGTTTTCATATTTAACAAAGAAAGTAACTATTTTATTCACACATTTATTGATTTCATGCATACAATTATTTAGTGTATACACGTTTAACAGTATAACATATCTATGAATAACGAAATCACTATAAGAGATCCAGATGAAACTCTCACGTATAAGGCAAGTCAAACAGATGCAGAAACAGCTGGATCAGTTGAGACAGAAGAAACGCACATCTGTTTAACATACATAAAATTTTAAACAGGATAATCGCATGGAAAAATAATTTAGGGGCTACTTGACAAAAAAATATATGTATTTTATCAAATACGCAATTACTTACTAAATCAAAAAAAAAAAAAAAAAATAGTATTTGAGCAAAAAAACATTTAATAATACATCTAAACATCTTGAAATTGTTTAACAGTAACATAGTAACACGCATAAAGAAGCTAGATAAACAGTTAGATCTACCATTAAGCATGCTCGTAGAGCCAATATGTAATTTACGAAGTGTCAAATCTCTATCTGCAGTAGAAAACCAAGGTGACCTTCTATAAACTGTACTATGCTGTAGTGCATGCAAAACTAACTGTGACGTCGAGCGGTGTTCAGTTTCCCACACTTCATATTTCAGTAGTTCAGTACGATACGTGTTTAAACACGTTCAAACGTGTTTGGACGTGTTTAAAAAAAACTACGCAAAATATCGCTTAAATAACACACACACACACACACACACATATATATATATCACACACACACAGACACTCCTTCCATTATATATAGATACCAAATTGTTAAATGTTATAGTTTGGCGATGAACATTGATTGTAATTACCGCAGATTTTTTTCCTGGACTTTCTAAAGGGGGGGGGGCGACCGCCTCTGTCGCTACCCGGCTACGTCCCTGCTTTGTCATACATTAATGATGTTGTGGTCTATTCAAAAACCTTTGAAGGACATAAACATAAACAACACCTCAGAAACACCAACTGAAGTGTTTATTCATAAAACCCAGTTTTCAATTTTAGGCATTTACCGACCACCAACTGGTAACGTACCAACTTTTATTACAAATACCGATAGAATTTTAACCTTCCGTCCGTCATATTGGTAACAATTGCGTTATTGCAGGAGATTTAATTAAATATTATTCTCACAAAAGAACATTCAAATAATAACGCAAGCTTCCTTCACATCATGATGCATGACTGCAGGTGATTTTAAATTAACTATTACAAAGCCAACTAGACCTCATAATGACATTAGAAATTCGACTCTGTTAGATCATATCTGGGTGCGGTCCCCGTTTGACTGCATCTCGGGTATAATTATATTAAGTATCACAGATCACTTGCCTACATCCACTATACCAATCACCCATTTCTAAGCAAAGAAAACCATAAAAGTTGACTCTCTCCTGAGAGAAATAACAGCTTTTGATTGGACACGTAAAACAGTTAAAAGCCGAACACTTGTAAAATTTAATGCCTTGGAAAACATGACTTGAAGTGATTTACAGTAAGTCGTTTGGTGGCTAAAATTACGAGTGCAATGCAATTGCATGCAACATTGCTGGGAAAGTATGCAAGGGCCAAAAAAGGAGATGAGGGGGGGGGGGGGGTAGTGAGGTGCTCAACCTCAAAATTAAGCGAATAGAGCGTATTGCAACATTTCTGGAAAATATGCGAAAGGGCTAGGAAAGGAAGACAGGGAGGTTAGGGGTTGCTAAACCTTAAAATTAAACGATTAGAGTCTAGTACATCCAACAACACCCCACCTCAAACCTACAACCAACCACCAGCAGAACAATATTACATCAACATAATTATGGACTTTAGCGACCACCAGCAGCACGATCTCACATCACTAGCGTAATTACAACACCCCATCTCAGACCTACAAGGCTACAACCAACCACCATCAGTACTATGTCGCATCAATAACATAATTGTGAACTTTAACATAATTATAGACTTTAGGGGCCACTAAAATTAAAAAATCATCTTGCAATATATATATATATATATATATATATATATATATATAAGCAAACAACCACAAGGAAAAGGAAACACAAAGTCCGAGCGCTTTCGTGATATATTCACATTATCAAGGAGGAACAGAAAATAGACGGAGATTACAAAGTAAATGAGTTAAATGGACAAGCAAAAAATTCACAATTGGCACCTCAAATTAAAGGCCTTAAAGCCCTCTAAAGATTTTTTCAAATTGATAACATAATCTGTAGGCAGCTAAATAACTGAATATAAAAAATATATACTGTATAGATGAAATTAGACAAAAAGAAAACCAATACAGAGAACAAAAATTATTATAATGGTTATTAACACTAATATTTAATTAAAACAGGCAATTAATTGGCAAGAATTTAATGAAAAACAAATAGATAACGTAGATAACAAATAGAAAACATAATCTGTAGGCTGCTTAATTACTATACAGATGAAATTAGACAAAACACCAGTACAGAAAACCAAAAAAAAAAAATTATTATAATGGTTATTAACACTAATATTTAATTGAAATAGGAAAAATTAAGAGGCCCGAAATTAATGAAAACAAAGGGAAAGTTGCCAACGTCTTACAGATTATTACAAAATTTCAACAAACAATCTGGAAAAAAAATTGTTATCCCAACAGCAACCCACTGCTGGGTGGTTTATTGGATTTTTGAAGTGGGTTGCTGTTGGGATAACAATTTTTTTTCCAGATTGTTTGTTGAAATTTTGTAATAATCTGTAAGACGATGGCAACTTTCCCTTTGTTTTCATTAATTTCGGGCCTCTTAATTTTTCCTATTTCAATTAAATATTAGTGTTAATAACCATTATAATAATTTTTTTTTTTTGGTTTTCTGTACTGGTGTTTTGTCTAATTTCATCTGTATAGTAATTAAGCAGCCTACAGATTATGTTTTCTATTTGTTATCTACGTTATCTATTTGTTTTTCATTAAATTCTTGCCAATTAATTGCCTGTTTTAATTAAATATTAGTGTTAATAACCATTATATAATTTTTGTTCTCTGTATTGGTTTTCTTTTTGTCTAATTTCATCTATACAGTATATATTTTTTATATTCAGTTATTTAGCTGCCTACAGATTATGTTATCAATTTGAAAAAATCTTTAGAGGGCTTTAAGGCCTTTAATTTGAGGTGCCAATTGTGAATTTTTTGCTTGTCTATTTAACTCATTTACTTTGTGATCTCCGTCTATTTTCTGTTCCTCCTTGATAATGTGAATATATCACGAAAGCGCTCGGACGTTGTGTTTCCTTTTCCTTGTGGTTGTTTGCTTATTAATAAGGTCACGTGTTATTTTGTGATTCTAGTGCATATATATATATATATATATATATATATATATATATATATATATATTATATATATACACCAATGGAATGAGTTATTGATAAGGGTAAGGTAGTCTACTAAGGGAAAATAAGAAAGTGAGCGTGGCCTATATATATATATATACTTATAATAAAGCCACCCATATTAGGGACTTTTGCATTACACTGTACTTCCTCTTCACAACATTTATGTACTTACAATTATAAATTTAATTAAATTTTTAATATACAAACATTAGACATTATCAAATAAAGGATAATAAAAACACACATATACACTTTTGTTTATTAATATTTTTTAGTAAACTTACAAACAATTATAAATTTAATTACAGTTTTCATGTTGTACAGATATAAATATACATATCTGGTAACTCTTAATGAGTGTTATAAAACATTCTTAAACGAAATAAAACGATAGATATCGTTCATGATATCGTTTACGACTTTACGGTGTTGATGTCGACACCGATGTCCTGGTGAACATGAAACAAGAGGAAGACTGGTCAGTCGCTGATCAGTCATCTGACTTCGTAACTACGTCTTTAATCGGTGAAGAGGACTAAATGAGCGCTTAGTAGTTACGGTAGAGATTGGCATGGTCAGCAGTATGTGGAAGATGGCGTGGATGTTGGAATAGAGTCCAGCTGTGGCAACGACACTATTCTGTAGAGTAGAGGGCACCCGGGTGTAGTATCTACGTAGTGTCTCCAAGTGTCCAGTTTTGTCTACTGTCGCGGGAGATGGAAGCAGGGGCATATATTCACCCTTTATATTCTGCCACATTTCATCAGTCAATCTGGCGATGAAGGGAGGGAAGGAGAACTGAGTTTGCACAGTCGGTCGATCCAAGTGGGTGATGAAATGGTCGAGGAAGGGGATGTAGGTGTAAGGTGTTCACTGTTCAGCCTCCAGTAATCCTTGTGGTCAGAGGCTGGAGTGTTCGGGCGCTGTCTAGCGTCATGCTGTTCGGTCAATAGTTCTAAGACACGTATATGACTTGAAAACTTAACCAAAATCCTTTACATGAAAATAAAGTTTCGCTAATATCTTTGATTAGCATCACATCTCCCTCATGATCACCTCACTTGTTCGTGAAGTTACGCAGTAATATATATATATATATATATATATATATTATATATATATATATGATACATCATGAAAAAGAAAAACTATGGTATTTGTCATTTACCATTACTTATTCGGACTATAGTGGATTTAATTATGCCCGAAGAGTTTCTTGTTCCATGCACGGTCTGTGTGTATCATAAAAAACTCAGGGGACCATTCTGAGTTCATTCCCATATATATATATATTATATATATATATATATTATATATATATATAACCTTTGGTTAGCTTCAGCCCGAATTGTTCATTCTGACGAAGGTCAAGCTTTTCACTCCACCTTAGACCTACAGTTTAACGTGGAATCCGAACCACGCCCCATCAGCAGCCCAGCGTCTTAACCACTAGGCCACCTAGGGTACCCAGTTATCTACCAACCACTTTCTTTATTGTGTGGAAGGATGAACAGCTGGGTTTTGCTGCGCGCCGGCTGCCGTCGGGTCTCGAACCCGGGGCCGATGGATTCGTAGTCAGCGACGCTAACCACTACACCACCGAGTGGTGTATATATATATATATATATACATACACAAGGTGGCCCAGAAGTCCCAATCCGTTATAATTAAAGCGAAAATACAAAAAATCAAACAAAGTAAAAAGTGTATAATAAGTTTAGAAATATTTATTGATTATTCAAAGTGCAAAATATAACCATGTCGACAAATATTCTTTCCTTAGTGATCAGTTACGTCAGTGTGAGCTCGGCTAGATGGATTTTTGCTTTAATTATAACCGGTTTGGATTTATGGGCCACCCTGTATATATATATATATATATACAGTATATATATATATATATATATAATGCAGGAAGGAGGGCTAAGGGCAAATCCCCCAAAAACGCCTCCCATAGAAGAAGAGAGACAAAATCAAGGTCCAGGGTTTTTCGAGATGTCTGAACACTCTGCATTTGAAAGATTGGAGGTCATAGACTGGGAAAAAGATGGACTGAGATTGTTCCAGTTGCCTTGAATAGATGAAGGATTGAAAATACCGGTTAGCCCTTTCTCTCACGAATTATGACGTATGGTAAAGAGGAAATTTGCCTTTATACATGGTTACATAAGAATCAATATGGTTTATATTTCAGCTACACAATTATGTACCTAATGAATGAGTGAAAGGATTAGCCCTTGCGTTAGAAAGAGGGACAGAAAAGGAATGAGAATGTGTCGAAAGTCTGGTTCTGCGTGCTCTCCTTAAAGGAGGTGGGATGCAGTTAGAGAGTTCAGAAGAGTAGTGTCCGTTATAATAGCGATAGAAAAGAGAGAATGAGGCAACATTACGGCGAAGAGAGAGAGATTGAAGACAATCAGTAAGAGGCGGGGAACTGATGAGAAGAAAAGCCTTTGATTCCATGCGGTCAAGTACGACTGTGTGGGTTGAGCCACCTACATATAAGAAGCGTACTCCATACAGGGGGAGGGATAAAACCCTTGTACAGAGACAGCAACTGAGCAGGGGTGAAGAAACCGCGGAGCCGGTACAGCACACCTAACCTCTTAGAAGCTGTTTTAGAAAGAGAGTATATGTGATCTTTCCAGGAAAGATCACGAGAAAAGGAAATGCCAAGAATGTTAAGAGAAGAGGAAGGATTCAGTTGTGTGTTGTTGAAGGTAAGGGGATAGTTGTGTGGAAGATTGTAACAAGTAGACAGATGGAGGAACTGAGTTTCTGAGGTATTGAAATCCACAAGGTTTTCTCTGCCCCAATCAGATGTAGCAAAAAGATCAGAGGTCAGGTGTCCCATAGCCGTCTTGCGCGAATCATGAAGAGATTACTGTGAGGGACGCTCTGGGAAGCGGGTGGAGAAGTGAAGAGTGGCATCATCACTGTAGAGAGGAAGGCACAGATAGAAGGATAGAAACCGAAGGAGGGCAGTTTCGAAATTAAAGATTTGTGCGAGACTATCAAAAGCTTTTGATATGTCTAGCGCAATAGCAAAAGTTTCACCGAAATCCCGAAAGGAGGATGACCAGGAGTCAGAGAGATATGCAAGAAGATCGCCAGTAGAGCGTCCATTGCAGAACCCATACTGACGATCTGAAAGAAGATTGTGAAAAGAGAGGTGTTTAAGAATCTTCCTATTAAGGATAGATTCAAAAACTTTGGAAAGGCAAGAAACTAAAGCAATTGGACGATAGTTGAAAGGTTGAGAGCGGTCACCCTTCTTTGGGACAGTCTGAATTAAAGCGAACTTCCAGCAGGAAAGAAAATACCAGATGAGAGACAAAGACGAAAGAGTTTACCTAGGCAGGGTGTCAGCACAGAAGCACAGTTCTTAAGAACAAAAGAGGAACACCATCAGGACCGTACGCCTTTCTAGAGTTGAGCCCAGATAGGGCAGAAAAAACATCTTAGAAGAGATCCTAATTTCAGACATAATAAAGTTAGAGGAGGGAGGAGATGGAGGAACAGCACCGGAATCGTCCATGGTTAAACTGTAAGCGAAAGTTCGAGCGAGGAATTCAGCTTTGTCAGGAGAAGAAACAGCAAATGAGCCGTCGGAATAGAAAAGAGGAGGGAAAGAAGAGGAAGTAAAGTTGTTGAAGAGGTTCTTAGCTAGATGCCAGAAAGAGTGAGAAGAATTAAAATTGGATAGATTTTCACATTTTTGTTGGATGAAGGAATTTTTGGCGAGTCGAAAAACAGATTTTGCACGATTCCGAGCAGAAATATAAGCTGAGTGAGAGTAGGAGTTGGATAGCGAAGGTACCTTCTGAAAGCCTCCTCTCTGTTGCGGATAGCATTAGAACAAGTTAAACCAAGATTTTTTTGCATTAGTAGTAGGAATAGAACATGAAATGTACGTCTCCATGCCCGAGAGAATCACCTCTGTGATGCGCTCAGCACACTCGGAAGGGCTCCGGCCACGGAAGCAATAATCATTCCATGGGAAATCATAGACGTACTGCCAAAGGGTCTCCCAACCAGCAGCGCCGAAGTGCCAAAGGCGCCTCCTCTTGGGAGGATCCAAATGCCGAATTGGAGCGATAGGACAAGAAACAGCTATAAGATTGTGATCGGAGGAGCCCAACGGAGAAAAAGTTTCACAGAGTAAGAAGAAGGATGAGAGGTAAGAAATAAATGCAGAATTATGGGCGATCCAAGGCGATCGGGGATACGAGTAGGGTGCTGTACAATCTGCTCCAGGTCATTTAGGATGGAAAAGTTGTAAAGTTCACCAGGGATGTCAGTGAAATGGGAGAAAAGCCAAAGAATTTTGGCTACTCAGTAGAATTAGGAGAAAGGTAAACAGCGCAGATGTATTTAGTTTGAGATTGGCCCAACTTTTGAACTGGCGGGGGGGGGATAATATAGGTTTTGTCCCCTCAACTTTTGAACTGGGGGGATAATATAGGTTTTGTCCCCCCAACTTTTGATCTAAGTTTCCTTTAATGTTAAGTATATACTTGATATACATTAGGTAGTTGTGAAAATGCTTCTTTGATTTTCCTATTACTATCATGAATATAGATCATTCTCTAAATCATAATATTTTAAGAGCATTATTTTGGTCGCAAACACATTACCTACAGGATAGCAGCACAGAAATTCATCGCAGGATTTTTCATCATTATAGTTGTCCCCCCCCCCCCCCCCCCAACTTTTGAAAGCTAGTTACGCTCTTGCATGTAAGCAGTAGTCTGAGGGTATATAATTCGGAAGATATACGCAACATCCACCTTTGGAGTGAAATTGAGCATAGAAAAAGTAAGAGGGTACAGAAAAGGGGTTGCTATCAGTCGTCCCAGACACCCGAGTTTCAGTGAAGAAAAGATGAGGAGGTTTAGATGAGGAGAGGTGGTATTCAACAGATTGAAAATTTGAGAAAAGGCCACGAATGTTGCAGAAATTTAGGAAAAGTGAATCAGACAGAGGTTCAAAACATCTCGAATGAGCGGCAGTAGATCCAGCCCCGCTAGAAGTAGGGACATTTATGGTTCCCTCCCCAGGGAACTCCGAGGCACTTGAAGTTGATGCCATTTTTTTTTATTTCTTAATTTTGAAAAGATTATGTAGTGTGTAAGATGCATGTATATGTAGTCTTTTTTCCTTATTGTTTTTTCCCTTCTACTCCAGATGGAGAGAGTTTCTTGCTTCCGGGGTTAAACCTTAACCCTAAGGAATTTTTAGGTACAGCCTAGTACTAGGCGTAAGATAGAGGTGCTGTATCGTAATATCTCCCCTACGGTACCCGGTCGATTCGCCGACGGACGTTTTGCCGACAGACATTTTGCCGACGGACGTTTCGCCGAACGGACGATTCGCCGACGGCTGTTTCGCCGAACGGACGATTCGCTGAACGGACGATTCGCCGAATCGACTGTCATTAATATTTCTATGACAAAACACACACACATGTTATTAAAGGTTATTATTAAATGTTATTGAATTATTTTGTTAAAATATTAAATTATGTTAAATTGACAGTTATAGACGCTTGACGTAAAAACATAGATACCTTTTTTAAATAAATTTATATCGATAATACTATATAAAATATATATAATATATATATATATATATATATACAGGGCGTCCCAAAAAAATGTATACACACTTTAACAGCTGATAGCTCAATTGATGTTTCTTTCTTTCCAAGTTAAACCATTAGAATTAATAATGGCAGTCAGACTAAGCTTTGAACAAAGGAAATTCATTCTAAAATGCTACTGGAAGTGTGAAAACGCAGTTGAAGTGCAAAGACAGTTTAGGAGGGAGTTTCAAACAGATCCACCAACGCGACTTACCATCACTCGAATTAGAGATGGAATTAGCCGATGGAACTGTTCAGAATGTCCACAAGAAGCGTTCCGGAAGACCACGGACATCGACAAGCCCCACAAAGCAAGAAAGAGTACTGGAAACGTATCACCAAAGTCCAAGAAAATCTGTGCGGCAAGCGAGTCGTGAGGTAGGAATTTCAGAATCGTCTGTCCAAGCATTTTGAAGCGCTGTCAATGGAAAAGTTACATTCCAAGATTAGTCCATGCTATTAATGAAGATGATGATGATCCGGACCGAAGAGTGGAGTATTGCGAGTGGTACTTGGCACGATGTGGATGTGGATTGGACGAAGGGGTTTCGTAGAATACCCTCCGCGTTCACCAGACCTCACACCACTAGACTTTTTTTATGGGGATACTTAAAAGACAAAGTCTACGCCATAAAACCTGCAACAGTCGCTGAATTGAGAGCAGCCATTGAACGAGAATGCACACAAATACCAAACGAAATGTTTCGTGATGTTTGCGATTCCATTGCTTCGCGTTATCAGCAGTGCCTGGACCAGAACGGACGTCAGTTTGAAAACAGGCGTTGACAAAACAATTAAATAATGTCTGTAGATTCTATTACATTTTGAAAATGAAATGTATTTAATAAACACTGCCTTTATAAGTATTTAAAGTGTGTATACATTTTCTTGGGACGCCCTGTATATATATATATATATATATATATAATATAATAAGTTATAATGTTATAATGTTTCAGACCAACAAAGACCCTAGGATCCACTCATGGCTGGTCTACCTAACTGTGTTCGTGTATTGTGTATGTCCTCCGTGGTGGCGGAGGGGACCTACAATTTTACGTGGGTTCCGAACCACAAGAACATAAGAAATTTATGTAAAAACTGCCGGTAAATTGGCAACGACCAATTTTTACGAAACTAAATAATTATCAATTTAAAACTAATAATTATCGATTTAAAACTAAAGATAGAATCTCTGATCCAGATCAAGTCATAATAGACTACTATCCACAAATATGTTACACTCTATATCTATTTATAAAGGACATGCAAATATATCGGATCCAAAGAATCCAGTCAATTTCATTACGGTATCCATCAAGTCACGGTCCATATCGATAGCGGACCAAGTCAAAATTTACAATCATATACATTACAATATATACACTTACGAGAAAAAGAGTAGGTGTGGCTGTAAAGACTGTACAGTAATGTAGAAATGTGTGTGCACCCATTTTGGGTCTCCCATTTAAAGGTGTTTGTGGGGCAAGTGAAGATCATGAGTTTTTCAATACCTCACAGTACTATGGGGGGCACCGCTCGGCGAGGAATCTCTTTAAATGGGGTGTGTAAGGACAGAGAGTATCCCCTAACCCAAGACGCTGCCTCCCTATATCCCACAACACTTGTGTTGAGCTGTGGGATCTATCCCCAGAAAGCCTTAATTTTACTACCTTAAACTATACCCTTTCTATCAACATATGCGTCTAATCGATTTTTAAACATGTTTATAGACGTGCTACTAATTACTTCTACCGGCAAACTATTCCAGCTATTTACTATTCTATGCGTAAAAAAGTTTTTCGCAACTGCTGTCTCGAACCTTCTACTTGTCAACTTACACCCGTTATTTCTAGTCCTATTATATTGAGATATTTCGAAAAAGCTATCTCTATCTACGTTATCGAACCCATTCATAATTTTGAAAACCTGGATTAGATCACCCCTTAACCTCCTGGTCTCGAGTGTTGTCAATTTTAACTCCTTAAGCCTATCCTCGTACGACTTTGACCTAAGCGACGGAATCATCTTAGTTGCTCGTCTTTGAACTCTTTCGATTTTGTCTATATCTTTGTGCATATACGGATTCCAAAATTGGACCGCGTACTCCAAATGGGGTCTAACTAATGATTTATAAAGTGGAAACTAATATATATATATATATATATATATATATATATATATATATATATATATATATATATTATATATAATGAATAAAACCACGAAGGGAAAAGAAACACAAAGGGGTGCTCAAGCGCTTTCGTCTAATGACATCCTCAGGAACACTGGAGTGAAAGGACAGATCAAGGCAATATATAGGTTACAAAAATAAACATACATACTAGTGATGGATCGAATAACCGCAACCGCAACCGCACTACAACCGCACAAAAATTCACAACCGCAACCGTAACCGCAACCGCCGTTCCATAAGTGCGGTTGCGGTTGTAACTTTCCAATAGGTGGAGGCTGGGGAAAGTGGTAGGTGGGATGAACAGTGCGATGGGTCCTCGTCCCTCATCCTGGTAACACACTTAGTGCAAAATATGGTTTTAATTAATTTGACCTATTCTTTCATAATAGCTATATAAGTTTAGAATATACTTCATTTAAATAGTATTTATTTAGTAAATACCTTATGTTGAACACAAGTTTTGCAACACACAAATAGCGGTAGCGGTGTATTGCAAAACTTGTGTTCAACATAAGGTATTTACTAAATAAATACTATTTAGTATATATTATGTACCAAGTGTGGCTAAATCGCACTATAGTGGCTAAATCCAGTTAATAATTACGCATTTTTCCTAGTATATGATAACCGCAACCGCAACCGCGGTTGGAAAAAAATTCGACAACCGCAAACACAACCGCAACCGCGGTTGTGAAAAACCGACCACTCGATCCATCACTAATACATACATACATATTCATATATATATATAAATATATATATATATATATATATATATATATACACATATACATATATATAGTAAGCATAGAAAAAATTGTGGAGGAGCAAACAACATTTGTATGGGAAATTGACACTTTTAGCACTTCGGCCGACATTCAATATAAATTCAAAAGGCTTGTTTATGAAACAGGTCACAAAAGAATAAAGAAATAAAAATAAATATAAATTGAGAAAAATTAATTACAAAATAGTGCCTTAGTGATATATATGTCACAGCCTAAATAACCATAAAGAAATAAACCGACAAATAAAAAACCACAAATATATATATATATATATATATATATATATATATATATATATATATATACATACACACATATACATATATATAGTAAGTAAAGAAAAATTGTGGAGGATAAACACATTTGTATGGGAAAAATGACACTTTTAGCACTTTGGCCGACATTCAATATAAATTCAAAAGGCTTGTTTATGAAACAGGTCACAAAAGAATAAAGAAATAAAAATAAATATAAATTGAGAAAAATTAATTACAAAATAGTGCCTTAGTGATATATATGTCACAGCCTAAATAACCATAAAGAAATAAACCGACAAATAAAAAACCACAAATATATATATATATATATATATATATATATATATATATATATATATATATATATACACACATATACATATATATAGTAAGTAAAGAAAAATTGTGGGAGGATAAACACATTTGTATGGGAAAAATGACACTTTTAGCACTTTGGCCGACCTTCAATATAAATTCAAATGGCTTGTTTATGGAACAGGTCACAAAAGAATAAAGAAATAAAAATAAATAAATAATATTTATTTTATTTTCTTTATTCTTTTGTGACCTGTTCCATAAACAAGCCATTTGAATTTATATTGAAGGTCGGCCAAAGTGCTAAAAGTGTCATTTTTTCCACACAAATGTGTTTATCCTCCCACAATTTTTCTTTACTTACTATATATATGTATATGTGTGTATATATATATATATATATATATATATATATATATATATATATATATATTTGTGGTTTTTTATTGTCGGTTTATTTCTTTATGGTTATTTAGGCTGTGACATATATATCACTAAGGCACTATTTTGTAATTAATTTTTTCTCAATTTATATTTATATTTATTTTTATTTCTTTATTCTTTTGTGACCTGTTTCATAAACAAGCCTTTTGAATTTATATTGAATGTCGGCCGAAGTGCTAAAAGTGTCAATTTCCCATACAAATGTTGTTTGCTCCTTCCACATTTTTCTATGCTTACTATATATATGTATATATATATATATGTATATGTGTATATGTATATATATATATATATATATATATATATATATATATGTATATATATATATATATGAATATGTATGTATGTATGTTATTTTTGTAACCTATATATTGCCTTGATCTGTCCTTTCACTCCAGTGTTCCTGAGGATGTCATTAGACGAAAGCGCTTGAGCACCCTTTTGTGTTTCTTTTCCCTTCGTGGTTTTATTCATCATAAATATTTTTCACGTGTCACTTTCGTGAAATAATTTTTCATATATATATATATATATATATCTCTCTCTCTCTCTCTCTCTCGGTGTATATTGTATAATTTAAAACTTTCGTTTTAGACCATGGAATTCACTTTGACGGTGTCCGGCGAATTTGTCTACAACAATTTGTCTAAAGATACAATTCATCTACAACAATTTGTCTACAACAATTTGTCTAAAGATACAATTCATCTACAACAATTTGTCTACAACAATTTATCTACAACAATTAGTCTACATATACAATTTAACTACAATAATTTGTCTACAGATACAATTTGTCTAGAGAAACTATTACTAATATTATTTAAAAAAATGACGATTGGTTAGGTTAAGTCGTGATATTTTCGTATGTTTTAACAGTAAACTAACGAAAATATCATGACTTAACCTAACCAATCGTCAAGGGTGTACTAACTTTTTATGGCCTTTCTCTGAATCAATAAATTGAAGAGGCATTGTGGGTTACTGAACAGTGAACAATGTAAAAGTTCCAGGATGACTGCAATTTTAAGTGCGAAAACCTAAGACATAAGTTACTAAGATTTAAAAAAGGCAACAAACGAACAAACGTTTCAGAATAGCTTAAACTATAAAGGCACAAACGCAAGACTTAAATTATAAATTATATTTGTTTTTTTTATTAATGACAGTCCATTCGGCGAATCGTCCGTTCGGCGAATCGTCCGTTCGGCGAATCGTCCGTTCGGCGAAACGTCCGTCGGCAAAATGTCTGTCGGCAAAACGTCCGTCGGCGAATCGACCGGCCACGCTCCCCTACAATTTCTCCAGATGTCACACTTATGGGCAGTTGTTTCAGGAACTCCACTGTGGATTTCTTTACTGCCCCTGTTGCCCCCACTACTGTTGGGATGATCTCAGGTTCCACATTCCACATTCTCCTTATTTCGTATTTGAGTCTCTGGTATTTTAAGACCTTTTCCCTTTCATAGTTCGCCACATTCCAGTCTGCTGGGACTCCTACTTCCACCAAGAGACACTCGTTTTCCTCCTTCTCTCTCACAACTATGTCTGGTCTGCATCCTGATACCCTGATGTCAGTTGGTATCTCGTGATCATATAGGAGCAGCACTTTGTCATTGTCTTCTATTCCTTGTGGAATATATTCTCAGTGTTTTTCTGTTTCTAGCCTTATTTCATATTTCTTACACAGCTTGAAGTGGATTAGCTTGCAGACTGCATTGTGTCTGTCTGTGTAGTTTCCTCTGTGCAGGAGTATTTCACACCCCAATAGTATGTGACTCACAGTCTCTGGGCTCTTTGAGCACAATCTGCACATCTCACTTTCATTTCTGCCCTCAATATTCCTTTTGAACCAGTTTGTCCGTAGTGCCTGGTCTTGCGCTGCCATCACCAGCCGTTCTTCTTCTGGTCTCAGTGCCCCTCTTACCAGGAACTCCACGGTTTTATCCCTCTCTATGTATGCTCTGTTCGGCACGTCCTCTTTTATACTTTGCTGAACTTGTGCTCTTCCCAGTTCTTCTCCTTTTCTTCTGATCTTTTCTTGTTATACCTTCTTTTGATGGTGCTTATCTTTTCCATGAGAGGTTTATTTGCAATGTCTTCAAGCTGTTCGGGTCCTATGCCAGCATCCAGTAGATAATCATTTGCCTTTTTTGAGAGCGATGTTGTTTGAGGCTTTTCACGTTCATGGTTTCTTACAAATCTGACTAGCCTTCCTTCTCCTTCCTTTATGTACTGTGCTAATCCTATTGTTGTGGCTTTGTGCACTTGGTCAATTAGCGCAAGCCCTAATCCACCGACCCTCCTTCGCAGGTATAACCTTGGTGTGCATTGGTTTTTATATATGATCTTATGAGCATGGAGCAATTTTCTGGTGATCGTATCCAGTTTGTTGATTTCTTGCTGGGTCCAGTTGATTATGCCAAAACTGTATGACAGTACAGGTACCGCCAGTATGTTTATGGAGAGGACCTTATTTTTACTGTTTAGGTGAGATTTTAGGATTAGCTTTATTCTTTTTGAATATTCTTTCCGCAGTCTTTCCTTCATGATGTCATTTTCCATCTTTTCAGATTCCTCCATCCCCAGATATTTATATGTAGCCTAGAATAGGGAGTGAAGAATAGGGAGAGAAGTGTGTTCGAGAGCATGCTGGACTTCTCAGAGGGTAGATGAGACACGGAAAAAGATCAGCTAAGGAGGACAGTGACAGAAGAAATGGGAGTTCAAGCACTCCCTATCTTCTGTCTAACGTTCCTCCCTTTCGGAGTACTTCCCTGGTCGATTGGTGTCTACGATCTTCTCCTTAATACTTAATTGGTATTTTCAATCTTTCATCTACCCAACTGGTCAATTCTGGAACAATCTTCCTCAATCCATATTTTCCCCCTGTCTATGACCTCCAGTCTTTTAAACGCAGTGTCCAATCATCTCGACAACCCTGGACCTTGATTTTGGCTCCCTTCTTCTTCTATAGGGTGGCGGACGTTTTTTGTAGGCATTCGCCTTTGGACCCTCCTTCCTGCATAAAAAAAATCACTCAGATCAAGTTCACGCTTGCTCACGCAATCATTCACCACGTCCATCCATCTTCTCAGCCTGCTTCTCCTATCTTCGCAAACACTTTTATACATTTTTTCACAACTATGTCATCTTCCATTTTCTCAACATGTCCAAACCACATTAATACATTTTCCTCAATTTTTTCAATTCCACTAACTTCAGAACACCATGTGTTTCCAGAACCCTAAGATTTCTTAGTCAATCCGACACAAGCCACCCATACTTTTCAGATTATCCATCTCAACCACTCTTACTCTTGACATCTCCCTCTCATGCCATGCCAATGTTTCACATCCACATAAAAGTGTCGGTACTAGCACACCCTAATATCAACATCTCGCAGCATTTTTATTCAGTCTCCGCTTTCTCACAACCGCTTTCAGTCCACCCACCACCTTTCTCCCTTGATTCACGCTATGAATGTCATTGCCACTCGCACCTCTTTTGTTCGATATACATTCCAAGTACTTAAAAGACTCTACCACCTCTAGTGTTACTTTCACCATCACATGATAGTCCAAATTTCCCTCACTTTCCACAATTAGTAACCTGCTCTTACTCACTTTCACCAATCTTCTCTCGCAAACCGCCACAAAACTTTTAACCTCTTGCGTATTACATGTTAGAAAATCTAGAAGAGGAAGAGCTATTATTATCCTGTAGGCAGGTACGGTTGAGAAGCCGTTCTCCCTGATTCTTTTCTTCTATTTCTACCTTTGCCTTAATCTATCAGGTAAATTAGATGTTGAAGCGTCTTCCTGAATCATGAAGGTTGTCACTCGATTAGTTCAACGTCGATGAATGAAATATAGTAGAGCGATGTTTTTTTTTGAAAGTATGTATGAATGCGTCCATGAGTGCGAGTGTGTGGTGTGCGCGATCGTCTTTTGTTAGATTGAAATAAATGCATGAGGTGAGAAAAAGAACGAAAGGGTTGGGGGAGTTTTTCGCTGTGTTAGCTGTGAGAAAGTCGTCAGTACTGGTGTTAATTAAGACCAATCATTTTAAAAACTAAAGTTTAATTGGTGTGGAAAGTGGAAAAAATAGAAGTGTACTATTTCAAAGGCAACAAGATCTGTTAACATTTGGAGCTGAATTGGAGGAATTTAAGTTTTGAAACCTCTCTGCGCAGAGGTATTTTTATTTTACAAATATAAACTTTATGGTAATATTTTAACGTTTAAATATAATTAGGTTATGCTATGCATTATTGGGTTAATATTCGATTTACCCCTCCGGGAGCCTTCAACTATTTGCGTGTCATATAAATAATAAGTTTTTTTATACTGATTCCAAATATAACGGCCGTTTCTTGTGCAAATTCTTAGTTTTTCAGTTATTTACTCTCAAAGGTAGCACTACTTTCAATTGCGCGATGTTCAACGTTACTGGTGCATGTGGAAATCTCTGACGTCATCTGTCTGCCGTGACGTAACATATTCAACACATGCGCAGATGATAGGAACTACAGTATTTCGCACAAGCGTTGATTTCAAATTTCTTCTGCGCCAACCAGTGACAAATTCGAAATGAAACAAGGTACAGTACGTGCTCTGGTTGAGAGTGATCGTATTTTGACGTAATTCGCCGGGTGCATGCTAATGATAACGAGGAAGTTAGTATTTTCAGGGCACATGGTATTTTGTCAGGTTAATATGTTTTAAATGACATGGGCTGGACCTGTAAAGCAAAACAATTTATGAGGTAGTTTTAGTCGCTTTATTCAAATTTGTCACTCATTTTTTGTGCAAACTATTGTAGAAAATAATAATAATAATAATATCAATATATATATATTTAGTGTATTTGTAGTCGGGGGTGGTATGACGTCATGTTACTCTGCGACTTAATTAGTTTGTTGGTTTCTGTTCTGGCTATTTTTTTTCTAATTGGATTCAGTTTGGTGTTTGTGATAGAATTATGACGTGCCGTTCGTGCGGTTTCGACTTCGAGAACTTGATTCGTCATGTGCCCTAGATGAAGACAAAGCATTGGATGTTTTTATCAATTACGGCGTTATTCTCTCATCCTTAACTTGCCCGAAATGTGACAGTGAGTGTCTAATACGAAAAATCAGAAGATATTTAGGTGAAATAACCAATATTAACCGGTTAGGTTAATTGAATGTCCGGTTAGGTCAACTGAATGCCCGGTTAGGTCAACTGAATGCCTGGTTAGGTTAATTGAATGCCCGGTTAGGTCAACTGTACGCCCTTGATGATTGGTTAGGTTAAATCGTGATATTTTCGTTAGTTTAAACGAAAATGACGAGAGCAAACTTTTCTGGTTAATTTTGAGGTGTTTTGCACGTTTCTGTGGTAATGCGTCGTTTACGAGATCTCGTAACATGAACATGTTAGGTTATGCTTTATTGTATAAAATGTAGTCAAAAATACATTTTTCAAGTGTATTTTGTTTGAATATGACCTTCATTTCTTGCGCAAATGAACAGAAATACAGTTGTCATTGCATGGCCCAAACACGTATTTCTGTTCATTTGCACAAGAAATGAAGGTTATATTTGAACAGAGCACACCAAAATACACAGAAAAATGTATTTTTTATTTCAAGTTCAGGCCATATCATTTGCGACATAATTACCATTTTGCCAAATTTTCGAGTGTGTCCCAAGTGTGGGAGCCCTTTAATTTATAGGAAAGAGAGTATACGTTAGGTACTGGATCAACGCAGTAGCCTGTGTGCGGATATATTTTCGGTCTGGACATAGGTTAGGTTAGGTTTTGGTTAGGTTGGTTATATTATAAGAATAGGTTTTTCTGGTGTATTTTGGTGTGAACAGAGCTGGGCAATAAATACATTGAATGTATTTAAATACTAAATACTAAATACATGGGAGAAATGTATTTAAATACTAAATACTAAATACATTTTACGAAAGTATTTAGATACTAAATACAAAATACATCACTTGTATTTAAATACATTTGTAAATACATTTTAAATACATACAAATTTTAACATATGCATTCTAATTCATGTTTTGATAAATTTCTACTTTAGTGCACTTTACCTTATTACCGTCTTTAGATTTAATTTTAAAGTATTTTCCATCAAACAGAGGGTGCACTAAATTGTTATCTGCAGATATATCACTGTTTGATTCACCGGATTTGCTTGTTGAAGCCATGACACGCACACGATAAAGAAATCAACCGCTTTCGACTAAGAGTGGCACACAACTGATTGAACTGACACGTTGAAACATGAACCATGCTGTACTACACTGTCGACGCGTCGTACAGTGCTAGTACAGAACGTGTATTAAACCAGTAAAAGTATTTACATTTTTATATTTGAGTATTTAAATACATTGTATTTAAATACTCATTAAAGTATTTAAATACTATATTTAAATACATGAAAAACAATGTATTTATAAATACAGTTCTAAATACACAAATGTATTTAAATACATATTTAAATACAAATGTATTTAAATACTGCCCAGCTCTGGGTGTGAATTGGTGAAATGTAACCTTCATTTGTTGAGAATAAGTTTTTTTTTCACTTTTTTCAAAATTTCTCATTTGCACAAGAAATGAAGGTCAGATTTGAATAAAACACACCAAAATACACCAGAAAAACCTATTCTCGTATCAAAATTGACCCGCAGGAGTAAAATGAATAATTACCCATTATTGTGGTGGTGATTTTGTGTTATGTGTGTATTTATTTAAAGTTAATGCAGATGTTCAGAACACTTTTTATAATTAGGTATATTCGTGAATTCATTTAACATTTTGATTATACTGTAGGTTTCAAACGCGAGCTCCATTCAAGGCCAAAGGTTTCAGCTGAATTCTTCGGAATTGTCTGTAGCAAATAGTCATCAGGATGACCGCTGGTCGACCCCTCCAGTTCATTTTCACCTTATTCCATCCATGCTAAGTACTTGTTTGTCAGAAGATTTTAGCAAAAGGAAGCTCCAAGTGGCTGGTTGGCTGTTCAATTTATCCCCGTCCAACTGAAGGCCCTGAGTTGGATACTCCAAAATAACTGCCCGTCCAACCTTGTTCGGTGTAAACGTATTCCTTGTTACAACATCTCTCTTTTGACCATTTGAAGATTGACTGAGAAAAGAGAGAAGAATAAGAACTTTTTGTTAAAACATCTGGAGGAATTTGGAAGATCTTTACAAGGAAGGAAAAGTGAAAGCCAGCGGAGTGTCAAATTTCACTGTAAAACGCCGCGAGTCTTTGTTAAAATCTTGTTCAGTCGTTCCTCACTCCAATTAGGTTAAGTTCCATCCTCTTTATGGATAAGCTTATTATATTGATTTTTTTTTATTTGCGGCCACGTGAAAATATAGAAACGTATATTCTGTATTATATTTTTTTGCCGTTTGTAATAACTCAGAATTGTATTTATCAAGTCATTGTCGATCCCTCCAGTAAACTAAATTCCGCAAGGTTCCTTTGCTGAGCGGGAGGCTCAAAGATTTTGAGTAATTAAGAGAGACGGCTCTCGCTACAATCCCAGAGCAATATGATTACTAAGTTGATTAATGCAGCATTGTTTGTATATGTTAAGTTAAGGTATATATTATATATCCATCTCATAATTGAAAAGTTTTCATTTATTTTAGAGCCCACTTTTGGGGCTCTTATAGCATCAATTTTGGATGCTAGCAGCGTCCTTTCTACTCTTTTGTGAAAGTGGCACTGATTAAGTGTGGTCTTATAGAGAGCTCTCTTGCAGTTCAATTTGGTAGTCCAGATATAGGATTGTTCCACCGTGCAATGGTGCAAGTTGTGTTGTTGTTGCAAGGTTTAGAAAGACGACCACAAATAGTGACCCCTTTTTTTATTTTTGCTAACTGAGACCTAAAGTAGGCCCGCGTCGAGTCGACAACCCTGAGGCTGGACCGAATAGGACCTCCAAGTCCATAAAGTCTGTTTTAGTCTAACTTAACTTAGGCTATAAGTTAAGGTAGAACTTCAGAGCTTGGCCGTTCAAGGCTCAGCTGGAATTCTGGATCCAATCAAAGAAAAAAATAATAGCACACTCACTCTGCACAAATAGCACAGCATCGTTCGCTCATCCACGTTCAACAGATTTGAAAGGCCCCCACGTATTGCCATCGCACATCAGATTAACTTTTCATATATATGTGTGTGTGTGTGTGTGTGTGTGTGTGTGTGTGTCGTGCGGGAATTTCATTGCACGAATTGAACCTTCAATGACTTGAATCCTGCAATGAGTCTCAATCGACGTTGACGGAATTTTACTATATACATGGAGGGCCTAGGCGAAGCGTCACTTTCAGAGTTATAAATAACCTTTGTTTTTCACTCTCGGAGTTATAAATAACCTTCGTTTGTCGCTGTTTAGATTCACCTTGAACTATTACGTCAATTACCCTCAATGTGTGTGTTAGTTAAGAGCATAGTGTTTGGCACATTTGAAACAGTTTATTTATAAATAATTCGAAAAGAAATATGGTTGATAGTTGACGGAAACTTTTAGATTCACGTCTTGGTTTATTTAGACAAACACTTTTATACACTTTTTTCACAACTGTCATCTTCCATTTTCTCAACATGTCCAAATCACCTTAACACATTTTTCTCAATTTTCAGTTCCATTAACTTAGAACATTTAATTTTTTTAAACTTAACTTAGAGTTTAAATCTTAAAATCATGGTTGTCGAAAATGGTTGTTGTTATAAATTGAAGCAAGTTATAAAGCGAATTATAAATAATAAATTACGTTAATTAAGAGTTTATATGATTAAATGAAAATTATAAATTGTTACAAATACATTTTTCTGCAGCAGCGATTATAATTATTCGCAAGAAAATGTAATGTCTTAGTTTCAAGATCGTCACAGAGCTTGCGGAAATCAAAGGTAGATAATAAGTAAAGAACAGAGTAGGCGACGCTCCCTGGGTTTTTAATATTTAGGGGGCCACCTCTGTCAGGAGGGACCTGGCACTCGAGTGCCTATAAGGATACTTTACGCTAAAGGATGGATGGAAACATACATAATTTACGATTGTGACTGGAAAGTTTTGAAGTGAAGAGCTTCCGGAAGTGAACCAATAAGAATGGAAACATCATCAATGGAGTAGAAAATTTTCCACTGATGGTTAAACAAAACTGCATGACTTGGAGGTGCCAGGATGGCGGGAAAAGGGCCGTAAGTTACGATTATTTAAAAGGAATTAGTTTTGATGAAATATGATGGTTCAAAACGGATTCTCTGGTAAGGGAAACACTTTAAACACTCGGTAGCAAGTCAAATAATGGCGAGAGGAAGCTGAAACTTATACGGTAGACATAACAGGATGAGGAAAGATGGTTGGTATAGGGATGGAGGTATTTATTCCTTATCTATGGGAGTGACAAAAGAATTTAATAAAATTTAATAGAACAAACGGCAGTAAGTTTAACGAGATACATTTTTATAAGTGCTTATATAAGGGTGGCTTGATGCTGAGGCAGTGGAATGTCGTCGGTGTCGCAGCTAGGTTTGCACGGAAGAATTTATATTATATATATATATATATATATATATATATATATATATATATATTATTAGGGTGTCCCAAACTTATAGGGGGCCAAATGTTTTTTCGGGATACAAATCCGCTCGTGTTGCGCTCTTTTGATGTTTCCCATTAGAAGTCTTCCTGTAAAATTTCAGAGAGATCGAAGGAAATTTAAAGGTCCCGAACTTTGAACACTTTATTTCTCCTCTTAACTGAAAGGCAAATTAACTGAAATATTTCTCTCAAAAGTTCCATCACAAAGATGATTATACAAAATAAACATGTATTTTAATCTTAACACACAAACAACAATTTCAAAGCATCACATTTATGCATTTTAACTAAACACGTGTTTCATGAGATCCGTTTTTGTTCCCTTCCGGCTCACATTCCGCCGGTGTGAGTGGACAGTTCGAAGGAGGAACTGGAGGTCTTCTTCATCATGGCACAGAGGTTTGCTTGTGTATTTCTCAATGAGGGTGATGCCTCGCTCTGCTGCATCATTGACCACCATCAGTTCTGTAGCTCGGCTCTTTGCCAGATGGTAGTTTTCGTCAGTAGGCCATGTTTCAGGGTCTTTGGTGAGGAACGTGGGCTCAACTTGGAGAAACGGGAAGAGTGTGGTAGATCGACTCATCACCCACGGACTTAAACGGCCATCCACTTGCAGTCCCTTGCCTTGGACCCGTTTGAGTCCTTTCCCAGGGTGCTTTTTCAGGTTAGCTGTCATGTTACGCTTTTCATTGTTGTCAACTCTGTCATCAAACAGTGCAAGACAGATTAAGTCCTCCGAGATATACCACAGATGATGGAGCACAGCCCGGTAAGCTGTGTTTCCAACGTCCTTGTCAGGGTAACCTACAAGAAGATTGCACAGCCTAACGTCATTTTTGGGAGATTTGATGGCGATGGGAGCCTCGTGCCAGTGACGCACGTATACAAGGCTCACGAAGAGAGCCATACGGCGAACCCCTTGCAGTTCTTGGAGACGAAGTTTGGAGAACTGGGACTGCAGTAATGCTATTTTCAGGCAGTAAATACCTTTGGCCATCCATCTGGCCTGATGGTAAGCCCCTGGAGGCCGAAGCTTGTAATGTCCTACGTCGTCTCCGAGGTACAAGAGGCTCAGTCGAAGAAGTTCTTCATAATCCTCTCGAGGATGATTACCACTTCGTAGAGCATCGCGGAGATAGTCTATTACCTCAAGTCGCATTTGTGAAAGGCAAGCATTGTCATTTATGAAGGCTTTAGCCACCTCGTCCTTGTCAAATGCATCCAACTGACAGTGGTTCATTGATGGCCAGGCCTCCTTGAATCTCCTGAAAAGTGGGATTTGAGGACTTGGTGGTGTTCCTAGGCACACGACGAAGACATCCTTGAGAATCACTTCGTGAACGTGATGACGGCAAGCAAACCATAAAAGAGATCTTCCCAATGCCGCTTCCAAACGCGCACACGCACTTTGCACTATCCCTGTGTTTGATGCCGTCGTGTCAAACACCATGCCTATGATCTTGTCCTCAATTCCGACTAGGGTGAGCGCTTGATGGACTGCGCTTGCCATTTGCTGTCCTGTGCCGTCTATTATTTTCGGTGCTCCTAATAGCTCTTCCACACCATCCCCAGTCACCACAACAGCAATCCGATCGACTGACTTACCCTCCTGTTCGATGTCAGTGAGTATCTTTGTGTCCCAGTGGATCTGTAGTCGAGGTGGAAGCTGCTCGAGGTGGCCAATAACATTGGTCCCTATCATTGTACGGGCCTTTTGTCGGAAGCAGTGAACCGTGCTCTTTGATGGAACACTGTCAGGACCGAGAGCTAGGGATTTTGCAGTCGCAGCAAACGCTGATGTTGCCTGTCGAACAGAAAGGCCCTCGCGACCCCAAGTTGCTGCCAGGTCAAGATCACTCAGACTTTCTTTTAGTCTGTCATGTTTGGGAGCTTTCGAAGGTTTAAGTCCACAAGTGACAGCTTCGTTTCCACTGTCAGCTGACGATGTGCTAGAACTCTTCTGTGACTCCTACAACTAGAACTTCCTCCGTTTGACGCCGGTGTGCCTGCTCAAGAGCTCTTTCCCTTTCCTGTCTTTTCATTGTGGCTGCATTATATTTTCTATCTTCACCTCCCATGTAACTCGTATGTCGATCTGCCCTTTGGGAAATGAGGAATTCCTTGTCTTCAAGAGGGATATCTCCCCGATCCAGAATGTCTGAGCGGGCGACATAAAAAATATCCTCCATATCAGCTAAGAATACATCCCGCTGCATATTGTAAGTCATTCCAGTCTTGTTCTTGTTTTTATGCAAATTTCAATACCTCTGAACCAAAGCTTTCAGTTTAGTCGAGGCATGAACGGAGGTTGTTGCCAGATTCGAGTTGGCTCTAGCCCAGATTTCTAATACAGCCGATATTACAGCCTTGACACTGTTGGAATCTGTCTTTTGGTCGCGGTGATGGTAGAAGAAAAGGAGCAACACGTCCATATTAATTGGTAATCGAGATTTAGCCAGCTCTGCTATCGGAGACCTCTCAAGAAGCCACAACTTGATGTTTGATCTTGTCAATGCCATAATGATCAATTCTGAAAACCAAAAAAAAGTCATCAAACGTCGGGACCTCTAAATATCATCTGATCGAGTTGAAAATCACACAGCCAATGCTTTAGCCCAAACCACATCCGGGCATGACACGAGTGGTCAGGTCGTCTTAAGAAAAAAAATTGGGACACCCTAATATATATATATATATATTATATTATATATATTCGTATATACACAAGTGTTCAAAAGTATTTGCAATTGGTATTTCAGTCAATGATACTTGCAGCCAAATGAGAGCAAACATTATGATTTATAATTTTTAAAAATTTGTACGCACTTTCATCCAAATTATTGTAAAAACATTTTTAAGAAAAATAATTGGTAAAAAGAATTCAAAAACACTTTAGAATTTTATTTAAATTAATATTTTGTTTATCTCCTTTGTTTTTCATGTAAATATAGCTAAGGAGAACAAAGAAATAATGATATCAATACAGTATTTATGGATTTGAGTAAGGTGTTTGATGTAATGGACCATAATATTCTACTTAATAAATTATATTGTTACAGCTTTAGAGGAGCAATCGGTGATTGGTTTAAAAGTTATTTGTCCAATAGATATCATTTTGTATCAGTAAATAAGGTTTGCTCAACTAAAGCGCTTATCAAACATGGTGTGCCACATGGCTCAGTTCTGGGTCCACTGTTATTTTTATTATATATAAATGACCTTCCACGTTCATCTGATATACTGAACTTCATAATGTTTGCAGATGATACAACTGTCTCTTTTTCTTGCAAAAATGTTAATACAGATAAGGATATATTTCATTCAGAATTCATCAGTGTAATGAAATGGTTGACCACCAATAAACTCTTCCTAAATACCAGTAAAACAAATTTCATGATTTTTACTAATACAAGAAATGTATATCTTGATGAACTTAATGTTAATGAAATCGCCATAAAGGAGTGTACTGCAACAAAACTTCTTGGTGTAATGCTAGATAAGAATTTGCAATGGAGTGATCATGTAAATTATATCGCGAAAAAGATTTCAAGGAGCGTTGCTATAATGTTTAAACTTAGAAATGTAGTCCCTAAACAAGTTTTATTGATTCTTTATCATACTCTTGTTCTTCCTTATATAATATACTGCACCCTTGTTTGGGGAAACTCCGCTAACAACGCATTAAATGGTATCTTTGTCATCCAAAAATGAGCAATAAGGTTATTATCTGATGCTGATTCCCTTAATCACTCTAGTGCATTATTTAAAGAGCTAAACCTAATAAAGCTCAACGACATAACCAAACTGGCACAGTTTAGTTTTATTTACGAGTGTAAGAACAAAATCATTAATTTGCAATGGGTAAATAGATATTTTGTAACTCATCAAGAAATCCACTCGTATCAAACCAGAAATAGATCAAAGCTTGTTATACCTCAATTTAGATTGTCTTCATCTCAAAAACTACCCATTTTCATTGGATTGAAACTATGGAATGACTTGCATGCCGATATAAAAAATATTGTGAATGTAAATTTGTTTAAAACCAAGTTGAAATCCCGATTAATAATGGCATACTAACAAAAATCTAGCATTAATGTCCACTAATATTGTTTAATATTGTAATACATGTTTTAACTATTAATAATACTTATTTATTTATTTATTATTATTAATTTATAACAACTAGCTGCTTATTTTTAATAAGAGCCCAGTAAAGCCTAGTAGTATAGCCGCAAAAGGGGAGAGTGCAAGAATGTTGCAGGTTATTATGTAATGTTGCAAAGGGGGGAGGGGGTTGTTGCAAAGGGGGTGGGGGGAAAACTTGGAGGCGGCGTTATCCCCCAAGAGAAAGGAGAGAGAGGAGGAGAGAAAGGAGGAGAGGTGTTCACCTGGCAGGAGCCAAGTGCACATTAAGACTTCAGCCGAGTTGGCGTTGTTTTATAGGCTCCTAATCAGCCAGTTGGCGTAAATGGCTTGAGTTGCCAGATACCGCGATACCATTGTATACATTATTATAGACTCCTAATCAGCCAGTTGGCTGTAAATGGTTGTCAGATACCTCTTTTTAGCAGTACCATTGTATACATTATTATTATTATAGGCTCCTAATCAGCCAGTTGGCTGTAAATGGCTTGAGTTGCCAGATACCTCTTTTAGCAGATATTATTGTATACATTATTATATACGCCTAATCAGCCAGTTGGCTGTAAATGGCTTGAGTTGCCTGATACCTCTTTTAGCAGTATTATTGTATACATTATTATAGACTCTTAATCAGCCAGTTGGCTTAGAAGGCTTAAATATTGCCAGATACCGCAATACCGTTGTATGCATTATTATATTTCGAGTACCGGTAGTAGAAGGCATAACAATAAACAACATTGCATCATTCTGTTTATTATAAATATATAGAAAATAAATATACATTTGAGGAATATGCATATAACAGAAATATATACACACAATTATGGTGATATATAAAATAAAATACATTTCAAATAAATATACACTTCAATAGAAATATGTACATAACAGTACAGGAGAAATATACACACACACACACACACACACACACACACACACACACACACAATTATGGAGATATATTTATAAAATAAATATACATTTCAAATAAATATACACTTAAATAGAAATATGTACATAACAGTACAGGAGAAATATCACGCAAAATATATATATAAACACAAATCAATAGAAATATGCGTATAATCAGTACAGGAGAAATGTCAAGCAAAATATAAATACAATTCACTTTTTTTTCAAAATACTAAACTCGGTCTTAATCGAGTTTACAATTACATCATTATTGCTCTGCATTACGCAGTATATGCGGCTTAATAATATTTCACCGCTTAAAGTATAGGGAAACCTGTATTCGATATGAAGGGCTTTCATATCGTTCAGTACTATTTTTGTTCCCACTTTACAACCGGTTGGTAAGTCATCTTTAAATACGTCTAGAATACAATCAAAAGCACGCACAAAGAGTTCATCGTTAGCTACATTATTAAACACAAGTTTATAAGAACGCTTTTCCAATCGAGGGTTTATTTCTACCGACTCGAGCTTTTCAATCGTGAACTCACTCAACATAGCGGCAATTGAAATAATCTTCTAAATCGTTACGACAACTGCGCGTTATATAAAGAAATAGTTCTTCAGGGTGAACGGTGTAGGTGAGCTCAGCCTTGTACCGATCAATTGCTTTGTACCAAAGTTCATGGTATTTCAAAGAGTCTAAACTTTTTAAATAAACATCCAGCACTAGACCATTCTCACCAGCCCTACACTCGGTAAACCCATCGAGCAGAGCGGTGTATGCGTATTCAAGTACTGTATCAAAATAAAGCATGTCCGTAACACGCGCGTCTAATATAGGTTTCAGTTTACGGAATCCGACGATTTCAAACATTCTGTCGAGGATGAAACGGTTTCGCGTAGGAATAAGAGCGTTATTATCAGAAGCATTCTTCCACATCAACCGTATATCAATGCACGGCCGATCGTTATTTATACACAACGTACATACAACGGCGTATGAGGGTGCGTCACTAATCTGCTCTCTTCTTGTACCTACGTTAGCAGGTATTTTATAACGATCTTCACTCCACTTCTCAACTATCACAAAGATTCTATTCAGATCCTCGATACTTAAATAAATCCGTTTGTTTGTCGGTCTACATTCCGTTTCCAGTACATAGCTAATGGTACCGGAATTACGCCTGAACACGCGCAACGATTTCGTCACGGACACATCATACGAGGCGTTGAGAATGCTGCTCAAAGGAAGTTCCATCGTATTCGAAGAGCGCACGTCCACTCGGCTCAAGCTCTGAGATAACTATGAGCCGTGTGAGGCACGCAGGTAGGCAGGAATGGTTCGACGGGCGGCTGACTCGATGATACGTGAATGGGCTTGTTCCGCAGTCGAATTGTTGTACCGGTACAAGAATATCACTACCAGCCTACGCACCAGACATTTTGGATAAGAACTAGGAACGTTTTACTAAATATCTCCACACTCTGGCGCACTATTTGAGAGGAACATATGTTCATATTTTTCCTTTTGCCCATCAAACGATACTCGTCTCTAAACTCTGTTAAAAATTCACGCAGGGCACTAGCCACAACCTCACTACGAACCCATCATGATATACGTTAATATAGTGATAAAAATACTTAAGATTGTCCATGATCACGAGATTCACATTTCCAGTCGTAGGGTATGAGTAATCGACATGGTGTAGCATGACGTAATACCGCTTGTCACACCACCCATCAGCAAGACTCATTATCCATACCTGCTGCTTCTCTTCTGCACGCGTTGTTTCTTTTACTTCACGGTGTATGTGAGACTTTATAAGTTTAGCTCTGCAGTATACTTCAGCACATCGTCTGTGCAACGAAAGCCTTCAACGGTCTCACCAGAACATCCGTAGAGTATTTGTACATCTTGGAACTTCGCACAATCCAATGTGTTTTTAAAAGAGGCATAGGAGGGATGAATAGGAAGTTTTTCGGTATCCACCACATCCTGGCACTTTACTGAATACCATTTCGTAAACGTAGTACAAGCAATATTAAAGGTAGCCATTTGAATACACGTCTGATCTGAATACACGTCTGATCTCTCGGGCTTACTGCGGTCGACTGACCACGCAGGGATTCGCAGATAGTAGCATGACTCACGGTCTTACAGTGGGCGGAGCTTAGAACTTTCACCTACACACACACACACACACACACACAAAGGAGAAAGTGAAACGCTATTTGAAACATGATTTATTTAATAAACGAGATATTCAAGTTATATATATTTACAAATACGATTTAATAAACGAGATATTCAAGTTATATATATATATTTACAAATAGATACGATTATATACAAGACGTGTGAGTTAGAAGCATCATTGGTATCCAAAGGGTACGGTATCATAGGTACCAGGTAACTGGTAACGTTTCCTATAGGTGTTACGGCACACCATCGTACCCCTAAGTTCCTTCACGCCCCCCAGCTTCTGCGTCCGAAAATTGTGGGTGCCTACAATTAGTTGGGGAGGTTGTTCATCCAAACATACTAGATCCTTCAACGACTCAAAGTTAACAACCTCCCGATTCGCATGGTTGAGCGTAATACCCTTTGCCTTCACGATATATTTCATTTCCTCCCCCACCCTGACCCGTACCCCATAAGTCTTAGGTCCTGTTGAGGCAAAAGAATCGGCGTATGCGTTGTCCCCATACTCATCTTTGATCTCATCAGTGAGCTCGCCGAGGAACTCCCCAATAGTGGGCATGTATTCACCCTCCCTCTCTGTGAATATCACGCTATCTGTATCGGCATACAATACTCTCCGCCCAAGAGAGTGCAATAGACCCCAAAGTTTTATACGGGCGTAGGCTGTTGTGAAGCTGGCCACAGGTATGTTTGTAACCCTTGAGGTATCTGTGGCAAATTCAGTGTTGTTGTACTTTATTACGTAAGTATTACCTACATTTACGATCTCCATGACCTCTTTATCGGGGGCATTGGCATAATCCCAGACATCGCTATAACTTTGTGCCAAATGAATGCTCCCTCTGCCGGTATTCTGCGCAAATTTTCCCCATAGACTGTTTAGACACAACTTTGCACTAAAGCGCTTGCCAGGATTCTTTACAATTTGGACACGATCAAGTTGTATACCTTCGCGGTCGCGGTAACGTTGAATATAGGCAGACTTTTCATCTTCGGTATCAACTCCTCGCGGATACCCTGATGCCTCAACCTTATCCTTCAAAAAGGTGTTTATATATGGTGTGAAAAGGTTGGGTAGCTTCTGAAACCTCCACACCTCATGTATCTTCAGTATTCTATAACCATGGCGCACGGCTAGGGCCAACTCAGGACTTGTATATACGCCTCTGATCTTACGCTGGTGGGGTATATGGTTACAATCGCCGTTATCCTCTTCCGCGCACTTCACGCACAGGGGAAACATGAGCTTGTCGTCGATAACGACAGGTAAGATCGGCATCCATAAATTGCGTGGGGGGAGTACGTCTACGAAAGAGATCCCAAAGTAACGATCATTCAAATTTTTTGAAAATTCATTGATGGATGGTAGGCTAGGTCCCACCAGTTTCTCAGGAGCGCCCACGGGGTACGGATGGCTCTTCATCACGTATGGGTATAAAGAACAGAAATCGTAGTAATGGAGCTTCACGCCCTCCGTAGGTGGGAAGTATAGTCTGAAAGGATTTGTACGTCCTCCAAACAAGCTATCACCACATTTGAGAGGATCCAGCACCATTGAACGCTTGATCGCTTTTATTTCCTCACGGTACACCTCGTCTGTCTCCATCCGTGCATCATATTCATGCTCCCACAAGACTTTGTGAGTGAACTGTGATCCTATAAGTTGATCGCGGGTGCGGGTCGATGCAAGACAGTCGGCAGGAGACCTACCGTGGTTATCTCCGGTGACTCCGCACTCAGGACGGGGGCATCCATGCCACCAGCAACCGTTAAAGGAGTACACAGTCTTCACACCAGTGACACGGTTTTCACTTAACCCATCAACCCAAAAAACACGTCCATTAATCTTAATGGGTACTTCACCCGTGTTGCGGGCGTGCTTTATGTATACACCTGTCTGTTGCTGTAGGTGTATGAGCCAGTAAATAGCCTTGTGCCCGTAACTGCGGGGATTGTTTCGGTGAATAATGGCTAAGGTGTCTTTCGGCATGAAGTTATTCTTGAACACCGTAAAACATAATGATGCGATGGTGGTTGCGACTTGCAGTGGATCGCATTTGAAACGGGCTATGTACATCCTTCTAAAGGCCTGGAAACATACTCTAAGCACGCGCACATCATTCACGCAATAACGCTCACATTCATCAGCTATATTATAAGGGTTACTTTCATTAAAACTGTCGTAGTATCGATCAAAGTCTTCACGTTCATCCATATAGTCAAAATAATGTTTGGGGGGTGGTGGGCCTACGTAGTTTAAAGTCTCGCTGGTGAGGAAAGTGTATGGGAAGTATCCTTTGGAAACTTCAGCTGCTACCCCATCACCTTGGGTAGCTTTGCTAATTTACAAGGTGTGAATAATAAAGTATCTTTAAATTGTACATTGCCTCTTATCTGCATCTGTATTAATTTGTTGCCTCTTTTCAATGGATCACCTGTAAATATCTCAGAGGATTCGTGTTCAAGCAACTCCTTATAAAGGAACTGCGTGTCAAACTTTGCCCCGTTATGGGCGAGAATATACACAGTCATTTTTTTTAATTTGTCGGCTAACTTGACAATATAGGACACAAATAGTTTCACAGGACTATCGCTGACAATCGTTTTAAAAACGTTTGTCCGTTTACCACATTTGGGGCACTCGTCACATTCGATATCCATACACTCATCACAGATAGTCTGGCTCACAAGTAAATGTGGAATTACCTCTTTGGTTTCAGCGTTCGTATATGTTTCTATATCGTAGTATACAGTTATACAAGGGTTATTTTTAGGCTTAGCATCTTTCATATAACATACATGCTTTACTCCATCCGCCTTATATTCCTCCTGGCATGTAGGACAGTGAATTACGTCACACTTGTGCTTAAATTTTCCCCAATTATCCATTGTGTGAAACATACCACATTCACAGATTCTCATTTTCCTGCACGTGCCAATTGATTTATGGAAATCAAAACAGCTATTATTGAAAAATGTGCGTCTACACACATCACAGTCTCTTTCTCAGCTTCAACTACACGGCTTTCACATTTGGTGCTTTTACACTGCTCACATACCATGTGACATTCTTTACAATGTCTCACTATATCATCCGCAAACTCGAGGCACCCCTTACACAAATCATGATGTCTCCCATATTTTCGACTTTTGTCATAACTCGCGTAAAGCCACCTTATATTACGGATGGGGAGATACGTTGTCCCTGACAATCCTAAAATAAGTAGGGGCCTTGTACGATCTCTCACACAGCTTTTAAAAACATACACAGTCCTACGACGATCATCCAACCCAAACACAACTATGCGGACATTCATTTCCTGTTCTACCCTTCTCAGCTCTTCAGGACCCATATTACAGTCAAATTCAAGTTCACAGTCTACAGCTAGTTTACGGGCATGCTCCACGACTGTAGGCAACCAAATTTTTTGAGTTCGTGTATTTTGTACAGTAAACATACGTGCTAAGAGTACTGCTATAAAGCCGCAACCACGATCGACGTTTATATGCCGTCTATAAATAGCTTGAGAATTGAACTTAAGAGTATACGGTATGGCACTATGACCCGCAACACGGTATACATGGTCAATATTTACCGTGAAGTTGTCCATATTGAAGGCTATACTACTTTGGGCGGCTTGCATTATACGCCCTAATATATATTCTACATCTTCAGCCGCCAAACGTCTAAATGGCACTATCACCCAATAATCGTCTACATCACCGTCATCTGACCCGAATCCAAAGGACAGACTCGTCCTGACTTCACGCTCGTCACGATTCTGAAGAGCAAACTCTATAATATGCTCTACAACCCGGCGTAGTCCGCGCTCAATTCCACTGCTATACATGACTCTAGGGTCGACCCTGACTCTATACCGATTTCTAGTCAAGGCTGGGGTGGGGGCTACGGATCGCACCAATTCCAGCGTTATACCATCCTCAACAGAACGGGGGGCGGAATTAGTGGATATATTAGCGGAAGGTGCTGCTGATGGGGGCCCTGTTGCGTAGGAGGGTTGGGGCTCTATTATTGTAGACTTAACAGAACGGGGGGCGGCGGATGAATAAGGGGATATATTAGGTGCTGCTGGGGGTGTTGTTGCGTAAGAGGTTGAGGGTTGGGGCTCTATTACCGCTGCAACAGACGCGTATTTCGGTCGCTTTATACCTGACGTGGGCATCTCATACCTCCGCTTTGGACGTGTTACCGGTATCGCTGGTGAGGGTTCAGGGGAGGAGATCACAACTACCCTGTCGTCGAGGTCATCCGTAATGATGGGCTGCTCTACCTCATCGTCATTCACGGTTCTGTGGGAGAAGAAATATAAGGATCAGCACTCAAAATTTGTAATATTTTGTAAATGACTCACTTAGGAGTGTGACGTGTTAGAAATGGACTCTGTAGAAAAATTCAGATTCACGAGCCATCCACATGTATTATATCTGGACCTACAGGATGTGGTAAAACTGTGTTTATGCTTAAAATCATTAAAGAAAAGGGGAGATGTTCTCGAAATTTGTGCATAAAGTTATATGGTGCTATTCGACGTATCAATCAGTGTTCAACGAGTACCAAGATGATATTTTGTTCCACAAAGGCGTATATGACGTTAATTCGTTAAAGGGAAATGAACATACAATCATTGTAATTGACGATCTCATGTTGGAGATGGATAAAACGTTTGCCGAGACATTTACAGTATTCTCCCACCATCTTAACATAAGCGTGTTCTTCATCAATCAGAATCTATTTTTCAAAAATAGATACATGCGCGATGTGTCGTTAAATACGCAATATCTAGTCTTATTCGCGCAACGTAGAGATGTATCACAAATTGGGGTATTAGCCAATCAAATGTTCCCGAATCAGCGTAAGGAGTTTTTGGAAGTTTATAAAGAAGCTACAAGCACGCGTTACGGATATTTGCTTTGCGACCTTCATCCGCGAAACACGTTTAGAGTGCTTCTGCGAACGAATATATTTCCAAACGAGCCTGAAACGGTGTATATTCCAGAATGACAAAGAGACTAAAGAAATACCGTGAATTAATAAAAATCTATCATCGACTGCCCCGGGCAATGCAGCAGATGTTTATTAAAAATATCGATGCCGACTTTTTAAAATGCATCTGTGAAATCTGTCTTAACGTTATAAATTGCAATGTATCAATGAAAACCCATCAGAAGGCTCGCCTACGCCGCTACAAGAACATAATACGTGCACTCGCTCGTAAAGCCAAACTGTAGCGAAGAAAAAACGAATTATTGTACAAACAGGAGGGTCATTTCTCCCCATCTTATTTTCAGTTTTGGGTCCTTTACTGACTAGATTAATATAATGAAGAAAGTGGTAGTGATTCCCCACGAGGTGTACGCTCACTGCAAAGGAATCCAGACACGTATCTAGATCCCGTAAAAGCAGACTTAAAAGAATGGAAAGCGAATTGTTAGCCCTATTAAACAGTGAAAAAACACCTGATGAGAAAAGAATCTTATACCAAGAAGCTCTGCAGAAATTTCTTCACGAGTACGAAAATTATAAGAGCCCTACAGAGATTCCTGTGGTTATTAGGCACAGCACGGGGGACGATGGCGACATAGGATCTGTACCCGACGACACAGCTGACCAACCAAAAAGATTAGCCACACAACATATCGAACATGTATTAAAAAATACCCTCCCACTTACATTGAGGAGTAAAGGCTTAAGTCTTTATAATCTATTGAATGAGGATCCCGCCATACAATGGACCGATACAGGGGAGATCATTGTGGAAGGATCAAAGGTACAGGGATCGAATATCGTAGACATTGTCCATGATCTGGTGAGAAAGTGGATAGGCCATCACCATCAGGATGGAAGCATATTAAAGCAAGACTACAACAAATAAATGTCCCTAAAACGTTGATAGGAAATCTGAACAGGTTAAAAGACTTGGAACATGCAACGCCTGTGACACAATTGAAGGCGCCGTCACCCCCGGCGGTAACACCTTTGAAGAGGAGCAAGAAGAGGTTAAACCAACCCTACCCACGTGCCTCTAAAATACGCAAATGGCTAACGTATTAACTAAACGCTATTATGACATTTCTACCCCATCCTCTTACGGCGGCGTAGATAGACTGTACAGAAGTGTTTACGGAGTAGGAAAAAAAGATGTTGAAAGATTTTTGAGGGAGCAGGACGCTTATACGCTTCATAAGCCTGTGAGAAAAAGGTTTAAAACAGCCAAGAAACGGCTTCCTCGATTGATTCTATTTGGCAAGCAGATTTAACAGACATGCAAAGATATTCTGTGTATAACGATGGTTACCGCTACATTCTATTCATAATAGACGTGTTCTCTAGATATCTGTGGCTAGTTCCTCTGAAAAATAAATCACCTGAAACAGTTGCTAAAGCCACCAAAACGCTAATGTTAAAAGAAAACAGGGTTCCTGGCTATTTTTGTACGGATATGGGGAAGAGTTTATAGGCCGTGCTTTTCAGAATATGTTGACAGAGTTTAATATCAGCTATTACACAACCAATTCTATACATAAGGCTTCTTTAGCTGAAAGAGTTCAGCGCACCATAAAGGAACGCATGCACCGTTATTTTACACATAAAAACACATACAGATTTCTAGACATTCTGGAATCATTGGCATCATCCTACAACCGCTCACACCATCGCACGATTGGGGCAACACCTAGCGAAGTTTTAGAAAGAGGTACGCTCCCGAGAAGAGATGGATCACACCACCACCACCACCACACTCTGTGCGCTTCAAAATCAATGATTATGTAAGGCTGTCGCGTTCGGGGAATAAATTCGCAAAGGGTTTTGAGCAAGGATGGACACGCGAGATTTTTAAAGTTAGGGCTGTGAGACCTAAAGGTGAGATAATGATGTATTACATTGAAGATTTGAATGGGGAAGAATCTCAGGAGGCTTTTACCGCGAGGAATTGCAGAAAGTTGCGTTTAATTTAGAAAAAAATGTGTTTAAAATTGAGAAAATTTTAGGAAGCAAAGGTTCAGGAAGGAGAAAAATGTACCTGGTGAAATGGCTAGGGTACCCAGAAAGCTTCAACACCTATATAAAAGCTGATGCAATAATGAAGCTTAAATAGTATGCAACATGGCTCCTAACCATTTCTACGTCACACTCCCGTCCTCCTCGTCCCTGTCTGTACACCCTAACAACACGCTAGCCAACTTTGTAACAGAACTCCATGGGCACATTGAATTGGGTCGTGATTCGTATGAGGTGGGGATATGCGAAATTCAGCTGGACACCGTCTTTTAAATATTGAACATAAAGAAACCGTTTTTTACGATTCTTAGAGACATTGACGAGTGTGAAAAAGCTGGGGTAGCTATGGATGAAACTATGCGCATCGCTCGGACTAAGATTGCACGGTATTACAGTACAGAAGTAAGATTAGGGCCGGGTCAATATGGTTCGGCCGAGGATGTTGTGAGATGCTTAAACGTAAGTTTAAGAAACTCAAACCTTACGAATGATTTAGTATATGAAATCGTAAACAACCCTGCACATACACTAATCCTAAAATCAAAGACTAACAGACGTCTTAAAGAACATAGAAAGTTCAAAATTCTAACCAACGGCCGATATAGCGCAGCCTTCCAAAGAGACACATTTCACGAGACACAGTATAACTTGTCCAGATTAATGTATCAATTGAAGATGGAGAAATTGGCTGAAAGGTCCCCAGACATGTGCTATATTTACAGTAATATAGTGGAGCACCAGTTTGTTGGGGATACCCAGGCACGCCTGCTGCGCATTGCTCACATCCCCAACCATAGAGGAAGGAGTTTGAGTATTACATATGACAGACCCCATTATGTGAATGTCGCAACTAATTTAATAACCAATATCACAATATATATAAGAACGATTGAGGGCGAAAACTTCCCATTCGGTAACGGGAGCTTAACAGTGAAGCTACACTTTCGACGCACTGAGTTATAATGGATAGAAAGCCTTTCACCGTCTATCGAGGGATGCGATACCAGCGCGGTAGTGGACTTGGATCCATTTTTTCATCCATACTACGTACGGCTGTTCCTTTGCTGAAGAGGGGTGCCAGATACCTTGGAAGGAAAGCGCTACAATCAGGCCTTAACACTGCAGAAGACATATTGGCCGGGGCTAAACCTAAAGAAGCTCTAAAAAAACATTTAAAGCGTACACGGACGAAATCATCAAAGATGCAAAGAGAAAAATGCGTGGTGGCAGGAAGAAGAAGAGGGCTCCCCGGAAGAAGAAGGGGTCACGTGGTATTAAACGTAAAAGGCTATCAAAAAAGAAATGCTGTAAGCGAATGAAACCTATGGTTGACCACTTTTTTGACTGATATAAGCTAAGGATATTGATCTCATGAATCATAGTTTGTTTACCACTTGTCGAGAGAGGAGTCACTATTTCGCCATGGCACGCTTCATCCATCCATGTAGTTCACAATGCTGTAAATTGGAGCTGTCCTTTTTTGAGCTCCCGCCAACCCAAGTTTCTATTGAGCACAGTGACTTTATTACAATTAACCCATTAAACACAATTAGTTCCCCGAGTGCACCTATAGAATTCGTGATACCCAGCTCAGGTCCTTACTTTTTTGATCCAAGCTGTGTGCACATGTACGCTAAGCTACGTATAGCCCATTCTGATGGAACGGTCTGCGATGACAAATATGCTGTATACCCTGAAACAAACTTTCTGCACGCCATATTCAACCAGTGTGACGTATATTTAAATCAGACCAACATATCGGCAGGCACGGGGTACTATCATCTACGAGCCTATTTGGAAACTGTCCTCAACTTTTCCAAAGAAGCGAAGGCTACCTTTTTAAGTGCGGAGGGATATTATCAAACTAAAGATGAAAATAGTATAAAGGACAAATTTAAAAATTCTAAAAAGAAAATATACGAGTGTTTTGGACGGTTGCACACAGATTTCACTTTCCAGGAGAAGTTGCTTGTGAACGGGGTGGATATGAAAATAAAGCTCACCCGCACGAGTCCTGAGATCTGCTTAAATCTGGATGCGAATCAAGAAGAGGGTGCAAAGTCCGTTGTGGTTCACATTATGGACACATACCTCCGCGTACGGCGAGTGAAATTAAGTTCACCAAAACAACTAGAAATTGAGAAAAATTTACTAAACGCTACAGTGAAATATCCTATTAACAGAGTGCAGATCAAACTATATACGGTTCCTGCAGGGTTGGCATCGAAGCAGATAGAAAACATTGCCCTGGGAAATCTTCCTAAAAGGATATTAATCGGCATGCAGGACCACGCTTCGGTGAATGGAAAATATAAAAAGAGTGCCTTTAAATTCGAGAATTTCGGACTTAAAAATATAACTCTATACGTTAATGGCACTGCTTTGGGGGAACAATGGGTACGGACTATTCATCAGACGCTGTGTTACCTCTTTGTGCCAGAGCCTATAGTAATCTGACCCATATTGCAGGTGATTGTGATGAGCTTGGTAATGGGGTAACGCAGGAAGAATTCATTGATTAATTTAACCTTTACCCGTTTGACATTACACCTGACTTATCTGCTAGCGTAAATACCCATTTAACCCCACAGCAGAGCGGTAACATCTCAGTGCGGCTGGAATTCGCCAAGCCTATAGACGCTCCTATTAGTGTACTAGTATATCTCGAATCGCAAGCCCTAATAGAAGTAGATAGATTTAGAAGCGTTATCACTGACTTTTAAAATGGATGCTAATACACTTCAGAAAGTAATGGAGCGAGTCACACGTTCCAAATTTATCGGCGTGTTTGCGAAGAATGAAACATTGAGTTTTAAAAATAGACAGCGCCTGTACTATTTTGATTCACTCGGTACTCAACCCTGGAGTGACCCTATTATTGTAAAATTTCTCGCTCAGTTACATATTCCCGAAGTTGTGTGGACCCCATTTCGCATGCAAGGATATTTTACTAATGTTTGCGGAATGTACTGTGTCTCATTTCTCATGCATATGTCAAATAATAAAGAATTTATAAATTTTTTAAATTTATTTGACCCGTGTCACACTCGCCGAAACGATGAAATGGTATGCAGACAGATAAAAAACCGTTTTCCAATTGTACGTACTCGTTGTATATTATAATGTTTTTGTTCGTATATTTGTAACGGTATATTCGTTTATTGTACTGATTTCTTTCATTTAATAAATTTATGAAAATATATTGTGTCTTCTTATCCCAAAAAGATCGAAAAACACTTACATTATTTCGGTGTGACATTGTTGACTGATCAGTATACCCTCCCTATTCCGAGATTCTTCAAAAGATTGTATAACTCGTGTCAAATCCTCATCGGACCTTAAAGGAATAATGCTTTTAAAACATATACAGAGTATACAGACAGACAGATCCCCATTATGTGAAGATATCTTTGGTTCGAGAGTGAACGCCATAAAAATTTCGATTTTAGCATAATGGGGAAATAACACTGATTGACATTTTTGGCGAGTATCTATTTGACGAGATACTACAACTCTCCATATATATATAAAATTCTAATTATAGACACTTACATTTCTATGGTAGTCCCTTGCGTCGGGTTGTAAGGAGCGTCACTGCAAATATCTTCTACGGTTTGCGTTGAAAATAATTCGCCACGATCAATCGCATTGAAAAGACTAATTGCGGTTAATGCTGCAGTATCACGTTCTTCATACAAGTCTGGGGAGACGTACAGGTCCATGGTGGAGGATGTGTGACACTGCTGACTGATCAGTATATCATCCATATTCCGAGGTTCTTCAAAAGATTGTATAACACGTGTCAAATCCTCATCGGACCTTAAAGGAATAATGCTTTTAAAACATATACAGAGTATACAGACAGACAGATCCCCATTATGTGAAGATATCTTTGGTTCGAAGAGTGAACGCCATAAAAATTTCGATTTTAGCATAATGGGGAAATAACACTGATTGACATTTTTGGCGAGTATCTATTTGACGAGATACTACAACTCTCCATATATATAAAAATTCTAATTATAGACACTTACATTTCTATGGTAGTCCCTTGCGTCGGGTTGTAAGGAGCGTCACTGCAAATATCTTCTACGGTTTGCGTTGAAAATAATTCGCCACGATCAATCGCATTGAAAAGACTAATTGCGGTTAATGCTGCAGTATCACGTTCTTCATACAAGTCTGGGGAGACGTACAGGTCCATGGTGGAGGATGTGTGACACTGCTGACTGATCAGTATATCATCCATATTCCGAGGTTCTTCAAAAGATTGTATAAACACGTGTCAAATCCTCATCGGACCTTAAAGGAATAATGCTTTTAAAACATATACAGAGTATACAGACAGATCCCCATTATGTGAAGATATCTTTGGTTCGATTACCAATTTCGATTTTAGCATGATGGGGAAATAACATTGATTGACATTTTTTACTAGTATCTATTTGACGAAATACTACAACTCTCCATATATATATAAAATCGAATTATGGACACTTACATTTCTATGGTAGTCCCTTGCGTCGGATTGTAAGGAGCTTCACTGCAAATATCTTCTACGGTTTGCGTTGAAAATAAGTCGTCACGATCAATCGCGTTAAAAAGACTAACTGCAGTTAATGCTGCAGTATCACTTTCTTCATACAAATCTGGGGAGACGTACAGGTCCATGGTTGAGGAATGATTATTCACTGATGCGAAAATAGCTACTGTTACTCCCAACTGAAAAATATCCCCTTTTATATGCACATTCGCCAAGCTCCGCCCAAAAGACCAGATGTTCGTCGTGATTGGCTGCCGATGTAGCTGGGTGGAGCTATGACGTGTACCATTCCGCTATAACGGGTACGGACGAGTAATTGCATCTTTATATTTTCACTAATAGATTTAATGCTCTTATTCTCCTTTGAAAATTATTTGGTGATTCGTATAGAACTTTTGATATTGATTCCAAATATGGTTTCAGAAGTTTTCTATCACCCATAGTTTTCGAGAAAATAATATTTCCATTTACTCAGTTTCCCGCATCATTAGTCACTAATGTAATCGAGAGGGTATAAAGAAATATATCATAATTATATTTTAAAATAACATTCGGTTTCAACGTTAAACTGTGGGTCTAAAGTCCGCCCGAATTGTTCATTCTGACGAAGGTCAAGCTTTCCACTCCACCTTAGACCTACAGTTAAACGTGGAACCATCAACAGCCCAGCGTCTTAACCACTAGGACACGTAGGGTACCTATTTATCTGCCAACCACTTTCTTTGTTCCACTCCACCTTAGACCTAGCGTTTAACTCCGAACCATCAACAGCCCAGCGTCTTAACCACTAGGACACGTAGGGTACCCATTTCTCTGCCAACCACTTTCTTTTATTATGTGTAATGACACCTTAGACCTACAGTTTAACTCCGAACCATCAACAGCCCAGCGTCTTAACCACTAGGACACGTAGGGTACCCATTTATCTGCCAACCACTTTCTTTATTATGTGTAATGACCACCTTAGACCTACAGTTTAACTTGGAACCATCAACAGCCCCAGCGTCTTAACCACTAGGACACGTAGGGTATCCATTTATCTGCCAACCACTTCTTTTATTATGTGTAATGACCACCTTAGACCTACAGTTTAACTCCGAACCATCAACAGCCCAGCGTCTTAACCACTAGGATACGTAGGGTGCCCATTTATCTGCCAACCACTTTCTTTTATTATGTGGAATGACCACCTTAGACCTACAGTTTAACTCCGAACCACCAACAGCCCAGCGTCTTAACCACTAGGACACGTAGGGTACCCATTTATCTGCCAACCACTCTTTTATTATGTGTAATGACCACCTTAGACCTACAGTTTAACGTGGAACCATCAACAGCCCAGCGTCTTAACCACTAGGACACGTAGGGTACCCATTTATCTGCCAACCACTTTCTTTTATTATGTGTAATGACCACCTTAGACCTACAGTTTAACGTGGCACCATCAACAGCCCCAGCGTCTTAACCACTAGGACACGTAGGATACCCGTTTATCTGCCAACCACTTTATTTTATTATGTGGAATGATGAACAGCTGGCCTTTGCTGATCTCTTACATATAAAACCCATTCACTAAGAACATAGGCTATCCTTCTCACTAGAAACAAAACTCTGCCATAAGTAGAATTTAATTGGATTCATCTACACTATATATATATATTATATATATATATATATATAATATATATATATATATATATATATATAATTATAATTTCTATATGACACCATACAAATTACGCGTAAATATTTTCATTGTAGAAGTAATTAACAATGATAATATTATTAATATCTGAAGTCAGTGGTGATTTCTGCTCGAATAGCTTGTAGAAGGATAATCCCTCGACCCGAAAAAGGTCTCTAGGGACACGATTCGAACTGATTTAGCTTCTGCCTTTCATCGTTGTGTGTGTGTGTTGTGTACGTGTGTGTGTGTGTGCATGAGTTGTTACTCGTTTATTATATATATATATATATATATATATATATATATATATTGGGGGGAAGATCTCTCACCCGTTCTTCGACCCGACCCCGTTTCATTGTAGAAATAATAATAATAATAATAATAAATAATAATAATAATGATAATAAGAATTGATGTGCAAGGTGTTTGCAGTTAAGATGTAGTTTGTGTGTAAAAAGTTATTTATTAATAAGTAGAATTTAATTGGCTTCATCTAACTATATATATATATATATATATATATATATATATATATATATATATATATATATGTATCATAAGCTGTTTAAAAGACTGTATAATTATAGTAAACGAAATAACATAGTTTACCGTAAAATGAAGTTTTCTATTATTAAGTTTTCGAAGGTAAACTATGTTATTTGTTTCTTTAAGTTCAATGAAGTTAATGTTAAATTTGCTTCTAAACTAAAATTAAATGTTATAAAATAAATTATATATATATATATATATATATATATATATATATATATATATATACAGAGGAACCTTGCTTAACGAGTGCCTCGTATAACGAGAAATTCGTATAACGAGCCAAAAGAATGGGGGAAAATTACCTTGCATAACGAGCGACACTTTGCTTAACGAGCAAAATATTTCGTCAAAATTTAAAGCGTAGACAAAAACAAATGTCTCTAGACAGTTTCCTCGTGAAAAAGGATCCAAAAGAAAGTGAAAGTGCCTCTAAAAAATTTAAAGCTAGTGACTGTGAGCTCGTCGAGAATGTTATTGCATTGAACGAAGACGATTCTCCTCCTTCCCCTCAATAACCCTCTCCTCCTCCCTGTCTCTTCATTTCCTTTGCGTGCGTCAGGAGCACCTTCTCTCTTCGTAAGTTATTTATAAATTTCACCGTTTACTAATTATTTACATTCTCTTTTGGGTTAATTTTTATTAATAATCTTTTCATTTCATGCAATAATAATTTAAAAAACGCCTTTAAATATCATTATAAATATTATTTTAAGTATTTTTTAAGCATGGAACGCATTATCATATTTTACATTGATTCCTATGGAAAAAATTGCCTTGCTTAACGAGCATTTTGCATAACGAGCACAGTTCGGGAACGAATTATGCTCGTTAAGCAAGGTTCCACTGTATATATATATACCTAACATAAGAAAAGAATGTATATATATATATATATATATATATATATATAGCATAATAATATATATCTAGCAATCCGATCATTGCAAAAAAAAACTGGAAAGGTATGCAATTAATAAAGGTGTATTTAAACAGAATTTAATTGGAATAACTATCGTCATATTGTGTTGCACAATGGATGATTAATGGGACACATGGCGCTATCTGGAACACATTGCGCTATCTGGCAACTCAGCCAGAATAGAGGCTTATAAAAGATCGAGAAGCTGGTGAAGACTCATTCCCAGCTCGGCTCCAGCCGAGCAAGGACCTCTGGTCCTTCTCTTTCTGGCCCTTTGGTGGCCTCTTAGGTTAGGAAAACGAAAATAATATGCCTTAAAGGCAACTACTCTCTCTCTCTCTCTCTCTCCTTCAGGCGTCTCTCCCTCCTTCAGCTCTCTCTCTCTCCTACAGGCGTCTCTCTCCCTCCTTCAGCTCTCTCTCTCTCTCCTACAGGCGTCTCTCTCCCTCCTTCAGCTCTCTCTCTCCTGCATGTGTAACTACTGCATGTGTACCTCCTGCATGTGTGCGTATGTGTGTGTACCTCCTGCATGTGTACCTCCTGCATGTGTACCTATCCTCTCTCCTTCAGGCGTCTCTCCCTCCTACAGGCATCTCTCTCTTCTTCAGGTCTCTCTCTCCTTCAGCTGTCTCTCTCTCTCCTTCAGGCGTCTCTCTCACCTTGGCTCAGCCAACTGGCTGATTCTGGCTGATTAGGAGCCTATAAAACAACGCCAACTCGGCTGAAGTCTTAGTGTGCACTTGGCTCCTGCCAGGTGAACACCTCTCCTCCTTTCTCTCCTCCTCTCTCCTCTTTCTCTTGGGGGATAACGCCGCCTCCAAGTTTCATGACCCCCCTTGTTGCACCTGCAGCATCCCCCCTTTGGGGGATTTTTTTTCTTCTTTTTTCTTTTTTTTTCCTTTTTTATTTTTGCAACCCCCACCCCACCCCATCCCCTTTGCAACAACCCCACCCCCTTTGCAACATTACATAATAACCTGCAACATTCTTGCACTCTCCCCTTTTTCGGCTATACTACTAAGCCTAAAGCTTAAGGGCCAAATTAAATTAAATAAATAGTCGAGCTTCGCAATTATTCATGTCATTGTAAATCGAAAAAAATGTATTTATTTTATTATTATTAATAAAGGTTATTCTATCTATCTATGACATTAGTAGTATGGGTGCAAAAGGAGAGAGTGCAATGCAATTGCAAATGTTGATCAATGTTGCAAATGAAATGTTACATAAGTTATGCAACAAAGGGGGAGGGGAATGTTGCAATATGTTATGCAACAAAGGGGATGTGGAATGTTGCAAAATGTTATGCAACAAATGGGGAGGGGGGAATGTTGCAAGAGCAACAAGGGTTATACAACTTGGAGGCGGAGTTATCCCCCAAGAGAAAGAGAGAAGGAGAGAGAGGAAGAGAGGTGTTCGCCTGGCAGGAGCCAAACGCATATTAAGACTTCAGTCGAGCGGCCGTTGTCTTAATATGTTTCTAATCAGCCAGATTGCGCTATTTATTTAATTAAAGCATATATTCTGGCTTAACTAGCCAGTTGAGTTAGAAGGCGTAAATAGCTTGTTCAGGTGTACAGGTTGAGTTGCAAGATTGCGCTATTTATTTAACTAAAGCACATATTCTGACTTAAACAGCCAGTTGGCTTAAAAGGCGTAAATGGCTTGTTCAGGTGTACAGGTTGAGTTGCCAGATAGCGCTATTTATTTAATTAATGCATATATTCTTTACAGTTGGTTTAGAAATCCGTTTTAGAAGCCAACTAATTGCTATAATTAAATGCCGTGTACAACCAAAAGAATTAAATAAAACACCATTACATCATTCTGTTTATTTAGACGAATTAATGGAATCAGAAATATATAGAAAATAAATATACAATGGAATATATATGATAAAAAATAATATCATAAGAAATACGGACGATGAATATAGAATCAGTAATATACAAAACGTTGTAGTATAACCATCAATATATTAGTACAGGAAAAAAAAAAAAATATATATATACACAGTTATATTAAATAATTAAATATATTGAAAATAATAATATACGAAACGTATAATCAAACGTATAATCAATTGAAGGTACAACTCTTCAGGGTGAACAGTGTAGGCAAGCTCTGGCCTGTATCGCTCAAGTGCTTCGTACCAAAGTTCAGGATATTTCGAAGAATCTAAACCTTTTAAATATGCATCCAGCTCTAGACCATTCTCGCCTTGTTCATTTCTACATTCAATAAATCCGTCGAGCAGAGCGATGTATGCGTATTCAGGAACCGTGTCAAAATAAATCATATGCGTAACACGAGCGTCTAATATAGGCTTCAGTTTGCGGAATCCGACGATTTCAAACATTCTGTCGAGGATGAAATGGTTTCGCGTTGGGACAAGAACGTTATTATCAGATGCATTCTTCCACATCAGTCGTATATCAATGCATGGCTGTTCGTTATTTATACACAACGTACAAACAACGGCATATGAGGGGGCGTCACTAATCTGCTCTCTTCTTGTAATTACACCTGCAGGTATTTTATAATGGTCCTCTCCCCACTTCTCAACTATCACGAAGACTCTATTCATCTCAACACTTAAATAAATAACAACTACGTTTACCAGAGTTTGCTTGCCTGCAAATCGTTTCAAGTACATAGTTAATGGTGCCGGTTTCACGCCTGAACACGCGCAATGAGTTCGTCACGGAGACATCGTACGAGGCGTTGAGAATGCTTCTCAAAGGAAGTTCCATCGTATTCGCATGTCTACTTGGTTCAAGCTCTGATATGACTATGAGCCACAGGTGGACGGATCGACTCGATGGGCGGAGTGAGTCACGCTGATGAAACGTGTACGGGTTTGTTCGAACTCGTGTGTTTCGGAGGGGTGAGGTACACGGGTGGGCGGCTCGATGGGGGGAGCGAGTCACACCATAAACAGCTGAAGCGTGTACAGGCTTGTTCGAACACTTGTACCCTTGGACAAACAGAATTTTCCGCTACATGAAACAATACCGGCTTTAATGTTTTATCACTCACCAGACGTTCATTTCCACAAACTAAACATCTTCACAATCCGGTGCACTACTTGAGGGAAACATATGCCCATATTTATCCTTTTTGTTTAACAAGCGATACTCATCTCACAAAGGTGTATATGATGTAATTCGTTAAAAGGTAATGAGCATACTGTTATTGTAATTGACGATCTCATGTTGGAAATGGATAAAACGTTTGCCAAGACATTTACAGTGTTCCCTCACCATCTTAACATAAGCGTATTCTTCATCAACCAGAATCTATTTTTCAACAATAGATACATGGGCGATGTGTCGCTAAATACACACTATCTAGTCTTATTCGCACAACGTAGAGATGTGTCACAAATTGGGGTATTAGCCAATCAAATGTTCCCGAATCAACGTAAGGATTTTTTTGAGTTTTATAAAGAAGCCACAAGCCAGCGTTATGGATATTTGCTTTGTGACCTTCACCCGCGAAACACGTTTAGGGTGCTTCTAAGAACGAATATATTCCCAAGCGAACCTGAAACGGTGTATATTCCAGAATGACAAATAGGCTGAAGAAATATCGTGAATTAATAAAAATTTATCAACGATTGCCCCGGCACTGCAACAGATGTTTGTTAAAAATATCGACTCCGACTTTTTAAGATGCATCTGTGAAGTCTGTCTTAACGTTATAAAATATAATGTGCCAATGAAACCCTCTCAGAAGGCTCGCTTACGACGTTACGAGAACATAATACGAGCGCTCGCTCATAAAAGTCAAACTGTGGGTAAGAAAAAGCGAATTATTGTACAAAGAGGAGGATCATTCTTACCCATCTTATTTTCAGTTTTGGGTCCTTTACTGACTAAATTAATATAATGAAGAAGGTGGTAGTGATTCCGCACGAGGTGTATGCTTCACTGCAAAGTTCAAAGATTGCAGACGCGGTTCTAGAACCCCGTAAAAGTAGGCTTAAAAGAATGGAAAGCGAGTTGCTAGCCCTATTAAACAGTGAAAAGTCACCTGATGAGAAAAGGCTCTTGTACCAAGAGGCTTTGAAGAAATTTCTTCACGAGTACGAAGATTATAAGAATCCGACAGAGCTCCCCGTGGTTATTAGGCACAGCACGAGTAGCGCTGACCATGGCGACACAGGACCTGGGCCCGACGTTAGAGATGACCAACCAGAGAACAACGGAACACAACACATCGAACATGTGTTAAAAAACAGTCTCCCACATACATTGAGGAATAAAGGCTTAAGTCTTTATAATCTATTGAGTGAGGACCCCATCATACAGTGGGCCGATACAGGCGAGGTCATTGTTGAAGAACAAGGGTACAAGGATCGAACATCGTTAATATTGTTCATGATCTGGTGAGAAAGTGGGACAGGCCCTCACCAACAGGATTGAAGCATATTAAAGCAAGACTACAACAAATAAATGTCCCCAAAACATTGATAGGTAATCTGAATAGGTTAAAAGACCTGGATCAAGTCTCGCTTGTGTCACAACTGAGTACGCCATCGCCCCCAGCAGCAGCGTCTCTGAAGAAGAGAAAGAAGAGAACAAACGGCCAACCTTATCCACGTGTCTCTAAAATACGCAAATGGCTAACATATTAAGTAAATACTATTATGACATTTCTAACCCCGCCTTCTATGGTGGCGTTAATAGACTGTACAGAGGTGTTTACGGAGTAGGGAAAAAGATGTTTAGCGGTTTTTGCGGGAACGGGATTCTTATACACTTCATAAACCTGTGAGAAAAAGGTTTAAAACGGCCAGGACAACCGCGGATTCGATTGACTCTATTTGGCAAGCGGATTTAACAGACATGCAAATATATTCAGTGCATAATGACGGATATCGCTACATCCTATTCATAATAGATGTATTCTCTAGATATCTGTGGCTAATTCCCCTGAAAAATAAATCGCCTGAAACAGTTGCTAAAGCGACCAAAACGTTGATGTTAAAAAAAGAAAGGGTTCCTGGCTATTTTTGTACGGATATGGGGAAAGAATTTATAGGTCGCGCTTTTCAGAACATGCTGACAGAGTTTAATATCAGTTACTACATTAGCAGTTCTATACAGAAGGCCTCTTTAGCTGAAAGAGCTCAACGTACCATAAAGGAACGCATGCACCGCTATTTTACACATAAAAACACATACAGATATATAAACGTTCTCGGGTCATGGCATCATCATACAACCGTTCACACCACCGTACGATTGACACAACACCTAACGAAGTTTTAGAAAGAGGTGCACTGCCAGAGGTGAGAAGAGATGGAGCAACACCACCGCTGTCTACACATTTCAAAATCAATGATTATGTAAGGCTTTCATGTTCGAGAAATAAATTCGCGAAGGGATTTGAGCAAGGATGGACACGTGAGATTTTTAAAGTTCGTGCTATGAGACCTAATTAAAGGTGAGATAATGATATATTACGTTGAAGATTTGAATGGGGAAGAGATCGCTGGAGGCTTTTACCGCGAGGAGTTGCAGAAAGTGACATTTAATTTAGGAAAAAGTGTTTAAAATTGAAAAAACTTTAGGCAGCAAAGGTTCAGGAAAGAGAAAAATGTACCTGGTGAAATGGCTGGGTTACCCAGAAAGCTTCAACACATATATAAAAGCTGCTGCAATAATGAAGCTTAATTAGTATGCAACACGGCGCCTAGCCACGTCTATGTCACACTCCCGTCCTCTTCTTCTCTGTCTGTACATCTTAACAACACCCTCGCCAACTTTGTGACAGAACTCCAAGGACCCATTGAATTGGAGCGTGATTCGTATGAGGTGGGTTTATGTGAACTCCAGTTAGTCTCCAAATTTTTAACTCTTGAAAATGAACATATCATATTTCTGATCCTTAGAAGAATCGATGAGTGCGAAAAATTAGGCATACCTTAGACCAGTGTTTCTTAACCTGGGGTGCTGAAATCGATTTTAGGAGGTGCTGGAAAAGCGCGTCTGTCATGTGCAGTATGGATACGTTAGGTCTGTTAACCAAACGCATCGTACTGCACCGTTAGGCAGACGCTACACATCAGGCGTCACATTGTAGTGGAGTGGCATCTTGGGATACCACCGAAGTTGTTGCTTCACAAACTCCTAATGCTAATCTTTTCTATTTTATTAACAGATATTGTTGTATGAGAATTTGAATATACCTTATTTAATTACGAAAGATTTATTGCACGTTTACATTATCACCATTAATATTAAGAAGGAAGACGTTGACTCTGTGTCACAAGAAATTTACTTTTTTTGCATGATTTTGCAGGATTAGGGGGTAAGTAATTCTCCTTGCTTGTTATTCTTAACATTTCTTTTGGCCGCTTGATCTATTGTTATATTCAAGAACAAGTATTTTATTAAATTGTTATATTCAAGAAAGTATTTAGGTTTGAATTTGTAAATATAATTCTTTGTGTGTCTTGTCTTAATATCGTTTTAAAATTTTCCTCGTTCATTTTTCACAGGTGAAGGGGGTGCTGGACTACGTAGACCTAACTACAGGGGGTGCTGATGTCGAAAAAGGTTAAGAAACGCTGCCTTAGACAATACTATGCATTCAGTCCTGTTCGGTGAGGAACAGTACTATAGCACAAATGTATCGCTAGGAATCGGGCATTATGACACAGCCATGGACGCTGTGACGGGGTTAAACAAGAGTCTTGAAAAGTCGTACCTGACAAACGATTTACTTTTTGAAATCGTAAACAAAGACACGCCTGCATGCACATTGAAGTTAAAGTCAACGCTTAGTAGAAATATTAAAGATAAAGAGCTGTTCACAATTGTGGCCGAGGGCCGATATAGAGCAGCTCTCCAGAGGGATACCTTTCACGAGGCACAGCATATATCCAGCTTAATGTATCAGTTGAAGATGGAGAAATTGGGTGAAAGCTCTCCACCTCCAGACATGTGCTATATTTACAGCAATATCGTAGAGCACCAATTTGTTGGGGACACCCAGGCGCGCCTGCTGCGCATTGCACACATCCCCAACCATAGAGGGAAAAGTTTGAGCATTACATATGACAAGCCCCATTATGTGAATGTAATGTTGTGACTAATCTATTAATCAACATCTCGATATATATAAGAACGATTGAGGGAAAAAATTTCCCATTCGGTGATGGGAGCTTAAAAGTGAAACTACACTTTCGCCGTTTATAATGACCCGAAGGCCATTCACAGTCTATCGAGGAGTGAGATACCAGCGTGGGAGTGGGCTTGGATCCAATTTTTCATCCATACAACGCACTGCTGTCCCACTGTTGAAGAGGGGTGCTAGATACCTAGGGAGGAAGGCGTTACAAACAGGTTTTAACGCGGCAGAAGACATAATGGGTGGAACTAAACCTAAAGAAGATCTAAAAATACATTTAAAACGTGCACGGGACGAGATTATCAAAGATGCAAAGAGAAAAATGCGTGGTGGCGGAAAGAAGAGATCTGCCAGGAAGAAGGGGTTACCATCACGTGGCGCTAAACGTAAAAGGAAATAAAAAAGAAGTGCTCTAAGCGTATGAAACCTATGGCCGATAATTTTTTTAACTGATATAAGCTGAGGACACTACTCTCACGAATCATAGGCTGATTACTAGTTGTCGAGAGAGGTGGTACTATTTCTGACTCGTCATGGCGCGTTTCATCCATCCTTGTAGTTCACAATGCTGTAAATCGGAACTGTCCCTCTTTGATATGCCCCCTACTCAGGTCTCTATTGAGCATAGCGACTTTATTACAATTAACCCATTAAACACAATTAGTTCGCCGAGTGCCCCTATAGTAGAGGAATTTTAGGAAAATCGACCTAACAAATTAGCAGGAAGTCGAAACTTGGTACACTTGTAAACTGAACCCTACTGATGAATATATTAAAAGTCCCAACAAATCCAAGTTGTGCTCCAGCCGCCATCTTGGAAAATGGCGGCCGAATTTCGGTTTTTTGGAAATAACTTTAGAACCGTAAAAGATACGAACATTTACCAAGAGAGCAAAATCATTCTACATAAAACGACAAACATTTTCTGTTCCCAACTTTGTTTTGTACGCTGAAAAATAAAAAAGTTATGCAAAACCAAAGATTTTTCATTCTATGAATCAATGCGGACACGACGTTCAAACTGGGTTTGTAGGTAAAAAAAGCGAATGTTTTGTTATGACTGCCTATTTTCAGAAACCTCTCTTACTTTGTATGGGTGATTTTGTGAAAAAATATTTCACAGGAACGAGCTAGTAGAAATATAAATTGTGACAGTACCTGGTTTTCTAAATATTTATACCAATACATTTTCTTGTTTCTAGCAGATATGGGCAACTCTGTCCCTAATTTCCTATATTCTACTTCTAATAAATACTCTTAATTATGATTATATCTACGGATTCATCTGTAACATATATTCACCCAATCGGAGGTTATGAGTAGGGCGGTCAAAAGTCAATAAAGTCAAATTGTTTCCTATGGGGCACTTTTCGCTGAAACGACTGAAAATGCAATAAAAACACCTGTAGGGGGTATATTACTAAAGTTAATAGGTCAACCAAAAGTCAACTTTTACCTGTTAGGTCAAAAAATAGCAATGAGGTAAATAAAGTCAATTTTTTGGAATAAATAATTAAAATAACTAAAAATTGGCATCTTTTTGGTTAACTGGCAACTTCGCTGCTCGTATTTGTCTTATTCAGTTATGTCCGTTCTGGTTTTGGATGTGGTTGTGTTGTATGTATTGTGGTTACTGGTTACCATTTTTGATTTGTGATTTTGTCTGATTTGTGATTTCACTCTAACCTCAGTAGACCTGAAATCTCACCAACAGTTTATGGTCAGCTTTTGCAATGTCAACCAACAACTGCCGCTGTAGAGAGATCTTTCTCCATGCTTAATAAATTATTAAGTAAGGATCGCAATTTTTTGCCAGAAAATGTCGGCAAATACTTCATAATTTACCACAATCGTCAACTGATGTAGAAGAGCAAGAATAAGTAATTAAAGTATCGTTTTTATTATTGAAAGTAAAGGCAACTTTATAAGTCAATTTTTTCGATTCGTAAGGTCAACTTTCTTAATTTTTTCGGTCAACTTTTGACTGCCCTAGTTATGAGTTAATATACCGAAGTAATAGTTCAAAGTGAATGACAGAACTAATATTTTTCTTTTCTTTTCAGGTAATGGACGCTATTGATGAGTCAAGATGAAGTGCTTGATATGTGCAGAAGAGATCGATGTGGGAAGCGGGGTATTTGTGGAAAGAGGGATCAGACTGATTCAAGCAAGCAAAGATAGAGGAGATGATAAATACAAGACATTTCAGGAACTGAAGAGTGTACCAGTACACAAAATCTGTCGGAGAAACTACACAGAAAGCACAGTATAGCTGCTGTCAATAAGGAACCTTCAGAACAATCAACTTCACAAGCCGACAGAGTTCTTCGTTCAGAAATAAAGACATTTAACTTTCTAAGTGACTGTATATTTTGTGGAGAGAAAGCAAGTTTACCTGACACAAAACATTCAAAAAATAGACGCCTCACTGTATATAATGTGGCTACTCTTGAATTTCGAGAAAAATTATTTCAATTTGTGAACAGCGCAGTAATAGTTGGGGCAGGAAGTATATTCACGTATGCAAATTCCATTGATTTAGTAGCAGAAGAAGGTCGTTATCACTTTGTATGTTACAGCACATTCAAGCGCATTGCACAAAGAGATTCAGCAGGACGTCCAGAAGAATCAGTAGCTTCGTCTGCTTTCAAAAAACTTTTGGAATACATTGAAAGTAATGATGAGTGTCAGTACAGTTTGAGTGAGCTGAAAGATATTATGATGGAGGTTTCTGGTGCACAAAAAGAGACCTTTACAGTGACCACTGGCTTAAGTGTAAGTTCCTTTCACACTACAAGTCAAGCATAATCTGTACAGATCTGCATTCCCGACATAACATATTTAGCTTCACTCACACAGGACGGAGGATTTTAACAGAACAATGGTATGAAAACAAGAAGACAGATGAGACTAGTGAACGATTACGTATTGTTGAAACAGCTGCAAAAATCATCAAAGAAGACATTTGTAAATGTATGATTGTAGCATGTACCTAGACATTGATGACATGAAGGCTGAGGGTCAGACTTTAGTTCCCCGACACTTACAGCTTTCACTGAGATTCTTATTTCAACTAAAACTCAACCTACACCTGAAAGTATAGATCGCAAGAGAACTTTTATCAACCATTCGATAATTTCTGCTATGAGGCCACGTTCATTCCTATCTCCGACCAGTGCAGCAGCAGAGCAACACTCATACAGAGTGTACTTGCAGGTCCAAGAATGGTTAGGAAACTGCCTGGAGCCAACAGAGTGGGGATGGTCCATGACAGGGAATCACTGAGGCCTGTCCCTACTACCAAGGAAGCCGCTCCATCACAACTTCTTAACCTCATTTCATGTAACTGCAAGCTAGGATGCACCAAGAGATGCAAGTGCATACAGTTTGGTTTGCTGTGCTCAGCGATGTGTGGAGGATAAAGGAGGAACTACCTGCGAGAACTCTTATGTTGAAACGCTACTAGACAACTGATAACTGAGTGTGTTGCAATATGACACTACACATAATGCAATAAATGTACAATCTAGCTTATTTTGCGTAGTAGTTAGAAAATTATACTTAAAACAGGGAGACACAATTACATTTTATTTCCTAGCTCATGTTAGATGACTTTATTCAACATTAGAGATGTCACACAGTGCCTTAGTGTTAAAGCCATATACTGTATTACTGCGTTGCACTCCAAGACTTAGATTACTACATTTTCATTTTAGGTAACAACAGACGATTATAGTTAGCTATAGTGATGTTCCCAAGTGTCTAAGGATTACTGTGACCATTCAATAAGATGTTATTTTGTTCAATCCATAAAACCTGTCTGAACATCATGGTCATCATCAATACATGAAAATTCTTCCTATGTTACATTTTTCTTCAGTATACAAGATAAGGAAAAATGCATGTTATATTTTACATAAATATATTAGTAATGTATGTATTGAGAATAGCATTCATAATTATTTCCATTTCAATACTTAGATGTCTAATGAAGGAATAAAATAACTGTTTTAAATAATGTTACTCCAAACCGATAACTTAGCTCCTACCCGTCATCAAAAAAATTACATTACAGTATTTTTCTCTAGCTCTTTCTGTTGTGCTTTACTTACTTTTTTACCAAACTACCTATAAAAAACAAACTGTCATGGTTCTGAATAATAAATTGCAACAAAATATTCGAATTTCTACCCATTAACCAAGTTTGAACGTCATGTCTGCACTGATTCATAGAATAAAGGAATTTTGTATTTTGCGTAACTTTTTTATTTTTCATCGTACAAAACAAAGTTGGATACAGAAAATGTTTGCCTTTTTATGTAGAATGATTTTTCTCTCTTGGTAAAGTTTCGTATCTTTTACGGGTCTGAAGTTATTTCCAAAAAACCGAAATTCGGCCGCCATTTTCCAAGATGGCGGCTGGAGCACAACTTGGATTTGTTGGGACTTTTAATATATTCATCAGTAGGGTTCAGTTTACAAGTGTACCAAGTTTCGACTTCCTGCTAATTTGATAGGTCGATTGAATATATTTATCCTAAAATTCTTCCACTACTATAGAATTCGTGATACCCAGCTCAGGCCCTTACTTCTTTGACCAGAGCTGCATGCACATGTACGCTAAACTGCGTATAGCCCATTCTGATGGAACGGACTACGATGATAGTTACTCTGCATACCCTGAAACCAACTTTTTACACTCCATATTCAGCCAGTGTGAGGTTAACATCTCGGCAGGAACGGTATTATCACCTACGAGCCTATCTGGAAAATGTCCTCAACTTTTCAAAAGAAGCGAAGGACACCTTTTTAACCGCCGAGGGATATTACCATGCTAAAGACGAAAATGGTATAAAGGATAAATTTAAAAATTAAAAAAAGATATACGAATGTTTTGGACGTCTTCATACAGATTTCACATTCCGGGAGAAACTGCTTATGAACGGGGTGGATATGAAGTTAAAGCTTACCCGCACAATTCCTGAGATCTGCATAAATCTGGGGTCTGATCAAGAAGAAGGCACGAAACCCGTTGTGATTCACATAATGGAGGCGTATTTGCGTATACACCGAGTGAAATTAAGTTCGCCAAAACAAATAGAAATTGAGACTTAATACACGCCACAGTAAGATACCCAATTAACAGGGTACAGATCAAACTATACACGGTGCCCGCCGGGTTGGCTTCGAAGCAACTAGAAAACGTGGCCCGTGGAGTTCTACCTAAAAGGATATTAATTGGAATGCAGGACCTCGCCTCGACGAATGGAAAATATAAAAAGAGTGCCTTTAAATTCGAGAATTTCGGCCTTAAAAATATTACTCTATACGTCAATGGCATCGCTTTGGGAGGGACTATGATTACGGACTACTCATCAGACGCGGTGTTCCCGCTCTGCGCGAGAGCTTATAGTAGTCTGGCTCATAATGCAGGTGCCTGTGATGAACTTGGGTTTGCGTAACGTAGAAAGAATTTGTCGAAGAATTTAACATTTATTCATTTGATATTACCCCTGACTTGTCTGCTAGTATAAATACGCACTTCAGTCCATAACAGAGTGGGAATATCTATGCCAGGTTAGAATTTGCCAACCCTATAGTCGCGCCTATTAGTGTACTCGTGTACTTCGAATCACAAGCTCTGATAGAAGTTGACCGTTTCAGGAACGTGGTCATAGACTTTTAAAATGGACACGAATACACTCCAGAGAGTAATGAAAAGTGACCGTTTCACACACTCAAAATTTATCGGTGTGTTTGCGAAGAATGAAATATTGAAGTTGCCAACTACGAGAAACTGGTACGGGATTATCGTTAACACCGACATTGTGGGGGGTGAGGGGATTCATTGGTTTGCAATCTATTTTAAAAACAGGGAAAGAATTTACTATTTTGACTCACTCGTCGCTCAGCCCTGGATTGATTCTGTGGTTGTACAGTTTATCGAGTAAATACATGTACCTGAGATTGTGTGGAACCCGTATCGCCTTCAAGGATATTATAGTAACACGTGCGGCATGTACACCCTCTCATTTATAAATTTTTAAAAATTATTCGACTTGTGCGACATTGAAATGAATGACGAGTTGGTATGCAGACAGATAAAAAAAGGTTCCCATATGTTAGCACCCGCTGTATTGTGTAAAGGTGTATCTCTATATTGTGTAAAGGCCTATTTGTAGCCATTAAGGCTTATTTAATGGACATTGGTTCCGCTTTGTACATGTTTTCTACCATTTAATAAGTTAAATGAAAATACAATGTGTTTTGTTCTTAACCCCCCAAAAATACTTACATTAGTTCCTCGATGACCTGGCACTCGCTGAACCAGATGTGAGCCAATACCTCGACTTCTGTGTTCAGATCGCTGGTTTGGTTGTGGGGTAAAGCATCCATATCATTTATTCCCCTTTCATCAAAACGAAAAGTAGCTATAACACGATCAAGTTTCGCATCGGTCCTATAAAGTTAAGTAAAAATAAAGAGCTACAATAAGAGAAAATGCCACGAATTTAAAAAATTATAATAAAAAAGCAGATAATTCTTAAAAGTTTTGGTAATTTAAAAATCGTACTGCGGTGCTGTCTTTAAATTATCGAAAAAAGTATTATTAAAGGTCCACCATATATATATATATATATATATATATATATATATATATATATATATAGCGCCTCGGTGGTGTAGTGGTTAGCGTCGCTGACTACGAATCCCGGCCCCGGGTTCGAGACCCGACGGCAGCCGGCGCGCATCAAAACCCAGCTGTTCATCCTTCCACACAATAAAAAAAGTGGTTGGTAGATAAATGGGTACCCTAGGTGGCCTAGTGGTTAAGACGCTGGGCTGCTGATGGGGCGTGGTTCGGATTCCACGTTAAACTGTAGGTCTAAGGTGGAGTGAAAAGCTTGACCTTCGTCAGAATGAACAATTCGAGCGGAAGCTAACCAAAGGTTATGCCGAAATAATCACGAAGGAAACAGACAATAATTAAAAAACATAATGGGATTATTTTTTTTCGTTGTAGAAAAATTCAGAATAAAGCTAGGTTAGACTAACAGCAAATTGTAACCACAAGCGGATATCCTAACAGTTCTCAAAAGTAAGAGTGATAAGACATCGTCTGCCTGCAACGGGACTCGAGCCCGCATGCAATTCTTAATAATTTTTTAATATTTCTAAAATCCTATCTGTAGAACTTTCTATAAATTTTTAAATTATTGAGTAATGTATTATTAAAGCTCCACCTATATATATATATATATATATATATATATATATATATATAAAGGTGATCCAGAGAAATGGGACCCAAAAGAAACCCCTGTAACTCTTAAAGTATAAGTCCTTTTATAAAATCATATGCATCATTCGAAAGAGGATAGTTACAAGTTTGTACAGGATTGTATAAGTTTTGACAATACAAGACAAGATAAGATACAAAACAAAATAAAAGTGTTAGTTAAAACTAACCCTTCAAGATAACTGCATGGACTGTGGAACAGCTGCGTTTCATAACTGAGCAATATTATGAGCATGGAAGAAGTGTAGTTTCAGCTCAAAGATTTTTCAAGACAAATTTTCAGATGTCAAAATCACCTAAGAGCTGAAACTACACTTCTTCCATGCTCATAATATTGCTCAGTTATGAAACGCAGCTGTTCCACAGTCCATGCAGTCATCTTGAAGGGTTAGTTTTAACTAACAGTTTTATTTTGTTTTGTATCTTATCTTGTCTTGTATTGTCAAAACCTATACAATCCTGTACAAACTTGTAACTATCCTCTTTCGAATGATGCGTATGATTTTATAAAAGGACTTATACTTTAAGAGTTATAGGGGTTTCTTTTGCGTCCCATTTCTCTGGATCACCCTTTATAT
>JAJOZX010003352.1:0-192500 GCA_023014485.1 Bathynomus jamesi | reverse complement strand
GGAAAAATGCTCGTTTTCATGAATACGCATTTTCCAGTGCTACTCACTGTTTGTTTTGTGATACCTTTGTGGATTTTTTTTCCAAACACAAACCAAAATCAGAGCATGTCAAAATAAGAACTACAGAGTTCTCCGAAACCATAAAAAGGTGCTGTGAAAGCCGCTGCGATGAGTGGTCGTTTAATGTAAAAGGCCGTCTGGAGTATTATCTTCGTGATCTTCCTGCTGCAGATTGTGTCTACCATCACACCTGCAGCGTAAAAATTCGAAGTGGAAAAAACATTCCTCGCGCATACTCCTCCGACGATCATGATTCGAAGAAAGGGAGACCAACTAATGAAGAGCAACACCAAGCACTCCTTCAGACCTGTGCTTACCTGGAAGAGAATGATGATGAACAACTGTTGATTGGAGACCTAATTTCCAAAATGGAGGAATATCTTCAAGGAAGTCAGAGCTCTGTCTACGAACGCAGGCACATGAAGAGAAAGCTTTTAGAACGTTACGGAGACAAGATCATAATATCAGGTGAAAGTGGGAAGGCAGATGTAGTAACACTACGAGAGACAGCTAATGAAATTCTTATAGATTATCACAAAAAGTCGAAAGAATGTGATATAGATATAGAGCTACAGAAGATTTACCTAGTAGAAGCTGCTGCAAAAATAATCAGAAGTGATATCAAGTCTGTCGACTCGCCTAGAAAAGATGTGTATCCATCTCCAAATGACATCACTGCAGAAAGTGCTCTTGATTACATTCCCAACAGTCTGAAATTGCTATTATCAAAAGCATTTGCGGGACAGGATGCTTCAAGAAAAATAGGTGCAATTGGGCAGAGCATTATGCAAGCAACCCGTCCTAGAGGATTACTATGTCCACTACAGATCGGTTTGTCGGTTCAGCTACACCACAACTTTAGGTCAAGGTACCTTATTGACGTTCTCCATCAGCTGGGTTACTGTTCGTCGTATGCAGAAGTAACAAGATTCGAAAGAAACGCGGCGCTGGCAAGTGGGTCTGGCTCTTTTACTGTTGATGAAAACACTGCAGTCCTTCTAGCAGCAGATAACGTCGATCATGATGTCTGCACTTTGGATGGGAAGAGTACCTTTCATGGAATGGGTATGATTGCCGCAATAACTCCGAAGATCAAGATCCACCCTTCTATTCACAGGCGTAATGTTGGTGACAATGACATTAAGAAGATTGCAACCGTTGACATTAGGGAATATAGACACGCGAGAAGCATGTTGAGGGACATCTCATTCCGCGAACTTCCAGTACCCACTGCCACCATAAGTCGACTTAGTCTTCTCTGGCAGATATCTTCAGCAGAAAGATCAGGTCCAAGTTGGTCCGGAACAATGCAGGCAATTCACGGTGGATCAAGTGTCTCACATCCAGTGTGGCGTCGATCACGTTCCTTCCCATCATAGATATGTCGCCAACTGACATGACCTGCATATTTTCGACATTACTATATATGAGCAAGATAGCACGCGATCAAAAAGTCCCATGCATTATTACCTTTGATCAGCCTTGTTCTGGAAAGCTTCCAAATCATCAATGAACAGAGAGACCTGCAGGACATTGTTTTAATGCTGGGATCATTTCACACTCTGATGAATCTTTTGGGAGCAGTCGGTACTCTTATGAATGGTCCAGGATTATCTGAAGTACTTCAAGAAATATACGGACCAAATGCCGTGCAACACATGATGTCTGGAAAAGCTGTTTCAAGAGCGATACGTGGTCATATGATAGTAGATGCAGCTCTTAGTAACTTACTAGTCGCAGACGTTTTCCCTCGTAATGAAGATGGAACTCCTCATGACCTCCATAAGGAAGCTTGTGACCTGCTCGACGATGTTATGACCGCCAAACAATCAGTTGAGGATGTGGAATCTTCGAATGCATTGTCTCAGATTGCTACACTTTGGATGCGAAGGAAACTGACCTACAATCTACTTCGCAAACAAGTCAACTCTGGTTGGAATATCAGCGAATGATCAACATTGCACGTTCCTTGATAACAGCAGACAGAACCGGCTCGTGGGATTTGCACTTGCAAGCTATGCTGGAGACCATCCCCATAATTGCAGCAGCCGGACATCACAATTACCTGAAATCGATATACCTGTACCTGCAGAAAATGTTAAGTTTGCTTTCTGAAAATCCAGCCGTTGACAAAATGTTCCAGGAAGGTAAGTTTGTGGTAAGAAGAAGCGACAGATTATGGGCCGGACTCGGCACAGACCTGGTGATAGAACAAGTACTAATGCGTTCCCTGAAAAGCAGAGGCGGACTGACACGCGGAAGTGGATTTACAGACATCCAAAGGACAACGTGGCTCTTTTCTATGCCTCTGTGTTCCACTTATAACTTAGCAATGCAGGAATACACCAGAGTTTTGTTGGAAAGTAGTGAACAGCACAAGGAAATCAGGGGAAGTAGACAAATCAGGGACAGTAATGACATGAAGAAAGTACTTGAACGTCTGGAATCCTTATCCCCATTCCATTCTACCTCGGTCTCTGCAACATTGTAACAGGGCTAACTGCTGATCCTGGAGTTAACGTTCATCAATTGCATTCAATCGGTACGAACATTGTCGTAAAAATGATTGGGAAACAAGCCTTTACATATTCTGCCAAAAGATCTGACAAAGTGAAAACACTAGGATCTGCTTCTGCCGTTGTGATCACTGATGCTTCAGATATAGAAGTAGATCCTGCACTACTGTTTCAGAGAATGATGACTGTTGCCACTGGCGGAGACATGAATCTTGAAGATGTCATGTGTTACGAACTGTGTGCATATCCTCCTGCATTGTTCGAATCACGAAATATCTTGAGGAAACCCGATCAGTCTCAGCTAGCTCATGCAATAATCAAATACACTGACACTTTACGCATGGAAGAAGTTCAAGAAATTCAGTGCACAGACCAGTACGTATTGGATGGTGGATCTCTACTACATCGTGTTTCCTGGCGTCAAGATGAAACATATGACAGCATCGCCAACTCATATGCCGATTTCACTCTGAAAACATATGGAAAAGCAATCATTGTTTTTGATGGCTACAGCAGCTCTCCTACGATCAAGGACATGACCCACAGAAGACGCAGCACCAAGACAAGCAGAAATGTGAATCTCAGTCCAGCATGAAGTTTGTTGGCCAGAAGGAACACTTCTTGGCTAATGAAAACAACAAGCAAGCATTTATTTCCCTCGTAGGTGAGATGTTGAAGAAGCACGGGTGTACTGTTCACAACGCAGATGGGGATGCTGATGTGGACATCGTTCGTGCAGCAGTTTCCTCATCAGAAATGCAACTACAACAGTAATAGGGGAAGACACCGACTTGCTGATTCTCCTTCTGTACCATGCCAAGGACAGTGGTTTCAAGTTGTACTATCGCAGCGATATAAGACGGGGACCATCTCCTAATCCTGTGTATGATATTCTCAGCATTCAATCATTGTTAGGCAATGACATCTGCAAGTATCTCCTGTTTGTGCATGCTTTCACGGGCTGTGTAGTACATCCAGAATTTTTTCGATCGGTAAAACCAAAGCATTCGACACACTGATGAAGGTGGCTGAACTCCGTTCAGTTGCAAATACATTCTGTTCTGATTGTTGCCAACACTCCGACATTGAAGCCGCTGGAAGAAAGGCAATGCTTCTGTTGTATGGCTGCAAAACACTTGAATCCACTAACGCACTACGTCATCGAATGTTAGTTGAAAAGGTAGCTACAGCTAAATCTTTTGTTACACCCGAACGTTTGCCACCTACCGATGCGTCCACAAAGTACCACAGCTTTCGCACATACTTTCAAATACTAATCTGGAAGTCTACAGAAGAGAAGATCGATGCAGAACAGTGGGGTTGGTATGTAAAGAATAATTCCTACTACCCTACAGCCTGCGACAAGCCACCAGCTCCAAATTATCTACTCAACATGATCCGCTGCTCCTGCAAGACGAAATGTGCTACTTCAAGATGTGGATGCAAGCGTAATGGAATGCCCTGTTCAGCCGCTTGTGGCGAGTGCCAAATCAGTGGTTGCGATAACAACCCAAGTACCGGTAATCTATCCGATGATAGTGATGAAGAGGATTAATTTCTGTATGTTTGTGACCAGGTATCACTTCTTCTGTAATGAACATAACTTGAAACTGGGAAAAAAATAATTGTTGTATTATTGATTATAAAAATCTGTAAAAAGCTATATAACATTATATTTGCGTAATAACTGGTTGTGTTGTATATTGTTGAATTATTTAAAACATTACAACTGAAAGAAAAAGCATCAAATGTATCTCTATAAATAAAAGCGTAAATTATATATATATTTTTTTTCGTAGGAAACATCCAGTCCGCCATTTTGAATTTCATTTTTGGGGGTGTTCCCGGGGTCTAATTTTGTCGGATTTTGGATATGTTATTCTGCAATGGTTCCTAAGCTGGAAACAGTTTAGAAAGCTTCTGAAGCAATTTTGCCCAGGTCTAACTACAAATTGCCTGGACTATAAGCGAAGTGAAGACGTTGAACTAGTCAGGTTAGGGGTTCGAATCCCAGTGATGCTGGTAATAGTAATACACGAGTTAGAGCAATGGTCCGCATTAGTTGGCCTGAAAGCTATGCCAGTTTCTAGCTCTCTTGACTGATTATTACTATGGCCAGATTCAATTTTGTGTGTTTGTAGTACTCGGCTATTATTGCCAGTTCTTAGGCTGTAAGAATGTTGGTATTGCTAAAGGATGCGGGATTTTGGGTTCCTCAGGGGGAGTTTACGAAGAGTGTAGTGCCGAAAGTGACGACGGAGGTGGTAACTATGGTAGTGTGACCGATCAACGAGGTGGTACAGTGGCCGAAGATGAACGCATTTGTGTTAATCACGACCCATGAGTGTCACTGTCACTTCATAATCCAAATTAAATTAACTACAGGGTCCCAATGAGTACCACAACAGGGCTAAGCCCACGCAGGAATACTTATAATTACATAACGAAGTCACTGATAAAACACACAAATAAACAATAAAATTTAGAATTTTACTCTTAGTTCACAGGATAAAATTAAACTACAATTACGTTATATAATGACAAAATATACTTCAGGAACTAGGCAGAGAAGTATCCTTGCCTCGAGGAAACAAATTAACTAATTGACTTTATAAACTCAAATTGAGCATGAATATTGAAATGAACTGATGAAGTTTAAATGCGACGAATTGAATTGCCTAGAATCATCTGAATAGTGGGGCAAATATGTGAAAAAATTGAGAGGAATTGTGGCTTTTGTGGTAAAAGCACCAAAATTGGCATAGATCATATTTAATATGTACTAAATGATTTCAGATATAGTGCCAAGCTGAATATTTCTCCTGACGCCCATAAATGGGAAAAATTAAAGATGTCCGCCGCACGAATTGCGAAAATCTATTAAGTCACATATTTTCAGCAATATATCAAATAAAAACATGAATGAAGTGTCCTTTTCTATGCTTTCATATATAAGGAATCCAATGCCACCATCATTTATTCTAAAAAATGACAATTTTATGCTAAAATTGGCTACGCCCAATACGAAAAACAGCCTTTTTGTTAATAATTTGCGACAGTCACTATTTTGAAGTGATTATGACATATACAGTAGGTATTCCAGACAACGATGTAAGTCTTTGTTCATTTTTCATAAACTGACTAGGAAAAGAAACATATTTGGCACAAATAAAATGCACATTTATATGAACACATTCATGCATATTGAGTGACTGTAAAAAAAGAACCAAACCAAAGCAAAAGAAACCAAACCACTGTCCATGTAATATTTACTGTTCATGTAGGAGACTAGAAAAGAAATTAAAAACAAAAACATATTCGGCAATTAATTGTCATTGTGGTCACACATACACCGCAACGGCAGAGCGATGTACACTTCAGAGCTGCCCTGACACACTTCCAGACTCCTTTGCATCCCTTCTGGCAACCACATCGTAACAACTCCGAACAAGATGTTGCTGCTTCGAAGAGTAATGTCCACTGTGGTTCCCATCCTTGTGTTGCACTCTTCTTCCATCCCCAGGGCTCTGAGACGGAACATCTGGAGCACGGACATGTGCTTGCCCACAAACATGTCCATCTTGGTAAATGGCCCTTTTTGTGCTGCAACAGCGCTGCTCTAGTTGGTGGTATGGCGTCGATGGACCTGCCCTTGGTGGTGAGTATATGTTTCCTGGCTGAGTCATGAGCGGTAGTTGAGCTTGGGTTGTGGTCGATGTTATCGAGTGCAGCTGTGGTGAACAGATTTTTTTGTAAGATGAGGGGACAAACAACCAGATCGGTTTCATATTGCTGAGATGCTGAAACGGCTATGCCTGTGGATATATCAAGAACTCTATCATACGAAATTGATAAGCCTAGATGGAATAAGGTGTCCACACGTTCACGTTTGCGTGTTTGTCCGTGAATCATCAGGCCAAGGTATATCGGTAGTGGAGTCTCTCTGTCCTTACTGTGGTATGCACTAGTGGATCCCTGGCGTCTTCTTACATGACTGTTAAACTACAACAATTGGCCCAGAGTAAGTGCTGCTTGCCTTACTTTCTCTGTATCTTTGTTTTTTGATATTTGGTCCATCCATGAGCATGCCAACTATTGCTACCAGCGATGTGGGAACAGCATCTTCCTGGCAGCCTTTTTGAAAGGACCCATCAAAATCAAATGTTGCATGCTTTTCCAGCATATCTCGGCGTATGATATGTGCAGCATTTGCAGGCAAATAGCTTCATCATCAAAGTATCCAAGCTTGGTTCTCTCAGCAAAGGTCCGATATCATCGTCGAAAGTCAAGATATCACGGCCTTGCTTGTAGGTACGGAGACCAGGCACATTGGCAAGTATACGCTCTTTCAAATCTGTGGAGTGAATTCGACTGGATACATTTACTCCCAGCTCTCTTAGCCGGTTAGTGTACAATTGTACAAGATCAGCCAGCTTGAAAATTAGAACAACTGACTTACAGTATCTGCCAACTTCATCTCTTCTATGTAGCCTATAAGTTCCACCAAAGCTATGCCATGAGAAAATCCAGCGGTGTTCGTTTTCTTTGCCTCCTCAATCTTCCGGCTGCTGGCATTGTACAACTTTACTAGGCACTGAGAATGATATTTGGCATCCTGTGCCACTAGGTCACCAGAGCTAAATTGTGTTATCAGTTTTTGATCTTGTAGTTTCAGTGCACATTGTTTGACGCGCTGAATAATTTTCGCCGTCATAGCTTCATGAAGAGGGCTAGACTCTGTTCCAGATTCGTCGCAAAAGAAACATATGTGACATGGGGAGGTCTGTCTTTACGTGTCGTCTCTCTTTGCATATATGGGCCATCTCCTGCCTCACTTATAGATGCAGCAGTTCCTTGTACTTTTGCCAGTCGACTGGCAGAACACTTCAGACAACAGGATGTATGCCATCGAGCATGATTTCTGGACAGGGTGGCCACAATACCATCATCTTCATCAAGTCGGTATATGTCTACTGGTACTGGCTGCTTGCCAAGTTCACGGAAATTTGTCAAATTGTCACCCAAATTGTCATAGCCAGCTCCAACATCTGTCCGTTTAGAATTTGCTGGACACTGAAGTGGTGCAGAAGAATGTTCTTGACACAAGGCAGACAGGGTCCAATCAATAGTATCAGGTGTGGACGTAGATGACCGCAGACTCTCGCTGTGAACAAGCTTACATCTCTTCTTTGCTGACATGATGCGGGCTACATCTGCTCATCCATATACAAAGAAACAAAAAAAAAAAATATATAATTCCTAAAATTAATATTAATCCCAGATTAGAAAAGGCATAAAATCGTCCCCATGAAGATTTCTATGCATTTTGTTTTGGATAAATGATGGTGGCATTTGATTCCTTATGTTTGAAAACATAGAAAAGGACACTTCATTCATGTTTTTATGTGATATATTGCTGAAAATATGCAACTTAATAGATTTTCGCAATTCGTGCGACGGCCATCTTGGATTTTTCCCATTTATGGGCGTCAGAGGAAATATTCAGCTTGGCACTATATCTGAAATTATTTAGTACATATTAAACATGAACTATGCAATTTTGGTGCTTTTACTACAAAAGCCACAATTTTATCACATATCTGGCCCACGAGAACCCTCCTTTCTTTATCCGCGTTCTGCTTTTCAAATAGCGGCCTTCCAAACCATTCATCTGCAGTTATGACGCATCCATTCATAGTTTCTCTAATTCCTTCATCATACATAACTGTAACTTAGAAAAACAACTTAAGTTTCCTATACTAAAATTTATATTTATGTTAATGAATATTTCTAACTATAATCATTATATTTAGTGAGAGTCATTGCGCATAACATCTATAAGGTGCGTTCTCGTGACCAAAGAATATATCGGGTGATGATGTCAATGGAAATAAAGGAGCGCGATTGGTCACAAAAGAATCGCACGATACAAGCTGGCGCTGCGCAAGCGCATAATAATACAGAATGTTGCGTACTAAACGACGGCGCGATCACGTGACGCCCCTTGGAACGTGTGATGTCATGCCTCCAAGTGGCCAAACTTTCTGATTTCTAATAAAATTTCATCTTATGTTTTAATTTATTACTAATTATAAAAATCTTAATTTTTAACTTTATTTTTAGCATCGCCTTCTATTAAAATCGCACGTTTCGCCAACATAAAGCTTAGGTCAATTAGTACAGTTAATTCTGTATATTCCAGCATTATCTTCTCTTGTTGATATTCTCTCGGCCTAACAGTATGAATAGTATTCGGTACACTACTAACCAAATTTGTATCCTTAGATAGCTACGGTTTCATAGAAGTGTCAGGGTAAGGTAATGTGATCATATTAATAGTTTTAAATAATTTTTTAAAGACTATTAAATTTTTTCTCAGTCATGTACAAAAGGTTTTTTATTTTACGAGTTTTGAAGAAAATACCTCCAAGTTTTCAAATATCTCTGACATTTAATAATTCATCGTCCAAAAACTGTGGATGCAAATTCTGAAAGCTCTAAAAAAATAAACTCGAAACAGCGCCTCCTGTTTTGTTTGAGAAGAATGCGATGAGACCCAATGTAAGAATTTACGTTTGCATCCTTTCTATACTTTTTGAAAATAGGCTTATTGGAATATGACTTTTTTATTAAAATATCAAGAAAGGCGAGTAGATCTTTATTTTCAACTTCCAATTTGAATTTAATTTATGGGATACAATTGTTGGGCTCGTTTAAAATGTCACGAGAGTTTAGGTTATTAGATATGGTCTCAAAGACATCATCTACGTAACGTTTCCAAATAACATCACTATTAATAATATCGGGTAAATACTTCTTTTCGAAAAGTTCCATGAATAGATTATGTAGCTGACAGTGGCGAACCCATACAAAATCCTCTCCTTACTTTCCTTATCTTTCATATACTCTCTCAAATCCATAAAGGCGGATATAATTATTTCTTTGTTCTCTTTAGCGACATTGACACTTTCTACAACGTTTAAAATAGCCATTTCTGTTGTTTTATTTTTATGGATGCTGTATTGATGCGGTGACAATAAGTTATATGATTCTATAGTGCCTCGTTGGCACTATAATATTAATGTTAATGATTACTGATTAGGATTGCTGGGGTCACCAGATCTTTTCAGACCAATAATGTTATTAATTAAGGAAATTAATAGATTGAGTTTTCTTCTTTATTAAACAAAATAAATCTGATTTAAGTGAATAAAATAAAGTTGTAATTGTTTGAGTGAAAGTTGTATTAAAATGCTATAAATGTGCACTTGATTAATGACTTCAGTATTATAATAACGCTCGAGATAATGAAAATCTTTATATAAAGTTAGGTGAATGACACCAGGCCAATGAGGCTTATACACGTTGTTACATGGTGAGATCTCTCGTGTCACTCAGATCCTTCGAGGAGAGAGGTGAGATGCGATTGAGGCATCGTGCCTGACAAGTCTTTAAAGCGAGGTCGAGGTGTGACGTTCAAAGCAAAGTGAATGCCTTGAGTGAATCATCGCGATGTGACATCTTGGTCGTGGCTGTGTCGATGGAACAGCGGGTTTATTGTAAAGTAAAAATCGCAAAAGCATTTGAAGGCGTCTCTGTTACTACAATTCTAATTAATTAACCAATTAATTCATAACTAACTTTTGCCAAGGTTACTGATATTTCATCTTTAACAATATTCAGTATTCAGAATGTTATGAATGTTGTTATTAGTATTTTTCAATTTACCAATAATGTTCTGAACCTCATTAGAAGTAGCAGGAACAAAAGAAGATAAATTTGTGGACTGAGTGGTGTGTGATCCAATGGCAAGTGGTCATTATTTGGTAGTTGTGAGCGAAGTTTTTCCGCTGTAAATGTAAAATGATTACACTGGTCAACACTCATTTTATTGCCAATCATATTAGAGTGATTTTGGGGTAACTTTGTGGTGCTGATTCCGAATATGACATCGGTTTTGCTAGATTGGCTCTAATTTATGAGATAATTGGTACCCCATTGAAACACGTAAAAATGCAAAAAATTTAATGTTCAGGCGGAGCCTACTTACAAATCGCATTGAAATTGTCTCAAATCATACAAAAGTAAACACATGAAATACATAATGGCATTTTATTCGGTATAATAACAGATAAATACAGTAAGCTGATTCGCATAATTACAATTAATGTATAGTAAATCTCTGTTTGTACGATTCTCTTTTATGTGGGTTATCAGGACAATCACGTTGGAGGTTCCAGCAATAGTCTGCCATCATGTGTCTGTCCCATCTGCCTTGATACCTTTCCTCCATCACCTTGATATCTTGATGAAACCTCTCCCCTTGTTCCTCGCTAAAATCACCAAGATTATCCGGAAATCTGTGTAAGCGGCTATGGAGAAAGTGTACCTTTATGCTCATATTAGTACCCAACTTTTCAAAGTTTGTGAGCATGTTTTGCACCAGTTCTTCATAATTGTCTGCTTTGTGGTTACCCAAGAAGTTCTTGACAACTGAGACATAACTGCACCAGGCAGAAGCTTCAACACCATTCAGAAATTTTGTGAAATTAGAATCCTTGATAAGTGTACGGATTTGAGGGCCATCAAAGATTCCAGCTTTTAGTTTTTCCATACTTAGTCCAGGGAACGATCTACAAATGTATTTGAAGCAATCGCCATCTTTGTCCAAGGCCTTAACAAATTGTTTCATTAGTCCCAGCTTGATATGAAGTGGTGGGAGGATGATTTTTTCCCTGTCAACCAAAGGCTCATTAATGATGTTCGCTGCACCTACAGTCATGTTTTCTCTTGAAGGCCATGTCACTTTTTTCCAATGATCTTGCCTTGCCCTACTATCCCATAAACAGATGAAACAAGGGTACTTCGTATATCCACTTTGCTGCCCAAGCAAGAAGTTTACCATCTTTAGATCAACACAAATAGGCATCTGGTGTTCATGATAGCAGAGTTTCTGCAGGACCATTTTGATATTTTCATATTCTTCTTTAAGTTTTGTTGAGTGAGCAATTGGAAGAGATGCATATCGGTTACCATTGTGCAATAAAACACATTTCAAGCTTCTACTGGAGCTGTCTATAAAAAGCCGCCAATCTCCTGGTCGATATTCCAGTCCCATTTGAAGAACAAGTCCAGGGATGTTATTGCAGTATACAAGTTCTTCATCTTGGCTGAAGTAAGGAGGAAGTCCCGCCTCTCTTGTCCGATAACCTGTTATTTTAGCTTCTGGCTGTAGACAGTTCTTTTCTTTTAGTCTGGATGCTAAAAGTTCAGATGCTTGCTTTGACAGACTGAGGTCCCGTATCAGATCATTGCGTTCGTCTTGGGAGAACTGCTGAGGTGTTGAAATGCTTCCTTCATAGTCACTTCCACTACTACCACCTAAGTCCTGAATTTCTTCAAATTCTGACAGCGGAAGGTCGGGCAGTGTGGTAAACACTGGTATGGGAACGTCTTCGCTGTGTGACACAGGTCGCCTTGCTGATTCCAAATTGGGATAATCCCACTTGAGTTTCTTGTATCGATTGAAACCTTTCACATTAACCACACAGAAATAACAATCGTCGTGGTGGTTTTTCGGCTCTCGCCACACCATAGGCACACCGAAGTTTAAACTTTTCCTTTCTCGATTTTTCCACTGTCGTAAGCATTCTACGCAGGTTTTGCAAACCTTATGGGGAACCCATGACTTGTCTTGGTCTCCAAGCGCCACGCCAAAATACGCAAGATAAGCTTGCTTTACAAAGTCTGTGATGTTTTTTCTTTGTTTTTGCAGAGTGTATTCGCCGCAAATGTAGCAGAATACATTAGGATTGTTTAAGCAGCCTCTTCGTGAAGAACTCATATTTCTCTGAAAAAAGAAAACAATAAAATTATAAGTTCATTTCATATTGACTTATGTACACTAAGTACATGTATACAAATACATTACACGGACGAGAAACACGAAAAACACAACAGACAACACGTACCGCTCCACTGCCAACTGTCAACTGACTACTGGTTGGGTGGCCGATGACTTATATACGGAGGGGGAATATTCTAGAATGATGGCGGAGTAAAGACTAAGAATATTCGCGTGTCTCACCATCTAGAATGTTCCGGTAGTTTCCCATATGCACGCGTTATGGTTACGTTTCCTATTAATTGAGGGTATTCATTATCTCAAGAACTAGAGCCAAATCGGAAAAACTACTTTCATTTTGGAATTCAGCAACCCCAAAATACCCTAAATTCGTACGAATTTCCTTGGCAACGAAACAAAAATTTTTTTGTTGAGCTGTGTTATTGATAGAGTTTGCGATAGTGGTATCATCGGTAACTGTTTTGTTACCAAAATTTAGTTTTGTCTGTTAAAGTCTTCTTAATTCTGCTTTTGATAAGACTTTTATAGTTGACCATCCGTTCTTTATGTCTCCTTTAGGCTTGGAAAATTGAACGTTATAATAGTTATATTTTGAAATTTTGATTAATTTAATTATTTTTTCTATATTGTGTATATTGTAGTTCTTGGATTTTATTTTGTAGTTGCGGTTTGAATAATTGTCCCTAATTTTAATTGAATTAATAATACCTGGAGTGATCCAGTGATCCACGGCTTTGCCATACTTTTGGGAGACGCTGGATTCTCCTTGAAGGAAATCAGTTGTGAAAAATATCAAAGAGGGAGTCATAGAAGAGCCGAAACGTAAGATTTAGGCCGTCCGTGGGATTAGCACAGTCCAATTGCAAATTTTCTACAGCTTCAATAAATTTTCTTTTGTTAACTTCAGAAAATGTTGTAGACTCTATAGTTGTTTTAGCAACTGGTCTGTACAGTATTATTATATATAACGTAAGTAGTATAATGATCACTAATGACTGAAGTTATAATTCCAGAAATTACAAGGGCGTTACAATTTACAAATATATTATCAATTGTAGATTCTGTTATGCGATTACCATAGCTGAAGACGCGAGTGGGCTTAGTAACAATATACTAAGATAGAATGAATTCGTTAAGTTTAAAAATTTGCGAGGGACTTACGGTGAGTTAGCTTCGTTTTGTAGATTGGTTAAAGTTACCCGTAACTATGGTATTCAGTTAAGGAAAGTTCCATAAAATGTTATCTAAATGACTGACGAAGGTATTAAAAGTAGAATTAGAAATCGGTGGTCTACTGTATATGTATTGCATGAACGGAATAAGTTATTTTTGTCTTTTATCTAAACAATTAAGTTTTCCATTTTTATATCTCGTATAAAATCTTCAGAATAAGTTGTACTTAAAAAATAAAAAGTCATATTTATTATACTTTAATATAGTGTGTGAAATAAATATTAATAAAAAAATCTTCCTCGTAGTTACACTGCAAACAATATTCAGTAATTAAAATCTAAAATAGGATAAATGAAGAAGCTTTTTAAGCTGTAAATAAAATTCTTTTGTTTGCTTTTAAAAATTTGTTCATTAAAGGAGATTGTAGACACCAATCGACCAGGGAAGTACGTACTCCGTGAGGGGGGGACGCTAGACAGAAGATGGAGAGTGCTGGAAATCCTGTTTCTCCTGTCACTGTCCTCCTTAGCTGAACTTTTTCCGTGTCTCATCTACCCTGTTAGCAGTCCAGCATGCTCGCAAACGCACACTTCTCTCCCAAATTCTCACTACATACATATGCATGTTACACACTACATAATCTTTACAAAAAAAAAAAAAAAAATGGTATCAACTTTAAGATCCTCGGAGTCCCCTGGAGAGGGGACCATAAATGTCCTCACTTCTGGCTCCCCCCCTGCCGATACCGGAGGGTCTGCGGGGCTGCGTCTGCTACCGCCCATTCGAGATGTCTACACCTCTGTCTGATTCACTTTTCATAAACTTCTGCAACATTCGTGGCCTTTTCTCAAATTTTCAATCTGTTGAACACCACCTCTCCTCATCTAAGCCTCATCTTCTGCGCTATTTATTTTTCTCCTAATTCTACTGACTATCCAAAATTCTTTGTCTATCTCACTTCCAAAGTGGAATACATTCTTTCCCGCTCTCCCTTTGCTCAAATCTCCATTTTACGAGCTTTTCGATGTTCACCACCACCTTTGGCTTTCCTCCCATTTCACTGACATCCCTGGTGAACTAGCTTATAACTTTTCTATCCTAAATGACCTAGAGCAGATTGTACAGCACCCTACTAGTATCCCCGATCGCCTTGGAGATAGGCCTAACATTCTGGATTTATTTCTTACCTCTCATCCTTCTTCTTACTCTGTGAAACTTTTCTCTCCGTTGGGCTCCTCCGATCACAATCTTATATCTGTTTCTTGTCCTATCGTTCCAATTCAGCCTTTGGATCCTCCCAAGAGGAGGCGCCTTTGGTTATTTCGGCGCCGCTGATTGGGAGGCCCTTAGGCAGTATTTTTGTGATTTCCCATGGAAAGATTACTGCTTCCGTGGCCAGAGCCCTTCTGAGTGTGCAGAGCGTATCACAGAGGTGATTCTCTCGGGCATGGAGGCGTACATTCCATATTCTATTCCTACTACTAATGCAAAAAAACGTTGTTTTAACTTTACTTGTTCTAATGCTATCCGCAACAGAGAGGAGGCTTTCAGAAGGTACCATCGCCATCCAACACCAGACTCTCACTTCGCCTATATTTATGCCCGGAATCGTGCAAATTCTGTTCTTCGATTCGCCAAAACTTCCTTCATCCGACAAAAATGTGAAAATCTGTCCAATTCTAATTCTTCTCGCTCTTTCTGGCATCTACCTAAGAACCTCTTCAACAACTTTACTTCGTCTTCTTTTCCTCCTCTTTTCCATTCCGACGGCGCAATTGCCGTCTCTTCTCCTGACAAAGCTGTACCCTTCGCTCAAACTTTCGCCTCCAATTCAACCCTGGACAATTCCGGTGCTGTTCCTTCATCTCCTCCCCCCTCTGACTTTATTATGTCTGAAATTAGAATCTCTTCTAAACATGTGTTTCCTGCCCTATCTGGGCTCAACCTAGTTGGTCCTGATGGTGTTCCTCCTGTTGTTCTTAAGAACTGTGCTTCTGTGCTGACATCTTGCCTAAGCAAACTCTTTCATGTTTGTCTCTCATCTGGTACTTTTCCTTCCTGCTGGAAGTTCGCTTTAATTCAGACTGTCCCAAAGAAGGGTGACCACTCTCAACCCTCCAACTATCGTCTAATTGCTTTGATTTCTTGCCTTTCCAAAGTTTTTGAATCTATCCTAATAGGAAGATTCTTAAACACTTTTCTTCTCACAAGCTTCTTTCAAATCGTCAGTATGAATTCTGGAAGGGACGCTCTACTAGCGATCTTCTTGCATATCTCTCTGACTCTTGGTCATCCGCCTTTGCTATTGCGTTAAACATATCGAAAGCTTTTGATAGAGTCTGGCACAAATCTTTAATTTCCAAACTGTCCTCCTTCGGTTTTTATCCTTCTATCTGTGCCTTAATCTCTAATTTCCTTTATGGCCGATCTACAGTATATCTGCAGTTGTAGATGGCCAGTTTTTCTCCTAAAGCTATTAACAGTGGTGTTCCTCAGGGTTCTGTCCTGTCACCCACTCTTTTTCTTTATTTATTAATGATCTTTTAATTCGCACTTCCTGTCCTATTTACTCCTATGCCGATGATTCCACTCTTCACTTCTCCACCCGCTACCCAAAGCGTCCGTCACAGCAGTCGCTTCATGATTCAGGTAGGACGGCTATGGGACACCTGACCTCTGATCTTTCTGCTATATCTGACTGGGACAGAGAAAACCGTGTGGCTTTCAATGCCTCAAAAAGTCAGTTCCTCCATCTGTCTACTCGTCACAATCTTCCACACGACTATCCCATTACCTTCAACAACACACAACTGAATCTGTCCTCTTCTCTTAACATTCTTGGTGTTTACTTTTCTCGTGATCTTTCTTGGAACGATCACATATACTCTCTTTCTAAAACAGCTTCTAAGAGGTTAGGTGTGTTGTACCGCCTCCGCAGTTTCTTCACCCCCACTCAGTTGCTGTCTCTGTACAGGAATCTTGTTCGCCCCTATATGGAGTATGCTTCTCATGTGTAGGGTGGTTCAACCCACACAGCCGTACTTGACCGGGTGGAATCAAAAGCTTTCGTCTCATCAGTTCCCCGCCTTTTACTGATTGTCTTGGATCTCTCTCTTCACTGCACTGTTGCCTCACTCTCTCTACTATCGCTATCATAACGGACATTGCTCTTCTGAACTCTCTAACTGCATGCCTCCTCCTTTAAGGAGAGCACGCAGTACCAGACTTTCTACATTTTTCTCATTTCTGTTCTGTCCAACTATCTAATGCAAGGGTTAATCGGTATTTTCAGTCTTTCATCTACTCAACCGGTCAACTCCGCAACAATCTTCCTCAATCCATCTTTCCTCCTGTCTATGACCTCCAATCTTTCAAACGTAGAGTGTCTAGGCATCTCGAAACCCTGGACCTTGATTTTTGGCTCTTTTCTTCTTCTATGGGAGAGGCGCTTTTGCGGGCATTTGCCCTTGCCCCTCCTTCCTGCATAAAAAAAATATTACGACCGAGATATCAGTTAACTTTTGAGAATAAGAAATTGCAATAGTGTTCTCAAATACCGATTCCAAGACTGGAAATGCTTCGTTATAAATATCTTACGATCCTTCTCCACTCTACATTCATACATTCGAACCCCGTTAATTCGACACGAATTAACCGGACAGTGCGAAATTAGTTGGATATTTCGAACTTTTGTATGAAGTATCGAAATATTTGTATAAAAATTTGTTGGGTATTTTACCATTTTATACGAATGTGTGGTGTATTTCTAAATTTACTGTCCAGTAACTAAACTGTACTGTATAAATTAATTGCAAGTTTTTAAACGATTTCTTCTTAATATTAATAGTAATATTGTGAGTTTTATAACTGTAACTAGCAAAAATACCGCCTACGGCGGTTTTTGCTATTTCCTGCGGAAGGCTTGGAGCCCTTGGCCAATTACTTCATCTGGGAAATGAATTTTCTTACCTCAAGGTATTATTTCCTGTTATAAAATATAAAAAAGAACACTTCATCATAAACTTATCTTTATTTCATTACTGAAGAATCTCCTTGTAGACATTATTGTCAACAAATACTCCCTTTTCATTTCTTTCTGTCAGGACTTTCAGCAAAAGATCGGCGCTACGCCCCGATTTCGCTAGATCTGCGGTACTTGGGCATTCGGCCCAAACCGAATCGAATTGTGGGCCTACGGCGCCCCAATTACTGTCGGTTCAATTATTTGGTCAATAAAACTATAGAAAAGAACGCAGCCATGAAAATCTAAAGCTTCACAAATCTTGATACAATGAGTTCAAATGTGAAGCTTAAGATTTTCATGATTGCGTTCTTTTCTATAGTTTTTTTTTGGTTACATATATATATATATATCGCACTTACCTCCATTATAATATAGATACTGTACAGTATGTACATTATTAATGTTTAGCTTAGTTATTGGTCTTACGATTTGTCGTAGTGGTGGTTAACTATCTTATCTAAATAGCCATAAATTAATTTCAGTTTCCAGGCACGAACACTAAACATCACATGTAAGTATTTTTTTTATATTTTACTGCACATTATTTAGTACATATTAGGAACTGTTAGAGATAAATACAGACTCTTCACCTTTCAGGTAGATCGCTCGGAAATCTGGGAATATTCCTGGGATATTTCAAAGGGTCGAAGAAATGTACGAATTAACCAGAAGTACGAAATAACGGAGTGCGAATTATCATTAGCCTTCCTTATCATTAGCAACTAAGATACGAATGGATAGAAAACCAATCATCGCGCTGGAGTTACAACTTCTTTGTGTGTATGGGGAAACTTTTCCTTTCAAGGTTTTGTGCTGAAGTTTCTGACTGTAAACGTTAGCCATAATGCGATTGGTTTTGGCCATTCCAGTTTTCCGTTTTAAAATAGTTGGGTTCTGAGCTTCGGGAAGCATCTGATAAAACTTTTGGTTTTGTTTCCTGATTGCTGTGTAGCTAAACGGAGGACTGTCGTCACAAACCAAAATTTTCGAATTACGGTTGGCGTTTTTAGGTCGTCAGGAAGCTCTGCTAAAATATTCTGGTTGTGCGTTTGAATATTGTGACGTGCAGCTTGCTTTCTGCAGATCTTCAATCACCGTCTCTTGGCTTCTTTCACTTACGTGGGTTTAGCGAGCGACAATGCTTCCTGTAAAGACACTATTTCGTTTTCCTTATTCAGCTCGATAAGTTCATCAATCAAGATTTATTTTGCATATTTCTGTTCTTGTTGCGGTCACTGATTCCTACAGTGAGTTTAATGGACTTCTTATTTTTGGATAAAATTACCATATCTTTCGTTCTCGAAATCTCTTCCTTCATTTCATCAGCCTTGTTAACTTCCATCCCATTAATTTCAACTGCCTTCGATTCTTTGGGTTTAACATCGCCTGACACTGAACAAGGAGGACTGACAATAGAAGTAGAAACAATGGTTGGTAAGGTTTATGTTAGACTCTTCATTGAGCTTTGTGTTGCGCTCTTTTTTCAAATTTGTATTAGGTTCTTTGTGGAAAGACTCCATTTCACTATTACATAAAAGAAAATTTTTACTAGATTTGTAAGTCATATGTACGTAAATCAAAATCCCCCCCACCCTTATCCCCGCGAACCATATTATCCATATTACAACCAAATTTCAGTGAGAACTATGACACTAAATTTAACCGTAGAGCCTTCCAAAAAGGCTAGTTAAGTAATCATGGTTTTTGGGTAGGCTACGGATATTTAGATTTAATACTGAAAAATTTTTATGACTATTTTTAGTTGCATTAATCATCAAGAAGTTGAAACTGGACAGTCACTTATAACTGAGTCAAAGTTATTTTGTTCGGAGTCAGAATGATTAATGTATTCTTGAAAATGAACTAAAATATCAGGACAAATATATATACTGGTCAAAAAAAGAAACGCAATTAGCTTGCATATGGTGTAAAATTTAAGTTGTTAGTGGTATTATCACAGTTTCAAGATTATGGTTAAATGTTTGTTCAAATCTTTTAAAGCCACTTAGTGCATGTTTTTAAACCTGACTAATCCCGGCTAAGACGTCATTTTGTTACAAACAATAAACAGAGATTAAATTGAATGTATTCTTTATGAAGGCATGCATTTTTTCTTTGACTTCACAGAATACACACTGCCCGTTGAGAAAACCAAACTTTTTCCCGCGATTGAGGCATGCCACGACTCTCAGAGGTCAACAGAGGTCGTGCCTTGGGCATGTTGGATGCAGGCATGTCTGCTGTCCAAGTTGCACAACGAATGCATGTGCATCCCAGCACAATCTCTAGGCTTGTTAGACGGTACAATGCCACAGGAAGTGTTCAGGACCTGCCAAGACGTGGGCGACCTCGTGTGACGACCCAACGCCAGGATCGCCACATTGTACTGCAGCACCTGCGTCATCGGCAGCGGAATGCTCGTCAGACAGCTAGAGAGACACCTGGTATCCACAACAACAGAATTAGTGACCAGACCGTCAGAAACCGACTCCGTAATGCAGGACTCCGATCCCGCAGGCCTTACAGAGGTCCTTTTCTCACTGATGCAAGAAGGCAACGACACCTGCAATGGGCCTATCAGCACCGTGACCTATCGTGGGCCTATCAGCTCTGACTGCCCAGCGCTACAGGGATGAGATTCTTCACCCACATGTTCTTCCATTCATGAGGCAACATCCAGAATTGGTGCTCCTGCAACAGGACAATGCCAGACCTCATGCAGCCAGGATAGTGCAGGCGTACCTGCAGGGACAACAGGTGCAGACCTTACCATGGCTAGCCTTCAGCCCAGACATGTCACCGATAGAGCACGCATGGGATGAACTTGAACGGCGAGTTCGCAGACGTCAGCATCAGCCGCAGAACATCAGGGAACTGACCAATGCAATTATTGAAGAGTGGAGGGCCATCCCTGTTGCTTTCCTGCAGAGACTGTTGAGGTCGATGAGGGCCAGACTCCAAGCCTGCATTGTGGCTAGGGGTGGCCATACGCGTTATTGACTGTTTGTTATGTTAAAGAATCATTTACTGTATACTGAGTCCTCATGTTTATTAATAAATCTCAAAAATTGCGTTTCTTTTTTTGACCAGTAGTAACATTTCCATTTTCCAGACTTGAGAATTGAGATATTGGGCGGAGCCAACTGCAGGCCTTTGGAGTAGGGGTTAGCAGGCGCCCCATTTGCATTTCTCATAGCCTCGAAGGTTTGTCGGCTTACAAGATGAATGTCCCTCGCCGAAAAATTTTGATGGTGCGAAGGAGACTCTTTATCTTTGATAGTAAGCCGAGGTCTAAAAAGTACGCTACTTTCCCGAGTCTTCTGGCTTCACTGAGTTTAGGTATATTTCCTTTTTCTATCAGTTTTTTCACAGATATTGTCACTGACGAAAATATTCGAACCTTTTAGCTTGCTCCTGTTTCTAAGGACTTGGTCCCTATGAGATTCATCCTCACATATGACTTTATCGCCATTTCCTTTATTATGAGAATTGGCCTTAATTGGTGGGGCATTTTTTTTTATGTATAGACGCTTTTGATTTTAATATTCCCAAATTTTAATGTCTTTGATAATGTGATGTGGGTATCTGTTTTTGCCTTCTTGTCTGCCATCCTAGATATGATAATATTTTTAGTGCGAATGGTCAAGGCTGCAAACCTTATTTTTTATTGTTGAGTGTTCATTTTTTATTAACTCTGTAGGTAATAAATTAATTTATTTTTTATTTGAGGTCTTTTAATTCATCATGAGAAAACTAGATACTCTTCTCGAGTTTCATATTCACGTAATTTAGTTTAGCATTGTCGGTCTTTAATAATTCATTCAGGTCAGGATTATGGCCTAGGCGCCAAAGACACTGTGCCTAGGACGTACGAAAGTAATAGGACGTACAAAAATTTTTAAGAAATAAATTTTATATAGCAATAGGTGAAGATTCAGTTTTGTGTACCTCCTCCCAACCTAATCCTTGAATCAAAAGTATAATCTTCCTCTGATAATTTTTTCAATGCCAACGCGCATTGTCGTAAATTTCTTATGACAAATTCCTAACATTTATAATAGTATACGTGTATGTATGTGTGTGTGTGTGTTTGTATATTCAAAGAGTCGCTACCATCAGGTAGCGGTACGTACAAACATTTCATTTAGCATGTCATTGTAATGGTCGAAATATAAAATTTGGCAACATACCTATAAAAAGAAGTTGTGTGTGGTGTGTGGTGTGTGTGTATGTATTTGACCTACGAGATGTAAGTGCCTGGTGTCTACAAAGATATTAATCGGGCGTTGAATTCATTGTCTTTAATCATTCATTGCCATTGTCACTTTTATTACTGCTTCATGGTGGAGGTCTTTTATTACTTTATTATTGCGTAATAGATCGAGGAAAAAGTTATATTTGTCTGCTAAATCTTTCACATCAGATCCTAAAGCATTTATGTTTACTTTCGGGTCATAAAAAAGCAATTTAAGGCACTGAAATCTCATGAAATGATTTGTATTTGTAAGATGTGATGTAAATTACTAGCAAAATCTAACACTCTTAAGTGTTTCTTCAAATCATATGTGAAATAACTGAACTTAGGCTATTATTTTCAAATTTTTGTCATCACTGTTGAAACCATATAATTTGTGACAATTTGTGGAATTCCTACCTTCTTTATTGAAATATATATACCTACAGGGACCCCATATAAATGGGACTAATAATGCTGCAGAAGAATTATATATATATATATATATATATATATATAATATCGATAATAAATGATAAATTTTTGTTGCTTTTTAATATTGGGGGGGGGGGGGGCGGGTAGAAGCTTTTACAAACGTTAAATTTTTAGTCCATTTTCGATTTAAGAAAACCAAATGATATTAGTAAACGTTTTGAAATTTTGAAACGTTCATAGGGTTTACGAACGGATTCTCCAAATTATTAATTAAAAAAAATACTTGACAGAAAAAACATTTGCCGATTTTAAGTGCAAAGTTTCAAAGTTTCACAAAGTTAAATGAAATATATATATATATATATATATATATATATATATATATATAATATATATATATATATATATATATAATACAGGGTGTCCCGTAAGTCTGGACCCATAGGGAAAAATAATAAAATTACAAAATAGTCCAAAAATTTATTACATAATCTGTTCAAAGTGTCCGCCGTTGTGTCGCACACATAGTTGAAGACGCAATCTCCACTGCGACAGCACTTTCTGAATCACAGTCGCAGAAATTTCTTGACACGCCTCCACAATGCGTGCTTTAAGGTGGAAAATGTTCTGAAGTTTGACTCGTACACTTTGGCTTTCAAGTGGCCCCACAAATAAAAATCATAATAAAAAATAATAAAAAAATAATAATAATAAAATAATAATAATAACATAAAAAAATATATTATAAATCCCTATGGGTCCAGACTTACGGGACACCCTGTATATATATATAACACAGACTCTTCTGGGAAAATTAAATCCGCTATAGTCCGAAAAAGTAATGGTAAATGACAAACTCTATAGTTTTTTTCTTTTTCATGATGTTAGCCCGACGTGGGCAATATATATATATATTATATATATATATATATATATATATATATATATCCTCGTTAACCTCGTTGCAGTTCCGTTGTTCGTTCTCCCTCCTCATCTTGCGCGGAATGTTCTCCTATACAAGCGTCGTTCTTTACGTTAATTATACTGCGTGTTCGTTGCAGTTGAAATATATATATATATATATATATATATATATATATATATATATATATCATATGCCTATTTGCGTCTCTTAGGAGCGAATAACACAACGTTAATCCGATTTCTGTGTGATACAGCTAATGGAGGTGAATAAAAGACTTGTTACAAACATAATCTATTATTACTTCAATAATTTTAACCGTAATATGAGTAATTCGAAATACAATGGAAAAATGGAAATGAAATATATATCAATGGAATTTTTGGAAGATGACAGTAGTTAATCGAGACATTGATATTTAACTTTATCAGTAGCTGACATTCGGAATTAAGATAATCAATTAATATAAATTCATTAGAATATTCCTATTTATAATTTTTGTTACTTATCTTATTAAGACATTGACATTCAAGTGGTATTCTTTTTCTACGGGAGAATGAATAGTTTACAATTAATATAACCATTTTTCTATAGGAGGATTGACAGTTATAATAAGTGGGCTTTACGTTTTCTTTTGTTTAGGGAAGACTGAGTTAATTCACTTTTAGTTTAATGTGAACCACACACTGCGAATTTCTTTGAGTACACGTTCATTGTTAAAATTTAGGAAGATTAATAGCCTATTTTAAGTTCAGTTCGACACGAGTCACGATCTTAACCCTGGAATGCATAGCGGGGTAATTGGACCCCAGTGAATGGTATAACCATCTGCCAATTTTAGTTTGCCTTGACTGCTTATAATTATTGCCAATCTTGGTGCTTCATTTTAGACGTCCTATGGACATATTTAGTTTTCGTCTTATTGACAGAATTATTTAGCATTATGTACCATATGTTACGATTTTTAATAAAGTGTTGGTTTACGTCGTCGTCGTTGGCCTAGGCAAGCTACGGCTTGGGACCGTAGCGCATCTATCCGGTATAGGTTAACCTGGATGATGTAGCCATAAGCACTGCCGCTAGTTAAGTGCCAACCAGTGATTATCTCACTAGCCGTATTGAGTCCGTTAGGCGAAACTACGACAGTACCAAAGGTGGAAAATATAACCTTTGGTTTTCTATTATTTATTTGTAAAATGGACATGGCATTAGATTAAAATAAATATTTGAATATAAATAATTAACTGACAATTGTGATATATAATTAATTATGTTTACATACAATAAAATAATATAGTATACATAAAATTAGTATTAATGTGGTTCACAATTGAATTATAATGGGGTAACTAATTTAAAATGAATTTATAACTATTCCGAAATTCAAGACGGTAAAATTAACATTTATCTTGAAACTAAAATAAGAGTATTCACTACACACTCCCCCACCAGAGAGGAAGTTCAAAGAGTTCCGAACGACACAGATTTCCGCTGAACCTTTTTGGTAGCTACTTGTACCTCACTTAAGGTTGATTCCAAAAACGCAGGCTTAAGACGATCGATAGAAACCTTGTCGACCTTGGAACCGCGCTGGATGAGAAATGATTTGCGCGTACGTCGGAGAACTTCATAGGGTCCGTCATATGGACATTGGAGAGGCCGTTTTGGGACAGGTACACGAACGAAAACGTGGGTGCAAGACTGGAGGGCTGGGGAAATAAAGATGTTCTGTTGGCTAGTCAATCGAGGGGGAACAGGCTGAAGGGACTGCATGTGAGAGGAAAGTGTTTGAGCGAATTCCGTAGGATCGCATGACTTATCCCCTGCAGTGAAGTAGCCACCTGGTAGCCGCAGTGTTGTTCCATAGACTAGTTCAGCCGCTGTAGTCTTCAGATCACTCTTAAATGCAGAGCGAATACCAAGCAAAACGAGTGGAAGCTTATCCATCCAATGGGAGTCTTCGTGACACATAAGGGATGACTTCAGCTGGCGATGGAAGCGTTCGACGAGGCCGTTAGCTTGCGGATGATACGCACAGGTATGCGCATGTACTGTACCCAACAAGCTGGTAAACTTCTTCCAAAGCGAAGACTCAAATTGGCGACCTTGGTCAGTGATGACTTTTGTCGGCAATCCAAATCTTGATACCCATCCATGAAGAAAGGCTCTTGCAACAGTTTCCGCTTGGATATCAGGAAGTGGAATGGCTTCAGGCCATCTGGAAAAGCGGTCGAGACAGGTGAGCAGATAACGTTGGCCTTGAATCACTGGAAGAGGGCCAACAATGTCTACATGAATTACCTCAAATCGCTGGGAGGGGGCGGAAATGCGTCAAAGGGGGACCTGGTGTGCCTTTGGACTTTGGCACGCTGGCAGGCAAGGCACGTTTTGGTCCAATGTTTGACATCCTTCCGCATCGAGGGCCAAACAAAGCGAGAGGTAACCAGGTGTTGCGAAGCACGGATACCAGGATGGGAGGGCTTATGAAGATCCATGAAGACTGCTTTTCTGTGACATGGAGGGACATAAGGGCGAATAGCAGCTGTTGATACGTCGCAATAGAGGGGCACAGACAATCCTGGCATACTCATTTTCTTGAGGGAAAGTGAGTGAGTGGAGTCTTCTCTGAGCAGTTCTTGTAGTTCCGTATCCTTATCTTGATCCTGTGCAATAGCATTCCACAGTGTAGAGCTGAGGGTAACAGAAGTAATCTCTATTCTTGAAAGTGCATCCGCTGGAGTGTTCAAGACACCTTTGATGTGGCGGATATCTGTGGTAAATTGCGAGATATAATCGAGTTGCCTGATGACTCTGGGAGAGTGGTTACAGCTGTTTTTATTGAAGACAGTGACCAAAGGTTTGTGGTCGGTAAAAACACAAAACTCTCGGCCTTCAAGGAAATGTTGAAAATGCTTCACGTTTAAGTAAATAGCAAGAAGTTCACGTCCGAAAGCACTATAACGCGTTTGGGCTGGCTGCAGCTTTTTCGAGTAAAACGCGATGGGTGCTTGTTGACCGTTAATGGTTTGTTCCAACACTCCACCGATCGCAACATCTGATGCATCGACCGTCAGAGTTAGGGGGGCATCACTGATAGGAAATGACAGAGACAATGCACTATTGATAGCATTTTTGGCATTGTCGAACGCCTGTAAACTATCGCTACACCATAACAATTTCGTTACCTTGCGTTTGTGTGTGATCATAGCGTGTAGAGGAGCAAGAACACTGGCACAGTTTTTAATGAACTTGTGGTAATAATTTACCAAACCTAGAAACCGACGTAACTCACGCTGATATTTGGCATTGGGTAATTTTTTATCACTTCACACTTGTCCTGAAGGGGGGTAATTCCGTGCTGCGAAATCGTGTGACCAAGAAATTCCAAGGTTGGCTGTGCAAACACACACTTAGATGCATTAATAGTAACACCGTATTGTTCTAAGCGTTGAAAGAGGAGTGAAAGATGTTCCTTATGTTCCTCTTCCGTTGAGCTGGCCACAAGCAAATCATCGATGTAGGCATAAACAAAGTCTAAGCCTCTGGTGACCTCATCTATAAACCTCTGAAAGGTTTGCGCAGCATTCCGTAGCCCGAACGGCATCTTCAAAAATTCGAATAACCCAAATGGTGTACAAACTGCAGTCTTGGGAATATCCGAAGGCTCTACGGGAATGTGGTGGAAAGCCTTAACGAGATCTATTTTACTGAAGATAGATTTGCCGTGGAGAAGAGAAGTAAAGTCTTGGACATTTGGTACCGGATATCGGTCCGGGATGGTTGTCGAATTTAAAAAACCGGTAATCCCCACATGGTCTCCAGTCTCCTGACTTCTTCTGGACCAGGTGTAGGGGAGAGGACCAACTGCTTTTGGAAGGTCTTATTATCCCAAGATCCAGCATAAGCTGGAATTCCGATTTGGCAGCTGTCAGTTTGTCCGGGGCAAGACGTCTGGGTTTTGCAAACACAGGGGGACCTTTTGTTGTAATGTGATGGGTAATGGTGTGCTTAATGGTATCACCCATCTGCATCGGTTGAAGAATTCCTGGATATCGCTGGAAAAGGCACTGGTACATGGAATTAGGGGGAACGAGGGAAAGTGCAGAGTTCGAGGCGTCCGGAAGGGCAACCTGTTTGGCAAGAACAGAAAGCAGTGTGGCCTGGTCGCATAAGCGTCGCTTGTTAAGATCCACCAGGAGTTTGAAATGCTGGAGGAAGTCAGCGCCGATTATGGGATGCTGCACTTGAGCACAGATGAAAATCCACTTGAAGGATCGGTGAAGGCCCAAGTTTAGTTCACGCGACTGAGTACCGTACGTGGGTATGCGTGAACCGTTAGCAGCGTATAGAGGCGGAGATTCCGAGTGCGTATGACCAGATTTTTGAGGGAATACACTGACTGACGCTCCGGTATCAACCAAGAAATTGACACCAGAGTTCCTGTCCTTTATGAATAACAGGTTGGCAGTGCGAGTACTAGACGCCATTAGGACTCGCTGCTGGGGTTTTCCGACGAAAAATTGCAAGGGGAGATGCACTTCCTAGCCTTCTTTCCAAATTTGGCGTGGTAGAAGCAGATCTTCCCGGAACTCGAACGATGCCTCTTCGTAAATCTTGACCGAGAATGGCTTCTTTGCCGTTGATTTTGTAGCAGAGAACAAACGTGATTGAGTTGTTGACTTAACTCTTTCACTTTCAACTCCAGTTCCGATTGTGTGTTCACGTTGTTGACCGGAGCTGTGTCAATCTCCACTACTTTGTCGGCAGTGTCTGCTAGTTTATCAACTGGAGTAGCAGGATCCATAGTGGCCAAGACACGCTGAGCTGATGGAGGAAGTTTCTGCAAGAAAACTGTCTAAAGATGTCCTTATCGAAGGTTTGTGCGCGTTCGCCTAGAGCGCACTGCATAGCCCTCAGCATTTGAGTGGGCTTACGGTCTCCAAGTTCTTCTTTTGAGATTAACTGATGTAGTTTCTCACGCTCGGAGACAGTGGTGCGGCGCAGGATGGCAGACTTCAGATCGTTGTACGGGTCCTCACTCGTGGAAGGAGATACGATGACGTCACGGACTTCAGAGATGATGCTCGCTGGTAGAGAGGACAAAACATGATCGTATTTCGTCCTGCTAGTGGTGATCCTTCCCAAGTTGAATTGTGATTCCACTTGGTGGAACCAAATAAATGGATCACCCGGCCAGAAGACGGGGAGCTTTACGCTCAAGTGGGAGATGGCACCAGCGTCGTCAGGCATCTTCTCCTATGCTTGCGAACGTACAAGCAAGACGACAAGTTCCCAACGAAGGAGTGGAGGTTGAGACGAGCGCAGGCACAGAGCGCACGGGCAGGGGTGAGGGGCAGAGGGCACGAGCGACATTACAGTCTGGTCCTAGTCGCTCGGGTGAAGGGGGTGATGGGCAGAGGGCACGAGCGACGTTACAGTCTGGTCCTAGTCGCTCGGGTGAAGGGGGTGATGGGCACGAACGACGTTACAGTCTGGTCCTAGTCGCTCGGGTGAAGAGGGTGGTGGGCACGAACGACGTTACAGTCTAGTCCTAGTCGTTCGGGTGAAGGGGGTGATGGGCACGAACGACGTTACAGTCTAGTCCTAGTCGTTCGGGTGAAGGGGGTGGGCACGAACGACATTACAGTCTAGTCCTAGTCGTTCGGGTGGAAGGGGTAATCCAGCTCCGGGGTCACCAATTGTTGGTTTACGTCGTCGTCGTTGGCCTAGGCAAGCTACGGCTTGGGACCGTAGCGCATCTATCCGGTATAGGTTAACCTGGATGATGTAGCCATAAGCACTGCCGCTAGTTAAGTGCCAACCAGTGATTATCTCACTAGCCGTATTGAGTCCGTTAGGCGAAACTACGACAGTACCAAAGGTGGAAAATATAACCTTTGGTTTTCTATTATTTATTTGTAAAATGGACATGGCATTAGATTAAAATAAATATTTGAATATAAATAATTAACTGACAATTGTGATATATAATTAATTATGTTTACATACAATAAAATAATATAGTATACATAAAATTAGTATTAATGTGGTTCACAATTGAATTATAATGGGGTAACTAATTTAAAATGAATTTATAACTATTCCGAAATTCAAGACGGTAAAATTAACATTTATCTTGAAACTAAAATAAGAGTATTCACTACAAAAGTTTTGTTCTGAAAACATATCTTAGTTTTATTCGTTGACAAATTATGGGGTCCACATGGACCCCACTATGCATGCACGATGATTTGATTCGCTTATGCAGTCTAGGGTTAAATCTCGAGGTGGACTTCTTCCAAGTCCTCGAATACACAAAGGAGTCAACCGATTTAGACATATAGGCTGGTTTCTGCTGCCTTTGATTTTTCAAAGGAAATTTTACATTTCTAATAAGTACATTAACCCCGTTTGTAACTAGCATGAATTTTATACCAAATTATTCTGAATTTTTCAAGGTTTATTTTGATTCAACATTGTTTCAATTTTACTGTGTTAATCCAATTTGATAGGTAGTATGATATTTGTTCGGCCTATGACGTCATATTCTGTCGGATGTTGCCACTTTACAGTGTTGCCACACATGCCTGCAAGATATTGTACTACCAACATTATTGTACTATGCATGATGCACCGGTACCTTGCACTTTGTAAACTTACTTTTTGAACGACCCTCGTAATTGATCTGTTGTTAGTAAGCAGCTGATCCAGACCTATATATCTATGGTCGCTGCATTAGCGGATTCAGGGGGGGTGTCAAAGGGGCCATGGCCCCCCTCCATAAAGCTGATAAAGGTAGGGGTAACCACTTTTGGCCTCCCCAAACGTCACGTAAAATGCTTTTTCTTACTCTTTTCCTTTTTCTTCATGTTACCTACAAAAGTGCTCTATATATTTACTTGCTTTTCTATTTACCTGAAATCCGTACATTGGTCATGCGCCAGTGTTCCAGGCCGGCGGCCGGCAAAGATGTTAGTCCCAGCCTAATATGTGAAACTTAACTTCGAATTTTCTTGAGTCGGACCCTCTCTTGTAAAAATTCTGGCTGCTCCTTTGTGTAACAAGTCTAAATTGAATTCAATATCGAAGGTGGTAAGGCATTGGAATGCCAGTGACTGTCCTTACTCCTGATAAACCAATGATATTTGTAATGATATTTGTTGTTGGCGAGATGGGTTAAGGTTGGCTTGGGTTGCGTTAGATTTGGTCCCCCCAAACGTGGGGGTTAGATCAGCTAATGGGTGGCTGTTACCAGTGTATTAAATGTCGATTGGCCAAATGTTGTACGCAACTGGGATTGGGCATGGTCAACGATACAACATTGAATGTGTCAATGTAAATAAATGAGGAACTCATTTCGTCGTGTAAATGTTGCAGTTATTTTAATCAACAAATGACAATACAGAACTGATCCCATTTTTTAAAGGGAAACGTATGAAACCTCTAATATTCACAAGAAGGTAGGCACATAAGGGTATTCATTCTCCTGAAGAGAATCATGAAGGGTCAGTATTTCAGGTAGAAAGGTCTAAGTTTAAAAGCATAATTTACCGCTCTCTTGTTCCAGGACCAACATCTTTCTTCATCCCGAAACTCGCATTCGTAAAGGCGATTTAAAGAACTTGACAAAAACATTTTCCCGTGATGAGCATTTTGAGAGATTTTGTAATCAGCAATTGGACCGTGAAGACATTTCACTCTCAGAATGTCAAAGTATAAATTCCCGATCACATCTGCCATTCCATTTTCAGTTTTTTTAAGACAACGATAGAACTCCTCATCGCACAAACAGTGGGACCTGACATAAATGAGAAAAATTGGAAGGTATAATTCATGATTTTACAGTAAATGGAAACAATAATTTAATAAAGGATATACAAATTCCATTCTTTAAGAATTTAGTGCTAATTTTATTGGGGTTGTTTAACCTACTTCGCAACATCTAAGGTCGTATGACGGAGGGAACCTACAGCTTTACGTGGGATCCGAACCACGGGTCGCTACATAATCTGGGCGCGGAGGACGGTCTCCTATCCAACTACTACCCAGACCCAATGTCGCTTAACTTCGCTGCTCTCCGGGAAGCGGTGTTACAACATTGGCCACGACGTAGCGCAGGAATTTAGTGTATGTATGTACACCTTGGTTACCTTGGTTTTGCTTCCGCCGGAATTGTTCATTCTGACGAAGGTCAAGCTTGTTATTCCACCTTGGACCTACGGCTTAACGTGGAATCCGAACCACGACTCACTACGGGTGTTCAGAAATTAGTCCTCGCCCGGACTCGACCTCGCGACCTCCCGATCAGCAGCCCAGCGTCTTAACCACTAGGCTACCCAAGCTACCCATTTGTCTACCAACCAATTTTTTGCTAGAATCATGAACAGCTGGGTAAGCTGCGCGTCGCCTGCTTTCGCTGGGAATTGAACCCGAGACCAGTAGGTTCGTAGTCAGCGATGCTAACCACTACACTATCTAGGCGATATACATGTGTATACATACAGGATGGGAGAAAAGTCTTTATATCAGATCATCACATAAGTAATGTCGTTTTTCACCTTTATTTCCAAATTAAAATAAAACTATTGTACATCAAAATAAATTTTAATCGATCATATTATCAATTCCATGTTGATAAAAGTCCTTCGTTTAGAAGCAAAAAACTCGGAGAGGGCAATGTTGATAACCTCGAAACTTTTAAGTTCTTTCCCATCAAGATAGTTTTGAAGACTTCTGAATAGGTGGTAATCTGATGGTGCAAGTTCTGGTGAATACGGAGGATGTGGAATTTTTTCCTAACCAAGTCGTTCAATTTTGGCAGTGATGATTCGAGCACTATGAGGACGCGCGTGGCCTATTGAAACACAACACCCTTGCGATTGGCCAAAGAAGGACATTTTGTTTGTAATGTAGCGCTCAATCTTTGAAGTTCGTGACGGCAGACTTCGGCTGTAATGGGTTGATTCGGTTGCAACAGTTCAAAATAAACCACTCCTTGAATATCCCACCAAACGCACAGTAAAACCTTCCTGGGGTGCAGATGTCCTCTTGGCTGTGGTATAGCAGATTCCCCAGCACTAACCCACTGCCGATGACGCTTAACATTGTGATAAAGCACCCATTTTTCATCCCCAGTAATGAGTCGATTCAGAAACAGTGCATGAAGTTGCCGAAAATGTAATGAAGAGCAAATGTTCACACGATCTCTACAGTTGTCTGGTGACAACGTATGGGGAACCCACTTCCCAAGTTTCGACATTTTTCCCAGTCGTTGGAAGTAGCGATGAACTGTGAAACCGGTCGAATTTAGTCGTTGGGGAAGTTCTTCAACAATTACAGCAGGATTTTCTTCAAGTGTAGCTATCAGAAGGTCATCATTGAACTCAACTCAACAGGTCGGCCCGAGCGCGCTTCATCAGTTAAGCTATAGTCACCAGACGTAAACTTCTGGAACCATCGTTGACATTTCCTTACATTTAAAGCTTCCTCCCCATAAATATCCTGAATATTTTTTAGCGATTGCAGTCGCGTTATCTCCTTTTCTAAACTCATAAAGCATTATATGCCTAATGTGTTCCTCTGACACCTCCATCTTATCCGTAAGGGTGAAATAAACGAAGATTGTTAACGCGATGAAACTTAACTTAGACTGAGAAGTAACGTCTAAACACATAAAAATTAGAGTTTTTCACAAAATATACACACTTATTACACAGAGACACGTGTAAACACGACGCGAGTTTAGCAATGCAAAAAACAACATTACTTATGGGATGACCTGATACATACGAATAATTTGTTAATAATAAATAAATTCCAATGATATCGCTGCAGTGTATGCGATACTTTTCAAAGCAACTATACAAGGCCAGGAATGACCCTAGACTAGAACAGGAAGCCCCTTGGCCCTAGCCACAGTCAGCGCCATGTCAGTAAGGATGGGATACAGCAATGAAGAAGTGTATCTTGTATCGTGGGCTATTTCGTATAATAATTGTGAAGAAAGTTTGCGTTTATTTAAAAACAAAATATAATAAACCACCACCATATGCAACTACTCTTCGATAATGGAAGCTGAGATTTTTGGAGACAGAGAGTCTGGTAAAAGATCGCCCAAGAAGTGGAAGGCCAGTAACGGCGACAAGAGACGACACAAAATGTTCTGACCACTTTTCAAGTCGATCCAACAACTTCAACGAAAAAAGTCGCACAGGAAATGAGTATTTCGAAATCTGCAGTAGCAAAAATATTGAAATCACAGGGGTACCACGATTACAAACCCATTTACTCTCAGCTCACATACGACGATGATTCTGATAGACGGCTACAGTTTGCTGAAACAATGAGACAAAAGTTCAACAGTGGTCCAGATTTCGTTGAAAGATCAGATTTTCAGATGAGTGTGTTTTCGGTTTAACGAGTAAAGGAAACAAACACAACGTTCACTACTGGGCGAAAAAAAATCCCAAAATACAATTGGTAAACCCGTTAAGACGGCTACACTAACAGTTTGGGCGTGCATTGAGAGACAAAGTTTTGCCACAGTTTACTAATGGTGTTGGCAGGAATTGGCCTTATCAACATAATGGAGCGCCACCATATTACTCTGCAGCTGCCCGTGAGATTCTGGATACGAACGTTGAAGAAGATGGCTTGGGTGGTGAGGTCTCATCGAGTGGCCAGCCAGATCATCTGATTTAACCCCATGTGATTTCTGGCTTTGGGCTTATTTGCGTGACAAACTACACTCCTGGTTTCATCTATCCAGATGCGAATGCCCTTGGGCGCAGAATAGATGAACAACTGAAAAGGATCCCACTCGATATGTTCAGAAGAACACTGAAGAGTTTCACAGAGAGAACCCACAAATGTATCATAGCGGATGGAGAACTGAAGATTAAACTACAATTTAACAAAATATTTCTATGAATAAAATTCTTAGACTTTTTGTTTGATTTGTTTCATCATCTGAACACTTATCTGTATAATGTTATTAGCTAAATAGTTGTACAGTATGTATAAAATCCATAAAGACTTTTCTCCCACCTTGTATATATATATATATATATATATATATATATATATATAAATAAAGATTTTTATTATTATTTTTATTACAGTACGATCAGTTATATCCACGATCGCTGACGTATATATCGTGGCTTATATCTTGAAAGGCCCAAGCTCGCAAAAAGTCAATTGTTCAGGAAACGGGAAAAACTTTTGTTGCTCTGGAGGTCGTCTCACTTGTCGCGCTTGATTCTACAAAGTGCACGAGCTTTCTGACTGGAGGAGAACTATGCCTTTTTGAAACAAGGTGCAGAACACGAAAACGAACCAATATTTCGATAAAAACGTTTTTTTTTTTTAATTTTCGAGCTTGGGCCTTTCAAGATATAAGCGACGATATGTGTTATCGAGTGCTCTCATCATTTCAACTTTCCTTTGAGCCTAAAGCAGCATGTGACTTTCTGAACACTATATATATATATAATATATATGAATAGAAACGACGTAAATAAGGAGCGTCTCTGCACACGGGGAAGAGAAATAACGAATAAATGAAAAATGAGGCGAACCGCCCGGGAAACGAACCCAGGGCCTTCCAATTGCCGGTTGGATGCGCTACCATTACACTACGGACCTCGATCAATCATAAATCGAAATTCTCCTACATAGGGCAGAAACCAATGCCCTGAGAGGGCACCCTCGCAAATCGTGAATATGTGCATTTAACTGCAATGACCACGCAGTATATAAATGAATAGAAACGACGTAAATAAGGAGCGTCTCTGCACACGGGGAAGAGAAATAACGAATAAATGAAAAATGAGGCGAACCGCCTCATTTTTCATTTATTCGTTATTTCTCTTCCCCGTGTGCAGAGACGCTCCTTATTTACGTCGTTTCTATTCATTTATATACTGCGTGGTCATTGCAGTTATATATATATATATATATATATATATATATATATATATATATATACTGTACTGTATACGGAAGCGAGCTATTTCCAGGAAAATGAGAATGCTTTTTTCCGATAGTTTTTCCCTTCTTTCTATCTGAATTCGCCAAACTTAATTATACGTCATCATTGCGTGAACCAATAAAAATTTACCATACGCAATAAACGCAAACGATGTAAAATAAAATGAAATTGTAGTTCGTATAAAGAAAGAACACTGAAAATAATGTTGCCACTCAAAATGTTTGAAAATTCCAGCGTACATTTGAGGTCTTTACAGTTCTGGAATCATTGGAGAGACGTAGTAATACAGGCGAGGATTCACTTTCATCATCACATACGACTGGTGTAAAATAAAATCGTAAGTACTTGGAATTGGTGATAGAAAGTGTAGTGTTCCTAGGAAAGCAAAATCTTGTATTGCGAGGCCATGATGAAAGCGAAAAATATTTTAAAAGGGGTAACTTTCAGGAGCTTTTGAAGTTGGGACTGTCTGTTCGACCCGAGTTTGAAAAATATTTCAAATCACGTGCTCGGTAGTTCAACCACTCAAAATGAAACCGTGTCATTGACCTTGCAAGTTATTGTTGAGGACAATGCAAAAGACTTAAGCGAATTAAAAACATGCCCTCTTATTGCGGATGAAACAAGGGATGTTTCAAGAGGACAACAAGTGTTTGTGTATGTGCAGTACTGCAAAATCTCACCGACAGGTTGTCACAATACTTAAACGATTTTTAGGGTTTATTCAGTGCCCCTTTAACACTCTGGACTACTTCTTACGCGTTTCGCGTCAAAACTCTATCCTACCCTTGGGTCATTTACGTGAAACGCATCAAGTTGATCTGTGCTTCGTCACAGATGACACACTACATGCGTGAAGACGACAATACTCACAGAAATTTTGCATTTACTCTTGTCCAGATCAACTTGACGCGTTTCGCGTAAGAAGTAACCCAAGGGTAGGATAGAGTTTTGACGCGAAACGCGTAAGAAGTAGTCCAGAGTGTTAATAAAGCTGTGCGGCTGTATGCAACAAATTAGCCAATAATAGTCGCTTTTTTGTGAAGCGATTATTGTTGACTAATTCGCCTCTGGAGAAAATGGCTGCCAACATGAGTGCATAGACTTCAGTGGCTTAGCATGTCACACACAAAGATGTGTCTTTACTAAAGATAAGCACGAAAGGTTTTTAATGAGGATGCATAAAGTAATATTTGTAGCACTCTATCTGAGCTTTATTAAGTGGATTATTTTACTGTCTCCTCTTCTGCAACAAACACGATCATGCTACGCCGCTGAATCTATATATACACACACCTCGTAACCTCGTAGTAGTTACGTGCATTAGTCTCTCTTCACACGAAGGTCAAGCTGGTGGCCCCGCGTCTAGGCCCGGCTTGGTGGAGGAGCGAGTTGCTCTCTTGCGTTCTCCACAGCACATAGCCAAGTACACCCAGTTCATCTGGTACCGTCCTGAGCCAGGCATCTAGTCTTCTTTTGAAGACTTTAACTTTGACCCATGTAACGTTTCTGAGGTCCTTTGGAAGCTGGTTGAAAAGTCTTGGGCTCCTGACAACCAAGCGATTTTTCTTCAGTATTGAAGAGGTTCCTTGTCGGGACTGTAATTTGGGAACACTACACATTCTGCCTTTCCTATTTTCCAGCGTTGTTTGGATGATAACTGGGTTTAGTTTGAGGTTTGGTACTAGTTTTTCGATCATTTTCCATATGTAAATTATGGTGTACCTCTCTCTTCTTTCCTGGGAGTACAGATTTAGTTTAGGTAGTCTTTCCCAGTAGTTGAGTTCTTTGCGGCCATCAATCTTGGCTGTGAAATGTCTCTGAGTTTCTCCTAGTGTATTAGTTTTGTCCTTTTTATATGGGGGCGTCAAGACTGAGCAGTATTCAAGTTTTGGTATGATCAGTGTTTTAAGCAGGGGAATCATTACTGTCTTGTCACTTCTTTTAAAGGTTTTTAGTACCTGTCCCGCGACCCTTTTTGCCTTGTTTATTGCTATCTGATTTTGTTTCTCGAATTTCGCATCATCGGTCATTCTAACCCCCAAATCTACCGCTTTCTTGCTTCTCTGAATTTCCTCTCTATTTGGGACATAATATGCTATCTGTTTAAGTTCCTTATTTCTTCCATATCTCAAGCGCTGAAATTTCTCGGTGTTAAATGTCATGTTGTCTTCTGACCATTTGTATATTCTGTTCGTGTCCCTCTGCAAGGCCTCCACCTTTTTGCATCGCTGATTTTTCTGCTGATTTTTGTATCGTCTGCAAAGGATGTTACTATACTGTTGCTGTTTACTTTACTGTCTATGTCTGTTACAGGGCTAATTCTAAGACAATTTTAATGGGTGGGTTGAAATAGATTTTTTTGTATTTGTATTTGATCACAAATAACACACATCAAATCACATGTATTTGTTGGGGTCTGTATCGAAGGAGTGACATTTCAAAGGAGTGACATAACAAAGGAGTGACATAAATACCGTAACGAAGGAGTGACAGAATTGTTAAAATTAAGATTTTATTTCAAAAACTAGAAACCTAACCTAACCTAACCTAACCTAACAGTTGCAAGCCTCTCTTCCCTCTGGGTTTGTTCTTTCTTCTTCTTTGTTGGTATTTTCGTGTCACTCCTTTGAATTTTATCTCCGATTTGTCACTCCTTTGTTATGTCACTCCTTCGTTATGTCACTCCTTTCAATAGGACCGATTTGTTGATGCGTATATACTCGTATGCTCAAATAATTGCTCATATACAGTATACTCATATATACAGTATGCTCTCATTTTATTTTAGTAGGTAGGTGAAATCTTTCTGTGCGTGGGCAACTGCCTACCCACTTGGGCTAAAATAGCTAAAATAAGTTTGCAACCTTCTTAAATTAATCATTGAGAAGTAGGAAAGGGAAAATAGATTTGGACTAATCTTAGGATTAAGGTAGGATCCGACCTCGGTGTCTGTCTCCATACCGTGAAAAATAACGACAGTCTACACTCGATGTTGTCAGCTATTGGCGAATGGCGAGCTCCTACCCAAGAAAGGAGCGTTTATCCTCGGGTCCAGTGCAATAGAGTGTGTAATTAGTGTCTTACATTTTTGCATTTACCTGTTCCACAACTTACCCAAAAGTGATTTGTTAAAGCCCATAAATTGTATAGTTAGTAAATGTGTTCTCTTAGGGGACGAGCACTCTTGACCGATTTTACCTTCCTGCTGTTCCTGTGCGAAAGCTTGCTCCTTCTCTTGCTCCCTTTTATATTTTCTTCACGTCAATTTAAAGAGATCTGTTTACGGGATGAGCTAGTTTGGATATAGTAAAAGAGTAATGTTCTAGTTTTCCAGTGAATATAGTAGGTGTTGGCCAGATCTGGTTTTAGAGCAATGGGAGTTCTCAAATGATACCCCTATTGGTAGAGACAGACGTTTGATAGGGATTCTCGGAAGTCAAAACCACCAAATTAGATTTATTCAATTGAAGGGCAGCTTCTTAGTAATACAGTTTAGGATTGTTAGTACTTTTTAGTAATATCGTAGTATATTTAATTAAGGTAGCTTGAATATAATTTCATAGTTTTACAGTGCGAAATAAAATTTCTTAATCACACACACACACACACACACACACACACACACACACACACACACACACACACACACACACACACACACACACACACTGTTGAAGTAACTGTGATAACAACTGCGGGGTGCTGACAAGAGGGTGGGTTCTCTGAATCAGTTTATCTCTTTATCAATCAGTTCTAGTAGAAAAACAGATATCATAAAACTTATTTTAAATGTGCACTTTAAAAGTACGATGGTTTTCGACATTCAACGAAGAAATGATGACTTCTATTTAATTTTATGAGGAGGAGATTGTAGACGTCAATCGACCAGAGGAGTATTGGGGTAGGGGGAGACTGTCCTCCTTAGTTGATCATTTTCCGTGTCTCATCTACACGCTTTCAAACACACACTTCTCTCTCTTTTCTTCATCTTACACACTACACAATCTTCGTAAAATTTAAAAAAAATAACGAACAAAATAACATCGTCTTCAAAAGCCTAAGAGTTCCCCAGGGAGGGGACCTCTAGTTTCCCATCTGCTCATACCGGGAACCAGATCCGGGCAGCGGGGCTTGTTCTGCTACTGCCCATTCGAGATGTCCTGGGTCTCTGTCTGATTCACTCTTCATAAACTTCTGCAACATTCGTGGCCTTTCCTCAAGTTCCCGATATGGTAAACACCATTTCTCCTCCTCTGAACCTCACATTCATTTCCTCACTGAAATTCCATTTTTAGATTTCATTGTTCACTACCACCTTTGGCTTTCCTCCCATTTCACTGACATCCCAAGTAAACTAGCTTACAACTTCTCTATCTTGAATGACCTAGAGCAGATTGTACAGTAGCCTATTTGTATTCCCGATCGCCTTGGAGACAAGCCTAATATTCTGGATTTATTTCTCACCACTCACTCATCTTTCTTCTTACTCTGTCAAATGTTTTTCTCCGTTGAGCTCCTCCGACCTCCGACCGATCTTATATCCATTTCCTGTCCTATCGCTACAGTTCAGCCTTCGGAACCTCCCAAGAGGAGGCGCTTTTGGCACTTTGGCGGCGCTGATTGGGGGCCCTGAAGCGATACTTCTTTGATTTCCCATGGCCGGGGCCCCTCCGAGTGCGGTAAGTAAGTGCATTACGGAAGTGATTCTCTCGGGCGTGGAAGCATACACGCCGTACAGTCCATATTCTATTCCTACTGTTAATGCAGAAAAAACCTTGGTTTAACTTTGCTTGTTCTAAGTTTGTCCATAACAGGGAGGAGGCTTTAAGAAGGTACCGTCGCCATCCAACTCCTAACTCTCACTCAGCTTATATTTCTTCCTGTAATCGTACAAAATCTGTTCTTCGATTCGCCAAAAATTTCTTCATCAAAAAAAGGTGAAAACCTATCAAATTCTAATTCTTCTCGCTCTTTCTGACACCTAGTTAAGAACCTCTCCAACAACTTTACTTCCTTTCCCTCTTTTTCATTCTGCCGGCACAGTTGCATTCTCTCCTCCTGATAAAACTGAACTCTTCGCTAAAACTTTCGCCTCCAACTCAACTCTGGACGAGTCCTGTGCTGTTCTTCTATCTCCTCCTCCCTCTGACTTAATTATGTTTGAAATTAGAATCTCTTTGAAAGATGTTTTTTCTGCCATGTCTGTGTTCAACTCTAGAAAGGCTTACGGTCCTGATGGTGTCCATCCTGTAGTTCTCAAGAACTGTGATTCTGTGCTGACACCCTGCATAGGCAAACTCTTTAGTCGTTGTCTTTCGTCTGGTGCGTTTCCTTCTTGCTGGAAGTTCACTTTTATTCAGACTGTCCCAAAGAAGGGTGACCGCTCTCAACCCTCCAACTATCGTCCAATTGCTTTGATTTCTTGCCTTTCTAAAGTTTTTTAATCTCTTCCTAATAGGAAGATTCTCAAACATCTCTCTACACACAATCTTCTTGCATAGCTCTCTGACTCTTGGTCATTCTCTTTTTGGAATTTCGGTGAAACCTTTGCTATTGCGCTAGACATATCAAAAGCTTTTGATAGAGTGTGGCACAAATCCTTAATTTCCAGATTGCCCTCCTTCGGTTTCTATCCTTCTATCTGTGCCTTCATCTCTGATTTCCTTTTTGTCCGATCTATAACCGCGGTTGCGGATGGTCACTGTTCTTCTTGTAAAGCTATTAATAGTGATGATCCTTAGGGCTATGTCCTGCTACCCACTCTCTTCCTTTTATTTATAAATGACCTATTAAGTCGCATTTCCTGTCCTATCCACTCCTATGCTGATGACTCTATCCTTCAATTCTACATCCACTTTACAAAGCGTCCCTCTCAACAGTTCATGATTCGGGTGAGATGGCTGAGGCGCATCTGACCTCTGATCTTTCTACTATCTCTGACTGGGTAAGAGAAAACCTTGTGGTTTTCAATGCTTCAAAAACTCAGTTTATTCATCTGTCTACTCTTCACTTTTTATCTACTCTTCTACTATTCCTTATCTTCAACAATACACAACTCGATCTTTCCTCTTCTCTTAACATTCTTGGTGATTCCTTTCCTCTTGATCTTTCCTGCAAAGAACACACATACTCTCTTTCCAAAACAGCTTCCAAATGGTTAGGTGTGCTGTACCGACTCCTCAATTTCTTCACCCCCACTCTGTTGTTGTTGTCTCTGTAGAAGGGTTTTGTCCGCCTCTGTACGGCAAATACTTCTCATGTGTGGTGTGTCTCCACCCACACAGCTCTACTTGACCGGATGGAATCAAAGGTTTTTCCTTTCATCAATTCGCCCCCTCTTACTGACTGTCGTCACTCTCTCTCTCTCTCTTTACCGCAATGTTGCCTCACTCTCCCGTTACTATGGCTATTATAACGGACACTGGTCTTTTCAACTCTCTAAATGCATGCCTCCTCCTTTAAGGAGAGAACGCAGTACTCAACATTCGACACATTCTCATTCCTTTTCTGTCCAACTCTCTAACGCAAGGATTAATCGGTATCCTCAATCTTCCTTCTACTCAACCTGTGAACTCTAGACCAACCTTCCTCAACCCAACTTTTCCCTTGTCTATGACCCACAATCTTTCAAACGCAAAGTGTCCAGGCCTCGAAAACTTGAATTTAGTCGTTGAATTTTGCTCTCTTTTTCTTCTGTCGGGGGAGCATTTGCGAGCATTCGCCCTAGTTCCTTCCTTCCTACATAAAACAATAATAAATAAATTGTAAAAAGAAATCCTTAAAAATGTGCGAGTGTAGATTAGGTGAAGTTGCGTAGCATTTCATGTTATTCTCTACGAATCTGCGAATATGGACGACGGATTGCGAAACTATAGGTAGTAAAAGATTGACGACGAATCTGCGAAACGACGAATTTTGAGGTATTCCTGTATTATTAGGAGCAAGTCGGGTCGGAGTAAGCACGTAAGATATTTTATTTTATATTTACTTCCTCTTTCGGTATAAGCACAGTTTTTTCAAGAAACAACCTTTATTTAATGATAAGTCAAACTACATAAACAAAATTTATAAAAATGCAGCCTTACTTGTGCTAAAAAAAAAAAAATCAGATGCGCACTCTTAACCGCACCATCGTATTCAGAAGCACAGGTCACACTCATAGTGTCCACGTTTCTCATAGCTTGTGCTGGCATCATGCCACCATTCCACGTACATGAACCACAGTGAATCTTCTTTACTTCATGTGGCTCCGTATAAAACTCTTCGCATCCCGGATACATGAATTCATCAAACTACGAGGATTTCCTTTGCCTGTGTTTTTTCTTCCTGTGGCACACATTGTCTAATTGTCTTTCGTTTTTCGTTCAATCATCTTCTCCTCTTCTGCAAACAGAGTTTACGCATTCTTGGTTGACAGAAAATAATTACTGAAAGTGCTAAACGAGGGCAACACGTATAAGGTAAACATACGTAAACATATATGACTGATCACGGTGAGATTGTTCCTAAATGTGCTTTCACCACAAAGACCAAAGTTCACCGTGAACCACTATTATGAACTGTTATACTTTCAGGGTCAGAATTACATCACAAACACCAAAATTTGCATATTACTGTACCTGTAATTCGTAATTATGACCTCTGTGTACTCTTACCCGACTTTACCCTAGCTACTACTATTTCTGTGGGAGAGCTTTACTCGCTCATTGAGCGCACGCGTGGCATGAGTTTAGTTATTTATTTTCATTTCCTTTGCATTTTTCTCTTTTCTTATTCTTTCTTGCGATATTATGGTGGATCGTTGGTTTTTTGTTAGCCTGAACTTCTGTACCTTCTTTTTTCCTTCTTTTCTTTCCCGCCTCCTCCTGACTTCTTCTTTTCTCTGTCTTCTCCTTCTCCTTCTTTTCCTCAGATAATCATAACGATAATTAGGGTTAATTGAAAGAGATAGGGAAGGGAAGTTGCAACAATCGGACTCATCCACAGACAAGCACTTGCGGCTGTATGTATTTGCGTGTAATCATCCATTTTTTAGATATGCTACTTACATTATCCACTCAGCAGAGCTGTAAGTTCAAGCAATCGTATAAGACCAAATATGCAAAGGTGGGCAGTTGCGCCGCAAAAAGTTGCGGCGCAACTTGCGGCGCAACATTTTGGTTGCGCTTGCGCTTGCGGCGCAACTTTTTGAAAAGGGTTGCGCTTGCGCGTGCGGCGCAACTATTTCAGCAGAGTTGCGGTTGCGGTTGCGGCGCTACAAAAATTGTTGCGCGTGCCCACCACTGCAAATATGTCATCTATATTTATACGCTCATTAGAATTAATTTTTAAAATGTTGAAATTATTAACTACTTTTGTTAAACGAAACGTCTACAAATTTTATATACCTTCCCTTTGAAAATAATCAATTAATATGCTTTATTAATAGCCTACTCTCTTAACATGATATTTTTCCTTTTTCTAACTACTTTTAAGGCTAGTAGACTACTAGTAGTAGTGGTATTTTATCAAACAAGTTTTATAATTACTTTTTCATTTTACATATTTATGTTACTGTAAAAGTGCATATATCACTTACAACGTAAAAAATTGCACTATTTTACCAACAAAGTCGGCGGTAATCTAGGTGCACCTAACTGACTGGTGCCTTTTTTCCTGCGATGACAATTTTTTTTTAAAGATAATACAGGGTTTTGCACAATATGGTAGAAAGTAAGTCCTCTTAAATAAAGTAGACGTCTTACTCTCTGAAAAATCCTCTTAATTTTGTTAATTTCAACCCAATTATTTGGTAATTCTTTTTTTCTAGCTGCCTATTGTTTTGCAATAATTCTCCAAGTAATTTATACAAGTACCACATGCAGGTTTCTCCAAATTCCATCTAAGGCCCAAGGAACCATGAAAGAGCGTATGTATCTTCCTGTTGGTTGTGTGTTAAGAGTGTGATATATTAGATATTTAAAAACTAAGATATATTGGCGTTTTCTGCTAAGATAACGTAATAAATTAAATGTTTCAGACATTTATGGAGTGGAAGCGTAGCTCAGCACATAAGAATAAAATTACTAACAATTAAATTTCGTATGACTACTCTTGTGTTTTTGCAGTAAAGCTACAAATGACTTCCTTTAACATAAACATGCACTATTTGGAAGATTTTGACCTTCAACATTTCCTATCACGCTCCCACTCTCTACCAGAACTCCCAATTCTCTGGAGTAAAACTAGACTAGCGCCTCCTGCTGCATTTACAAAGCAAAAGAGGAACATTATTACTTATGTCTCTGCCCTCACCAACCCTCTTATATGCAACGTATCCCAAGCCAAACACTTTACTAACTTGGTTTATGCTACGAGTATAATATAACTGTTCATTGCCAATTTTCCCAGTAGAAGCAAAACCAGGCGATTATTTCTGTATAATTCAATGCTCGGGCAATGAAATATTCAATAGAAAAGTGGGTAACCCAGATAAACGCTCTTGGGACATTGTCGAACGTAAATAGTTCTTTATGAATTTCATGACGGCAAACGATCTTTCACTGGATGCAACGGTTACAGAAACAGTTAACATTACACAAAGTGCAATGTTCAAATTAGGATACAGATCGAGTACATTCTTCCAATAGATGTAGTGAAACATGTCATTGGGAGACAAAGCAACAAAGACTGGAAAAGTTAACAGCGGAGCGAATTTCCAATGCCATGTCATCCGTATCAACATCACCCGCTTTCAGTGCAAATTGACCACACTTCGTTTCAGTAATATTTCCATCCACAGTTTTCTTCAGTTCCTTGATAACGAATAAGAAACTAAACAAATCACACAAATTCTCGAGCTGAGCAAATCTTTCATTAATGTTGTCGATTGCTAGTTGTATGTCAAAAAGTGGAGAGAAAAATTCTCGTTGAAAGTCAAGCTCCGGTGTTGCTGCAAGGTCTTCTTTTCTCTCTTTGCCTTTCCTCGAAGAATGCCATTTCAACCTCCATTGATAACTGCTCGGTGTGACTGACATCAGGTGAATACTCCATGATAATTGCAGGGTATTTGGCCGCGTGAACTTTCCTCACAATCGCATTCAGCACATGATTGTCGGCGAGAGCAATGAGTTCGTTTTGGCTTCCTTGCTGAGATAATGATCGGCGATATCATTTGCTTTGATTCACCTGATATGCTTTTGCTCATGACAATCGAATTTCACAAGCAATTCAACCTGTCCTAAAAAAGTTACCATTTCGTGTATCATGAATCTTTCCTGTTGACCCACAGAATGCCAAATTTCTTTTAACCAGGTGTGAAATATTAGCTAAGTGGGCGAGACATAGCTGATTTCCAGTACTTCCTCTCAAGTGAGATTATCCTTAGGTTGATGCTGTCAGTGCCGGCTTTGTTATGTACAGCTGACAGTAACCTTCGACGTTTCTCCATGTTTTTACCATAAGTCGTTGAATGTTCATGTCACTTCAGTGAATGTGAATGATTATGCTAGACGCTGAAACTTCAACGTGCATCGAGCATACAGAAAAAGCAACATACACTGTCAGACGATCTAGAATAGGCCAAACAGGTTTGGGGAATGCAATCGCTCTTCTTCATTTAAATATAATACTAATTCTTGGAAAAATTTCGTGAAACTTTGTCCCGCGGAAATGCATGTCGATAATTTGTTGTAAACTTTGCTTCAATATGCAACATCTCTCTGAGTCCGTTAGTCGCTCTCGCCAAAGCGCGCGCTGGGTCGTTATAATCAATACAGAAGCATTATCCAGTTCCTCCCTGACCTTCCTTTTCAGACTCGGAAGAAAAAGTTTCATCCGTGTCAATAGCATCATTCAGAGTCGAGGCAGAGTTCTTAGTATTGATATTTTGCGTAGCAGTAGGATTAATGTCGCTTGAACACGGCGATAATGTTGTTTTAACAGTAGCTGATGGCGATTGTGGATTGAAGAATGAAGTTAACTTAGGAAGTTATAAAGTTTTGCTCTTCTCCTCCCGCGCTTTCTTTTGTTCAGCGTTTGTGCGTTTAATTTTATGATTTCACTTCTCAACGTAGGTTTTGTTATTTACAAGTTATGACTTGAACTTGTATGGTGTAAACTGGATTACTTCCCTTTAAGTAATACAAAGTTCTAAGTTGCTGAGATATAATAAAATAATAATAATAATAATAATACTGTATATTTTTACAGGGTTATAAATGAATAATTATTATTATTATTATTGTTATTAAATATATACCGATTTTGTTTAAATTAAAAATACGTCTTGAAGGCATGTTTTCCAGAGCGCAAGTAAGATGATGCAATCCTTTCTTCGTTTTGTCAGAATTATTCTATTTGTACTCTCTTTTTCAAATTTTCTGGATGTGAATTTTAACCAAACGTACAATTCTTGGCCTTATTTCTGCAGATAATTTTAAGTATGCAAGCAAGTTCGCTTCTGACTCTCATTCATTTATTGTTATTTATATTTTTATTTATTTAAGTTTAAGTTTAAGTTTAAATTTAAATTTCATCTCAGAAACAATCTCGAAAAAATGTCTTTAAGAAAAAAATGGTCCTTTTCAGTTGCGGGGTCCCATCCACCCTCTTACATTCACCTAAAACCGCTTCTGCTTCTGAGGTTGACAACTACAGCAAGCATTCTCATATTGACAGTTACCTATAGTATTTTGGACTCAAATTTGGTCATAAACTTTAAATTTCCGAAGCAATGGTCATTTACCAAACGTTTAAAGATCATTTATATACGTTTTATAAACGTTTTTAAATATTCATTTGTTTGCTGGGTTACTACCTCTACAAAACAGGGGATCATCACTGCTTCTTTTTCACATGTTGCTTCCATAAACTTAGGGAGTAGTCTCCCTTTTAACGTTACGAGCTATTTAATGGTATTTGGGCTCCCTAGAATCCCTATCAATTTTACAGTCTTTACTAATAGAAAACTTTTGTTTAATAGATCCAGACCCGACCAGCGCTTCTTATTATATTTTCCCACTTAGAAACTTAGGGTTCTTCTCGAACCTGGATTTACTAAAACATCCTTCTAGCCATGCTTTAGAAGCTTCGCAATAACGTATTCATTTCTCAATAATTTCACAATTGCAAAATAATGTTCTCTACGTTTAAGTAAAATATATGTCTTCTAATTTTAAGTTTAATTTTTCTTGTAATACAAACATTATCAATCTAGAAGTGTTCATAATGTATATTATTAAACTAAGATTATAAGTACTTAAATTAATTTCCTCTAAACCAAATTACATTATGAACGATGGTTGCTTCAATTAAAATTGATTCCTGCACGTGAAACTCCACTAGTTTTTTGTTTTTTGCCACTCATCCTTTCTATTAGTGAACTAATTCTTCATTTAGCCTAATTCTTTACCCAGTCCTTATACCCGTGAGATTTCGATTGTGAATTTTACGAAAGGCTCTCTGAAAGTCCAGATACTGTATGTAATATCTATTCCAGATTGATCACGCATGTCAATTATCTCACTAAGTTTGTAAATTCATTACGCATAGTCTGGGCCGTTTCCTCCAATAGGCGAAGTAGGCGACTGCCTAGGGCCCCGCTTTAAAAAAGTGTAGAAGGCAAAATTTCTGAAGGATACAATAGGGATTGAATTCGAAACAATCTTTGTATTTATTGAGCGAAATGTTTTTAAAAATGTAAAACTGTTTTTGTTCAAAGTGTGCAGTGTTAATTATGTTTAAAAATTACAACAAAAGAAACAATAACTTTCAATGAAAATTTTCATTTTGGCAATGCAAATTTGGCTTATTGTGCGCACTGCTAGTTATAGGCATATTCTTTAAAATAACTGAAAAAAGTTAGTAACTATTTCGCTTTCTGTCCCATTTATGCTCTCTCTCTCTCTCTCTCTCTCTCTCTCTCTCTCTCTCTCTCTGTATATATATATTAGAGTTAACCTAACTGAACAACACAGTCATCTAATGATTTGTTAAGTAATTAGAAACTTATTTTTCAGTTAAGTAATATTACTGATATGTATAGTATGTGACATCTCTAGTCATTAATTAATCTTATAATCTTATGTCCTTATTACTAGAAAAAAGTGAATACTAACTTGGCGCCAAATTCAAAATTTAAAACTCCGTAACGTTGCTCAAAGGACCCAACCTTGAGAGGGCAATGATCGTGCGCTCTGCAGCATTTATCAAGCTCGGTTTTTTCTCCTATATGTTCGTATCTTTTCGATATGTCCTTCACTCCACACCACAAAGTTCCAGGAAGTATAATGGACGAGAATGATCGTCCAGATTCTTCTATAAACAATGAAACTATGTAAACAAAACCATTTTTTTATTCGAATTTGACGGATAATATAACATGGGGCACTATTAGTTCGAGTCAAAATCTTTCTATACAAAACGCGTCGGGCAAAGATCTTCTGAACATAAAGTGATTGAGTGTTTTCGTAAAGACGATATGTTATAGAGTACTGCTTGGTACTGCCAGGGCCGCCGACAGGAAGGTATAGCTAGTACGGATGACCCGGACCCGACGAGTCAGGAGGCACGGCACGCGCTCGTAAAAGATAGCAAGGGGCCCACTTCTTTAAATTTGTCCGGGCCCAACAATTTCTGTCGGTTTCTATGGGCTGGCCCGAAAACTGCGGCTTAAAGTTCGGGAACATCATCTTGCGAAAAGGCAAAATAATTAATGTCCCTTCGACTACAAACACGAGCAGAACCCGAAACGTAGTGATTGTTAGCATACTTTATTAAACATCGTTTTCACTCTTACGAGGAATAAATTACAAAATTTATATTTTCACTACGTACGACACAAGAATTTGGAAATATATTTTTACAAATAATGTGAATGTCGATTTAATAGTCTTATGAATATATAAAGTTCTGGCCAGAGCCGTAAGTAGTGCTTCTGGTGTCCGGGGCAAAACCCTATTCATACACCTCCAAAAATAATTTTTATAACTACTGTAATCAATAATTAGGAATAAATTAAAGTTATACGTCCATATCCTAAACTTAAATAACATTTCTAGTCATAAGATCTTATTCAGCAGCCAATCCTTACATATACTGTATAGTTGCGTGATTTACTACACGCGTGTATAAACGAAAGCATTTTCGAGTTCGGATTCATTGTATCACCTTTTTGATGATACGACTCCCTCCTGATGGCGCCCATCCCTTACTACGGCACTAGTTCTGGCCTAGATATACAAATTATAAGTACTTTTCCGTTATACCCCTGCAATTTCTTCTTTCCCGGTTAGGTCACCTGTACGCTCTTGACAATTGGTTAGGTTAAGTCGTGATATTTTCGTTAAAATATTCGTTAGTTTTAACGAAAATGCATATTAGGTTGTGTTATAATAAGACTGTATTTGTATGTTGGGTTAAATGGCCACACTGGCCTTATTTTTGTATTACGTTCAGTGTATACAAACAAACACTATTTCAGACTCAACAGGTACAAACATTATACGAGAGGTCCATAGAAGATTAAGAGATAGTTGTCTGGAGCATTGACTAAGCAGGCCAGTGAATCAATGTGCATAATGAACATACAATTGCCTACGCCAGTGCTTCCAGATTTGAGATTTATAAAATATATCGGAGATCAGTCTACTAACCATGGCTTCTATTATCTTATTAACTGACTTACCAAGCCTAGTGATAAATCTAAATACAAAATTGCGAATGACACTGGAACAGTTAGGCAGGCACCTTAATTGACTACAAACAGCATACTGACACTAGAGTCTGGAAGGAGCACCATTTATAAATCTTGGAGTTCTTAATAAACTCCTAAAAATATTATTATATGCAACATATAATTTTCTCAAATTATACATCCTGTAGTTCCACCACAAATGAGCTGTATACATTGGAGTACAAAAAGTTTTGAACAAAATCAACTTAACATTTAATCAGTGGCGTACTAAGGGGGGTGCGAGGGGGGCGGTCCGCCCCGGGTGACAGCCAGGATGGGGGTGCCATCGGGAGAGTTGAAATACCAGTACAAGTTTTCAAACCAAATGAAAAATTCGCCAAAGTAAGAAAAAAAATTTAAAATGTTCAAACTATTACAACAGCTTAATATTAATTTCCACTATAAAATAAATTTTTATTGTTATTGGCAATACAAAATTTACAAATGAAAAAGTAAATATTTGATCAAAATTACATCGAAAGGCGAACGTTTGTTGACGTTTTAGTCATCAGTTTGTTGAGCATAGCCAGCTGGCTGCAACTGACATTCCAAGTCTTGTTCACTTGACACTGTGACTCCACATACATGAGGTATGTTTCATTAAATAATTATGATAAAGCATAAAGTGCTGGTGTTTATAACAATATCATAGTACTTATACCAATATACCAGTGTCCAGTAGTTTTTGACAATGTGGTATCATAGTGATGTTTAAGTGTTTATAAATGATAATTAATGATAATTAATAATGATAATAATAATGATAATTAATTGTCTCTGTTTGTCTGGGCTGATAATCTGATAACTCAATGGGTATCTGGTTGGAAAAAGTTTGAGAACCGAAGCTTTTCTGTTGTAATAAATTTTTTTTACTTCTTTATTTACTGGATATACTGTTAATTTTCATTTTGTCAGTGGTCTAGTTATTTGAGTAATGCTCATAGTTTTCTGCTTTTTTAGGAGTCGTGTTTGCACTTAACCCCCCCCCCCCCAAATAATAATAATAATCACAGACAATCTGTTCAGTTAACGTATTTCAGGTCATAATAGTTCATGCTTTATACCTTTTGATTTTAAAATTTTGCAGAAAACATCCACTATGAAGCGAAATCGACCCAGTGCATTCCAACAAAAAAAAATGAAGACGGCAACAGAAAAGGTGGCTCAGGTAATGCCCGGATCAATTTTGAAGTATGTGACGCCTTCAACATCAAGTGCAATAGGAGAAAGTCCTGAAGATATTCAGCCTGGTGAATCTGAAGGACAAATACAAGAAGCATCTTCACAAGAGGATTCAAATGAGAGAGAGCAAGGATTGGAGGATGGCAATTCATCTTCTAAAAGCAGTGAAACTGATGAAGAGGAAGGAGACGCCAGCAGAAGTCCACGCCAACAGGAGGAAGACTCTGATGAAGAAGAGGAGACGGATAGATTTTCAATTTATTCTGATGTCGCTGCTTGGCCATTGGCCAATCCCGGTTCCAAATGACTTGAGAGTTGATCTTATTAAGAGGGGAAGTGAACCCTTCCAAAATAGGGATGGACCTTTCAGTGCAGTTCAAAGACAAGGAGAGAAATCCAAAGGGAAGAGTCGACAGCTGACCACTGCATGGTTCTATAAGGCTCTGCCAAATGGCGAGAAATTTTTGAGAACATGGATGGTTTACTCTCCATCAAAAGAAAGCTTGTTTTGTTTTTGCTGCAGACTGTTTGCTCTTGATGACAAAGGAATTGGAACATCAGCTTTGTCACTGGGTTTGAAGCATGTGGAAGCTAAACCCAAAGGTGTCTGACCATGATGCTTCTGAGCAGCATCTCTCATGCCTGGAGAAATGGAAGACCTTGGAAGCAGGGTTGAAGCTTCAAAAAACCATTGATGAAGTTCATCAAGCAACAATGGACAAGGAGAGAAAGAAATGGAGGGATATTTTACATCGCCTCTTGGACGTAACCTTGTTTCTGGCTCATCAGAATCTTCCTTTTCGTGGTCATAAAGAGGACATGTCATCAGCAAACAAAGGAAACTTCATGTAATTGGTAGGGTTGCTGTCAAATTACGATCCAGTTTTGAAAGAACATTTTGTAAGGATTAAGCATTATATTCCATCTGGGAGGAGAGTGGCTTCGTATTTATCTCCAAAGATTCAGAATGAGTTCATTTACCTTTTGGGGAATTACGTCAAAGACAAAATAGTGGCTGACATCAAGAAAGCAAAGTATTTTTGGATTCTTTTTGACAGCACTCCTGATGTGTCCCACACTGATCAGATGTGTGAAGTGATCAAATACGTCCATATTGAATGTGACAAAGTTGAAGTAAAGGAATCATTCTTGGGCTTCTTCCCTTGCTGATGGAGAATGTAGGCATGACAGTCAAAAGACTTTCCCAGACACTGAAACCAGTGAAGGCAAATTTTGAAAAGCTGACCTCAACCCTTGAAGTACTGTGCGATCCCAAAGAAAATGTGGACACAAGAGGATCAGCTCAGATTTTGCTGTCTGCTGTATGTGATTTCTCTTTTTTGAGTTACCTTTCTTTCTGGTGTGAAGTCCTGGAAGAAATTAATCTCACACAAAAGTATTTGCAAACAGTTGGAATCAGCTTGAAAAGTGCACTGTGAGGCTCCAAGCTCTAAAACTGTTTCTTGAAGATCAGCGCAATGAAATGTGGAGAGGGCCATTCATTATGCAATTACAAAGTGTGAGGAAATGGACATTTCTATGGCGAGAAGAGAGTAAAGCTCCGAAAAAGGATGCCAGGAGAGATGGCAAAGGATGCTGGTCTCATATTGCCAGAGGAAGTAAAAAGGGCTATGTTTGAATATCTTGATCGCTTTCATCAAGAATTGGAGATTCGTTCTAAGGCAATGGATCAAATTCTGTCAATCTTCGCTGTTATTCAGCCAAACACTTTGGTTGTTGCAACAGAAGAAGAACTTCGGAAGTATATTCCAAATTTGACTCAGATTTTCGATGAATTCTCTGATGAAGATATCAGTGTGGAAATTGGATGACTTCGGAGGCATTTGGAAGCTGCCAAAATCAGCGTTGAAGAGGCAAAGAAATGGACAGCATTGCAGTTTCTGGAGTTTATTGTGAAATGGGATTTTTGTGAATCTTTACGAAGCTTGTCACTGTGTTTGAGATTCTTTTTGACTGTCTGTGTCTCTATTGCTTCATGTGAAAGAAGTTTTTCCCAATTGATAAAAAATTTCTTTCGCTCGACCATGAGTCAGACAAGACTGGCAAATCTGGCTTTACTTTCAATTGAACATGAATATGCAAAGAAGGTGAATTTTGATGAGGTCATCGATCAATTTGCAGAAATTAAGGCTCGAAAGCAGAGACTGTGAATCCTCTCTATTTACCTTTGAAGAATAGGCTGAGGCTCAGCCTATTTTTCAAAAGTAAATAGAGAGGAGTCACGCTCAGCCGCTGAGCGTTGAGACTGGATTTCCTGTGTTTTTTGTATAAAATAAAATGCAGTATTACCTGTTCATGAATTTTTAATGTCCTGCATTTTTCTTATTTCCAATTTGCTTATGACAGTACTGTACTGTTTAAAAATCTACTTGCAAACATAATATATTTTTCTGTGTGTTTAAATTTTAAAATTATTTATGGGGGGTGCCAAAGGAAGGATCCGCCCCGGGTGCCAAATGCTTTAGGTACGCTCCTGCATCTAATGTACACATCTGAAATTTTCTAACCAAAGTATTTCCCTGAGCATATAATTGTATACAGGGTGTCCCATAAGTCCGGCATCATAGGAGAAATTCATATTTTTCTATTTCTACAAACCATAATTCATATTTTTCTCTTTCTACAGGCCATAATGTCTGTGAGCAAGGAAGAACGAATCCAGATAATTCTACTCATAGGAAATCGGAGTCAAAGAGAGGCCGCTGCTGAATTTAACAGACTGCATCCAGACCGCGAGCCAATAACACAGAGTTGTGTTAGCAGACTTGTTGCAAAGTTTAAGGAAACAGGATCCATAGAAGATAAACCACGCAGTGGACCTTCAAGGAGGTCCACTGACGATGATACAGCGACTGCTATCCTGGCTCATTTTAACAGAAGTCCAATAAGTCTCTTCGGCGATTGTCCGCCGAGACAGGAGTGTCGAAAAGTAACATCCATCGCATTCTTCAGGCTCACAAATGGCATCCATATAAACTTCAGATCCTACAGAAATTAAGCGAAGATGATCCCGACCGGCGGATGGAATTTTGTGAATGGGCTACGGAACAATATGCTCAGGATGCCACTTTCCCGTCCACCATTCTGTTCAGTGACGAGGCTGTTTTTTATGGAAATGGTGAGGTAAATCGACAGAACACCCGCTACTGGTCTCAAAACAACCCTCACTGGTATACCTCTTCAAAGGAACAAGGTGCATCTCGGGTGATGGTATGGTGTGGCATTTGGAAGGATCGCATCATAGGCCCCCTCTTTTTCGATGAACATGTCACTGGAGGCACCTACCTACGTATGCTCAAGGAAGAAGCATTTCCCAGTGTCTTGAACGAAGAAGGAAATTTCCCAACATGGTTCCAGCAAGACGGCGCTCCTGCACATTACAGCACCCAAGTAAAGGAATACCTGTACCAACAATTCCCTGGTCATTGATAGGACGTCGAGGGCCTGTGGAATGGTCAGCTAGAAGCCCGGATCTCACGCCACTAGATTTTTATCTCTGGGGCCACTTGAAAGCGCTGGTATACGCAGAGAAAATTAGGAGTGTTGAACATTTGCGGCAGCGCATTATTGGGGCATGTAACACCATTACTCCTGACATCATTCACCGTGTGCTTGCTGACTGGGTATCATGTCTGAGTTTGTGTATTGAAAACAATGGTGGACATATTGAGCACGTTCTGTAAATAAAAGCTTTTGTTTTGCCTTTTTTAATTATTTTTCCTATGATGCCGGACTTATGGGACACCCTGTACATTGCCTTAGAATATCAGTCATCTGAAAGACTATCAGTTATTATGTGGCCAAGATACTTAGTCTGGGTTACTTCTGACAGCACCATACCATTCAATTGAAATTCAGGAAATTTCATATATTTGTAGGCCTTGGTCCTCATAATCATAACATGACTTTTAGCGGGATTATATTTTATGTCGTTATCCTTCCTATACCTTTCACACACCTTCAAAAGTGTGCTAAGGGAGAAATAAGAACTAGATCATCTGCATACATAAGATGGTTAACAATCATTGTACCAATATAGCAGCCTATTTTACAGGTGTTCAGCACAACAGATAGATTATCTATATAAACATTGAATAAGTAGGGGGACAGTATCCCTCCCTGCCTGACACCATTAGTCACAGAGAATGGCTCTGAATTAACCCCACCCCATCTTACAATCACTGTCTGGTGATTATACCAGAATATACGGACCAAGTAACCAGGTACATTACGATTTACAAGTTTCATGAATAATTTGTCATGATTAACACGATCAAATGCCTTAGAGGCATCCAGGAAACACAAAAATACATTAGCATCTAGAGTTTGTATTTACAGACCATTTCCTTCAAGGCATACACACACATATCAGTACTGTGTTTCTTTTTTAAACCAAATTGGTTATCACTAGTATACAGGTAATGTTCAAGTCTATTTTAATGAGTATATATTCAAACACCTCCAAGGCTATTGGCCTATAGTTATCTTTACTGTTGATTTTACCCTTTTTAACTTTTAGTACTGGCACCAAAATAACGGATAACATTGTATCCGGCAAAACACTATGTATCAGTAAACCTGTAAAGCACAAAGCTAACAGAGGCACTAATCTGTCACTACTAAATTTCAGATGCTTAGCAAAATACCATCAATACCACATGATTTGTTACAATCTAAACATTTTATGGCCTGTTTAGTCTCAAATACACTAATTTTTATATCTGGACCATAGGTAGCATCACATTTAATATTATTGTTCTTATGTACAGAGTTGAATAATTCACTGTAGTGTTCCTTCCATAATTTGACTATGTTCTCAGTCCCAGTTACATTTTCAATATTAGCAGGGAGAGACTGCACTATTATTCATGGTTTCTAATTCTTCCCAAAAGTTTCTTGGATTCTTACTGGCAAGCTTCCTAGCCAGAGCATCCCTGCTTAACTCATCCTCATGATTTTTTTATATACCTCAATGCATACTTGAACCTAGCATTAGCCCTCTGTTTTTGTTGTAATACAGGGCCTTGCCTTGGCTTCCCTTGTTTACACCACATTAAAAAAGCATCTCTGGATGCATTATGAAGTTCAGCCACATAATCGCTCCAGCCAGGTCTACATGTATAATTTTTTCTCCTAAAGGTATTTAAGTCTAGGCTAGCATTATTGAGAGAGGAAACACTTTGTTCATACATGTCTTTAAATTCCAAAATATGTGTTTGAATTCTACAGTTTACATCCTGACAAGCTAGACTGCTAGAGCATCATTAGGGATAGTATATATTACTTAGCAATACATCAGACTTATTACAATACTGTTGTTTGCCCTCATCATCAAGTTTGGACCAGTCTAACTTAGCTTTACGTGTATCATTTACCCGTGATAGCATTGGAATACAATTAATGTCAAACTCAATTAATAGGGGCATGTGATTAGAACTAGCATACGAGTACAAAACTGCCATAATCAGAACTGACTGATTTGCATCAGGTGTACAAATACAATGATCCATTGATCCAACCATGAGGTGGTGTGCCAACTATCACTAACATAAGTAAAGCTATTACCAGGAAGACTACACATGGATGAAAGGGTTAAGTTATTACCTTCACAGAAGGCTTTTAATACGTATAATACGTAAGACTGTATTTGTATGTTAGCTTAAGTGTCTATGGATTGTGAATGATCCGCAATAAAGATGTTTTGTTTGTTTGTTTTTATCCTAACCAATGTCAAGGGCGTATAGTTGACCTAACCGGGAAAGAAGAAATTGCGGGGTATAGCGGAAAAGTACCAATTATAATTCTATTTTGTCTGTTACGGAAAGAATTCAGTTTATGGAGATTATTAATGCAATAGCACTAACAACATACCTTTCATATTTGGGTCATGTCTTTGGTGTATTTGATTCCGAGGCAATTCTCCGCATAAACTTATTAAAAGAACCATACTGGGTAGAGTGAGAGGAACCAATTCCATCAACGATCCAAATGTCTGCATAGCCTCTTTTTGTTCTTCTTCTTTCCTGGGGAAAACAACAATAAACCAAAGTAAAGCTCTCGGCCGTTCTTCTGATGTTTAATTTCATTAGTCTTGTTTATTTTATATTTGTGGAAAGAATAATGAACTCGAATCTTGTTATGGCCGTTTAAACAAATCCATTTATCAGGTAAATATTACACACATTCTAAATTTGCAAACATGAACCCAGAGATAGAGAGTAAAGTCTCTTATGTCAAAGGCGAAAATATATAGTATGTTCTTCCTTTCCTCGTTCAGGAATTATCAGGCCCCATCATTCCAACAGTCAGAGGTTTCCTGTTCAAAGATGAAGGGAATTTTTAATCCACTGGTACATTTTTTTTTTATTATTAATATCACAAATGATAAAGAGTAATGGAGGTACAATTATGTGTTACTGCGTTCGCGCGCGTACGTACACACACACACACACACACACACGAATGTGTGTATATATATATATATATATATATATATATATATATATGTTATATATATATATATATATTATATACCCATTGGCGTAGCCACGGGGAGGGTTAGAACCCCCCAAGGTCCATAGGAGTATAACAAAATAATAGCAAACATTTATTTACGGTCCATTACGATGACGATCAATTATTTTTTGAAATTAAGTTTACCTTACTTAATGAGAAACTAGACGAAGCGCTATAAATTCAGAGGTGCGCATAGTTTGTAAACTGTATGCAGGTGTTTTGTGCTTCATATTTACAGGGTGAACTTTGAACACGCTAGTTTGCATACCGCATACAAGTACAGAGTATAGCAGAAACTACTAAAACTAGAAAAAGTAAAGCGCGCGAGAGAGAGAGAGAGAGAGAGAGAGAGAGAGAGAGAGAGAGAGAGGCGAAGAATTGATGAGACGAAATGTCTTTGATTTCACCCAGTCAAGTAAAGCTCTGGGTTGAGCCATTCCACACATGAGAAGCGTACTCCATACAGCGGCGGACAAGACTCCTGTAGTCCTGTACAGAGACAGCAGTTGAATAGGGGTGAAAAAACTATTTTAGAAAGAAAGTATACTCGTATGTGATCTTTCCAGGAAAGATCACGGAAAAAGGAAATACCAAGAATGTTATGAGAAGACGGAGGATTGAGTTATTTATTGTTGAAGATAACTGGATAGTCGTGCGGAAGATTGAGACGAATAGCAAGGACGGATCCAGAAATTTTTCAGGGGTGGATTCACTGCTGCCGTTGGTAATCATAGATCGGAAATATAACCCACCAACAAAAGTTACTCACATCTATATAGTTCAAACTTGAAGCGCTGTATCTCTTTTCACAAATATATAATTTGTTTATTGTTGTTACTAGAGCAAGCGAGTTACAGAAATTAAAAGAAGGTTACGCTATTGCATATACAGTACTTATGCTTGATTGGTTGAACAAGATTACAAGTATGAACGCGACGAAAACTCTTCTTATAGCTTCGTGCCAAAAATCATGTACTCTTGTAATTTACAGGGTTGCCAATTTAGCTCTTTTCTTGCTAGATTTAGCTCCTTTTTGTGATAGTTAGCACCAATATTCCGAATCTAGCTCTTAGCTCCAAATATAGCTCTTTCAAAAATTGAGCTAACTCCTTTCCAGCATGCGCATTTTAGCGGATTTCAAGTCCAACCAGGTTTGCCAACTGGGATTATTCATAACCAAATGAAAAATATATCATGCTTTTCTGTGGAAAATACATTAAAACATGTAAAAGAACCTATTACTTCCATCTTAGAACTAATGCATATATCAAAAAAAGAAATTGCTGCTGCTGAGTATCAATATAACAGTATACATTTGCATAAGTGGACAAATGTAAACAATACTGAACAGTTCTGGGCAGAGGTAAATGATTCTAAAGATGCTTCTGGAGCTACTCCATTCAAAGAGATTTCTGAGTGTGCAATAAATTTATTAATATTACCAAATTCTAATGCTGAAGTTGAAAGAGTATTTATTAGCATGAATTTAGTAAAAACAAAATTGAGAAATAAAATGCAACTCCCCATGCTGAAAGCTATTCTATCAGTAAAGTATGGCCTCAGCGTAATAATAAATGCTGTAAAGATTATCATCTGCCTTCATCAGCATTAAAATTAATAGGAACAATGGCAGCATATAATAAAAAAAAGATGATCAAAGTGAAAATACTGGGGAAATTTCTATAGAAGATTCTTGGAATGAGGAAGATATCACTTTAGATCAGTTAATTGCCGGCTCCTCTTTTTAATTAAAGTAAGTAAATCAAAATATTTTTTTTAGATTTCTGGCTCTTTTTTAGCGCCTTTTCTTGGAAAATCTAGCTCTAAAATCAAATTTTCATTTGGCAACCCTGCTTGTAAATTCATCTGAGGCTTATTTCCTAACTTTATAAATCCATCTATTAAACCTAACTTATGTATTTCATTTATATTACAAAAAAATCTATTATAAATCATATTATTAATTAACCCCCAATTTTGCAATCCCAACACAAGGCCACGTGATGTGTCAATAGGATGAAAGGATTTTATTTTTTCTCAATAAGTTCATAATAAGTTCATAATGTTTACAAAATTCCAATCTTTACCGATTCAAATTACGAATATGTCTATGAATATAACCTAATATACTTTGCATCTGCGTAGAACAGATTCAAAAGCTCACAACACAAAAAGGTGAATTTGTTTAGGTATTCATGTTTTTTTACGGTTACAGGAGATCACCGGTTGCACGAGTATATACGGTAAATTGTGATTTAGGCTGCGAATGAATTAGTTATTCACTTAAATATAAATTACACCCTTCCTGATCACTTCAGGTCACCTCCACACCTAGTATCTAAAGTTAGGTCACTTGTTACTTGTTCTAAAAAACAGGTAGTGGTGGGGGGAGAGGTCACGGGCATCCAATGAACCCCCCGTGGATCAGCCACTGAGTAGGCAGATGAAGAAACTGGGTTTTTTGAGGCATTAAAAACCACATGGTTTTCTCTGCCCCAATCAGAAATAGTAGAAAGATCAGATGCGCCATAGCCGTCTCACGCGAAGCATGGAGTGACTGTTGGACTTCCCAATATTGCTTTTCCTCTTACAACTTCTGTTAAAGTTTCTCTCTCAATATCACTGTCTAAGTAACTGTTCCAGCTGTTTTCACTGACAGTAGCAGGTTTTGTGAGGCATGCTCTTTTCATGTTCAGGAAGTTTATTGTACAGTTTATGCCATTTCCTCACAACTGGTGAATATCCTTCACTTTATGCTAGAACACCTCACTGTTTATGTTTCCTTTCATTTTATCGTCAATGTTCCTCTGGGAGCTACCGAAGACTCTCTTGAAACTTCATTTTCAAATCTAGCTGTTTTTCTTCAAGTTATCCAGTTTCTCCGTGAATTGAGCCAGGTCCAGAATCTTCTTGAGTTCCCTTCATTCGGAAAAGAATCGAATATTGATTGGCGACCCTTGGCTTCTCTTTTTTTCCTTTCTATGGTTTCTTTACGCTTCTGACTTCCAGATTCGTGTTTATAATCGGACATGACATGAATATATATTTAATAATAATGGCACATGACATGGCTATATATTATTAAATAATAATAACATGTTCCGATTCCGAATATCATCTTATGTACAACAGTGAAACACGGAGATAGTTTAACTAGTAAACAAATAAATCGATATTTATTTTATATATTTAAATGATAATTAAAATAATAATAATAATAACTGATTATTATTATTATTACCAGTAGTAGTAGAGATTATTATTAGGCATTCGCGTATTGGCCCTCTGAGACCTAACGAGAGTGGTTCAAGTTTAACGTCAGTGGCTGAGGACAATATATGAAAAGTGTATTATACTGTAATTTATTCAAATAATCTAAAAATACTTCAGTTACTCCACTTTGACTTATTTATATATTTAAATAATAATATATACATTCACCAAACACCAAATCTAGAGGATATTACCGTATTACGAAGTAATATTTTACACATAAAACCTCACTGATATCTCATTCACAATTTTGTATTATTGGCCTAGAATGTAGTGTATGATGGGTTCCGGTGAACTGTAACCATTTTACCCCCATGTTTGGGGGCCTGTCCATTAGCTCCTACTTTCCCATTTTATTGTCTTTTCACTCTTTTCAGTATACCCTTATAATTTTTATATTCATTTTTTTAACTTTGTTTTTATATTGGTACAATTACAGCTTCCGTTCAGTAACATGAATACATCCACTTTCCCATGCTTTTTAACATAGTTTCCACAGCTATTTAAATACCATTCTGCTTCCACATTTAAGCATTTCACTATACATATTCTAGCAATTCCTGCGGACTTTCCTTTATTCAGCTTGCATACTACTTACTCGTTCAATTTCTTCTACTTTGATGTCTTCCATTTCCTAATATACGCTTGTACGTATGCCACCCAAATATCATTCAAATTTGCTCTCTGTTCATAATGCTCACCTACCCACTCATTCACTCTAAATCTCTCGAGTATTTGCTCAGATTGCGCTAACTATTACCATTATTACGTTTCATCTTACCAGTGATTCCACTAGACTAACCTTTGCACCTCCTCACTTCCTTTTCGTATACACACTCCACACTCATCCTCCCTCCCGAGTCTTCATTTGTTCTTTTGACTTCTTTTTACCTCTCGTTTAATATTCTTCATATTCTTTGTATAAACGATTATAACTTCATTTTAAAAACAATTAAATATATTTTTTCTCTATAATGGAACTCCGGCAGTCACCTTAGTTCAATCACTGTACAATCTATCATTATGTTTCTCGAGTCTGTAAAACGGCTGCCAAACTCTCTTCAAAGAAGTAACCAACCCACTTCAGATTGGGATCCGAAGTTTTTTGGAATCTGTAAATTAAAAGAAAGAACTTTATGAACAGCAGATACTCAAAATCCAAAATATAAAGAAAAACAATAAAAACTTGTCAATTTTTCTTTCTTATTTTCTCTCGTATATTTACGTCGAGAAAAAATGTGAGGGAAATTTACTGAAAATTTTCAAAAATCCACAATAATTTATAATTCCTAAGAAAATAGCCTCATGATCCTTATGCCCCACCCTCGCGTTTTTTATGAATGGGTATTGGATACGCTATTTCTCCTAGAGACGTCCTAAAGATTTATCTCGCCCCTTACCCACTACTCACTTCCTCGCTCCTATTGATATATTATAAAAGAAAGAAGTTTTATATATAGACTACACTATATAGTATACTACACACTATACTCTACTATACTGTATATTACTACACTGCAGACCTGTCAAGTCTCACACATTCGGATGTCGTGTCACGCTCTCACGCCACAGCATGACATTTTCACGCCTTTCCGAATTTTCAGCCAAAATAATTTTTTTTTAGTTTTGTACTTCTACAAAACTTACTTTTTTAATTCTATTGATTGATCGCCACTCGAAAATAGCTAATTTTTCTGTTTCTATGTTGCGAAATTTTAAATGTAAGCAATAATACTCGTATGTATTAGTTATATTTATTGACTATTTATTAGTTTCCTGTTATAGTGATACACACAAACAAAATCTAATGAATTTGAGTCCCAATCTAGCGGTTTATGGAGACCACTCTAGCGGGATTTTAGATTTCTCGATGACATCACTGATTCCGACTCGGCCGCTTGTTCGCATCCACGGATTCAAAATCGATTGATTATTAAATTGTATTGATTATTAAAATCTGTAGAAAATTACTACCGTTTCAAAACTCAAATTGAACAGATTATTTCGAGAGGAAAGGCGAGTTTCAATCAACTGCCAGCTTACATGTATAATTATTGAAACTGGGTTGTAGTGATTATTGAAATCTGTAAAAAATTGCTACTGTTTACAGTGTATGACACTATTTTTTTGTAAATTAACTTAGTTCTTTGCTATTAATAGTGAGTATTATGTAATTCCGTTCTAAATCTTCTCTAACCTTCAGGTGATCCCGTGTATACCATTAATTTTAATGTAGTTGAACGACCTGACCATTTCATTAACAACATTGGAGAATGCATCTCCAGAAATTCCACGAATAAAAGCGTTTATATGTTCTAAATCGGCCAGATTTCGGAACCTTGCTTCATAAACTTTGGATTTCATATAGGCCCAGAGAAAGAAATAGGTTGGGATCAGGTCAGATGACTGTGGGACCAAGGAGTTTATTCGCGTCCTCCATCCCCTAATTTACCGATCAGAAAAGCGCTGATTTAAGAACTGGTAGGCTTCGAGTGCGATATGAGGTTTAGCTCATCTTACTGAAAGATAATTTCATCGAGGCCTCAAGATTCTGGCTGAAGTAAGAAAAACTGCTGGAGCATTGGACAACTAATTAAAAATTTTCAAAATACTTATGGTTTTGGCATAAGATAAGGGGATAGTCGTGTGGAGACTGTGACGAGTAGACAGATGAATAAACCGAGTTTTTGAGGCACCGAAAGTCACAAGGTTTTCTCTACCCGAATCAGGGATAGTAGAAAAATTGGAGGTCAGGTGCACCATAGACGTCTGACGCGATTCATGGAATGACTGTTGAAAGGGACGCTTTGTGAAGCGGGTGGAGAAGTGAAGAGTAGAATCGTCGGCATGGGAGTGGATAGGACAGAAAGTGCGAGGGGATGACAAGACAGAGCCCTGAGGAACACCACTATTAATAGTTTTAGAAGAACAGTGGCCATCTACAACCGCAGCAATAGATCGGCCAGAAAGGACATTGGAGATGAAGGCACATATAGAAGGATATAAACCGAAGGAGGGCAGCTTGGAAATTAAAGATTTGTGCCAGATTCTATCAAAAGCTTTTGATATGTGTAGAGCACTAGCAAAGGTTTCAGCGAAATCCCGAAAGGAGGAGGACCAAGAATCAGAGAAATATGCAAGAAGATCGCAAGTAAAGCATCCCTTGTAGAACTCATAATGACGATCTGAAATAAGATTGTAAGAAGAGAGGTGTTTAAGAATCTTCCTATTGAGGATAGATTCAAAAACTTTAGAAAGGCAAGAAATTAAAGCAATTGGACGATAGTTGGGGGGTTAAGAGCGGTCACCCTTGTTTGGGACAGGCTGAATGAAAGCGAAATTCCAGCAGGAAGGAAAAATGAAACACAAAGAAGAAAGTGTGCCAAGGTAGGGTGTCAGCATGGAAGCCCAGTTTTTGAGAACAGGAGGGACCCCATCAGAACCATACGCCTCCTAGAGTTGAGCCTAGATGGGGCAAAAAAAAAGAAACATCTTTGGAAGAGAGTCTAATTTTAGACATAATTAAGTCAGAAGGTGGAGGAGGTGGATGAACAGCACCGGAATCGTCCAGGGTTGAGATGGAGGCGAAAGTTTGAGCAAAAAGTTCAGCTTTATCAGGAGAGGAGACGGCAACTGAGCTATCAGAATGGAAAAGAGAAGGGAAATAAGAAGTGAAGTTGTTGGAGAGGTTCTTGGCCAGGTGCCAGAAAGAGGGGGAAAAATTAGAATTACATAGATTTTCATACTTTTATCTGATGAAGAAATTTTTGGCGAGTGGAAGAACAGATTTTGCACGATTCCGGGCAGAAATATAAGCAGAGTGAGAGTCCGGAGTTGGATGGCTTCAGGAAGCCTCCTTTCTGTTGTGGATGGCATTGGAACAAGCAAAGTTAAACCAAGGTTTGCTTTGTTTCTGTTTTTTGCGTAAGTAGTAGGAAAAGAATGTGTGATGTGCGCCTCCATGCCCGAGAGAATCACCTCCGTGATGTGCTCACACACTCGGAAGGGCTCCGGCCATGTAAGCAGTAATCATTCCATGGAAAATCAAAGAAGTACTCTCTAAGGGCCAGTGCCTAGCTATGTGAAAGGGAGACACAAAAATAAACAATTCCCTACTTCACCAGGACATCTCAAGTGGAGGGGCAACAAACCTGACTTCGTGAAATGAGGAATTATCGCACGGAATACCTGAACGGTTGAAAATTTTATATATACAGGGTGTCCTATAAGTCCGGCATCATAGGAGCAATTCATATTTTTCTATTTCTACAAACCATAATTCATATGCTTGGGATGCCAATTTCCCGTCCACCATTCTGTTCAGTGACGAGGCGGTTTTTTATGGAAATGGTGAGGTAAATCGACAGAACACCTGCTACTGGTCTCAAAACAACCCTCACTGGTATACCTCTTCAAAGGAACAAGGTGCGTCTCGGGTGATGGTATGGTGTGGCATTTGGAAGGATCGCATCGTAGGCCCGCTCTTTTTCGATGAACATGTCACTGGAGGCACCTACCTACGTATGCTCAAGGAAGAAGCATTTCCCAGTGTCTTGAACAAAGAAGGAAATTTCCCAACATGGTTCCAGCAAGACGGCGCTCCTGCACATTACAGCACCCAAGTAAGGGAATACCTGTACCAACAATTTCCTGGTCATTGGATAGGACGTCGAGGGCCTGTGGAATGGCCAGCTAGAAGCCCGGATCTCACGCCACTAGATTTTTATCTCTGGGGCCACTTGAAAGCGCTGGTATACGCAGAGAAAATTAGGAGTGTTGAACATTTGCGGCAGCGCATTATTGGGGCATGTAACACCATTACTCCTGACATCATTCACCGTGTGCTTGCTGACTGGGTATCACGTCTGAATTTGTGTATTGAAAACAATGGTGGACATATTGAGCACGTTCTGTAAATAAAAGCTTTTGTTTTGCCTTTTTTTTAATTATTTTTCCTATGATGCCGGACTTATGGGACACCCTGTATATATGAAAATTATTTCACGAAAGTAACATGTGAAAAAAAAAAAAATATATATATATATATATATATATAATATATATGAGATGAATTTCACAATTAGACACGTGAAATGAATGAATGATGCAAATTCACAAGGAAAAAGAAAAATGATTCCAAGGCCTTTCGTGTATTCAGAAGTACACCTCGTCAGGGAATGAAGGATGGAGGCAAGATGACCAAAAATATATACAACAGGACAGAAAAACAAAAAAGATTAACACAAGATTAACGGGAGTTGATTAGAGGCAAAAGGTATTTTAACAGGATATTGTCAGTTTTATACATTCCTGCATTGTTATTGAAATTATTTTTAAAATGGATAAATGCACATTCTAGAATATTCCTTTCGATTATATCTGTGTTTTTAACGAGAGCTTTAGAACTATCCCACTTAATACTATGATTACATCTATACATATGGTTAAACAATGCATTAGAATTATTTGCTGTTCTACACGCATATTTATGCTGTTTTACCCTAATATCTAACGTTTTACCCGTTTGGCCTATATATACAAGTCATATTGTGTACATCCAATCGAATACATACAACCAACCAGATTATCCGGGCTATTCTTTATTAAGCGTGATTTAACAGTATTATTATACTTAAAGACTACACTGATATCAATTGCTTTTAGTAAAGTCGGAAGATATTGAAAATTTACATGGTAAGGTAGGCTAAGGATATTTTTACGCTCAAATTCCTTTACAGTTACACTATTATAATACCTATTCTCGGCTTTCTTAAGGCAGTTATCTAAAAATGAAATAGGGTAACATAATTTAGTACCAATATTCATGATATTGCATAACTCGGAATCTAAAAATTCAGGACTGACAACTCTCAATGCTCTAAGAAACATAGCAGGGAAAATAGAGAGCAAGAGCAGGTAAAAATGCTACTAGCTCTAGCTGATGAATTTATGTTAACGCAAGAAATAACAGAAAACACAAGAAAAAACAACTGCCTACATTTGGTATTCACAAACAACAGTAATCTAATTGATAATGTAGAAATATCCCCAACTATGATATCGGACCACAACATCATTGAAATAACTAATATAAAGGCAACAGGAAAGTAAAGAACACGCACAACAGAAAAGCAAATTCGAAATTTTTAATTTTCACTCCAAAGCTATAAACTGGGAAGATGTGACATGTCTATCAACATGATGGTGCTCCTTGTCACTATGCCAAAATTGTTCAGGATTATGTAAATGGACGTTTTCCAAATCGCTGGATCGGATGCGGAAGCAACAGACCTTGGCCAGCGAGATCACCAGATTTAACCCCTTTAGATTTCTTTGCATGGGGCTTTATCGAATCGCATGTCTATCAGACGAAGATTACGAGTCTTGAAAACTTACGTACACGTATACGAACTGCTGCAGATAACATAACCCCGCAAATGCTCCAGAATGTGTTTAGAAATGCTGCGGAACGATTTGAGCTGTGCAGGGATACTGATGGGCGTCACGTCGAATCCTACTCTTAATTATTTAATAAATGTTACCACTTTATCATTTTATGATTGAATTCCATATAATTCCAAGTGCTTCACAAAAATAGATCCTGACTTTATGTCCACCCTGTATAAAGGAGGAGATCGACCCGAGGCCAAAAACTATAGGCCAGTATCGCTTACATCCCATCTCACTAAAATATCTGAAAGAATAGTTAGACAGAAAATCTATGACTTTTTGGAAACTAAGAAAAAATTCAATGATAACCAACACGGGTTACGGTCAGGCAGATCATGCCTATCATAACTAATGGAACACTACAGGGTGTCCCAGAAATATGGACCCATAGGGAAAATAGACATTATATTTTTAAAGTGAAACAAATACATTTCTAATGTCAGTTTTACATATTTCAGGAAAGAAAATACCCTGATGGCTCAGTATACCAATCAAGAGAAAGTAGAACTGGTATTGCTACATTTTTTCCGAAAAAAGCCAGAGGGAGGCATGTCAGTTATTTCACGACCATGCCTCCCTCTGTTTTTTTCCGGAGACATGTAGCAATACCAGTTCCACCTTCTCTTGATTGGTATACGGAGCCATCAGGGTATTTTCTTTTCTGAAATATGTAAAACTGACATTAGAAATGTGTTTGTTTCACTTTAAAAATATAATGTCTATTTTCCCTATGGGTCCAGACTTCCGGGACACCCTGTACAACAACATTGTTGATTCACTTGAAAGTAATGAAAACTATGATGTACTATACACAGACTTTGCTAAAGCGTTCGACAAGTGTGACCACGGAATCATAATATATAAACATATGTGGGAATAACAGGAAAAGTAGGGAAATGGATATATAATTTCCTTAGTGAGCGACGGCAGGTCGTTACAGTACAAGGAGTATCTTCATAATCATGCTAACAGACATAGATGAGGACGTTACCAGAGACAGCACAGTAACATCCTTTGCGGATGACACAAAGATCAGTAGAAAAATAAGAAACCCAGAAGACATAGGATCTCTACAAACCGACATAAACAGAATCTACAAGTGGACGGAAGACAACAATATGAAGTTTAACACCGAGAAATTTCAGCTATTACGGTACGGAAAAGAGAAGACCTAAAATCCATGGAATATTATACTTCAAATGGACAGGAAATTCAGAGAAATTCCAGAGCAAAAGATTTAGGGGTTGTAATGACAGATGATGCGAAATTTGAAACACAAAATAAGATAGCAGTAAACAGAGCAAAGAGAATAACGGGTTAAATATTGAGAACCTTTAAACGAAGGGATAGGAATGTAATGATTCCTCTACTGAAAACCCTGATAATACCCAAATTGGAATACTGCTCGGTCCTAACATCCCCATATAAAAAAGAAGACATTAGACAGCTGGAAGGGATCCAGAGAAGCTTCACAGCCAAGATCAATGGGTGCAAAGAACTAAATTACTGGGAAATGTTACGCGAACTAGACCTATACTCACTGGAAAGGAGAAGAGAGAGATACACCATTATTTACACTTGGAAAATAATGGAAACTAGTCCCCTAATCTTACTCTGAAACCCTATAACTCCCCAAACAACGGTGGAAAGTAGAAACGGTAGACTGTGTCTATTCCCAATTGAAGGCGAGACAGGGGCCTTAACCCTGAAAGAAAATAGTTTTGTAGTGAGGAGACCAAAACTGTTTAATCAGTTGCCCAAGACCTAAGAAACCGAAGGGAGTTGCAGTGGAAATCTTCAAAAGAAGACTAGACGCCTGCTCAGAAATCCCCGATGAGCCGGGCGTACCTGGCTTGTGAGATGGAGAGCGCAAGAATCCAACTCACTACTTCACCAGGCCAACTCGAGAGGAGGACGACAAGCTTGACCTTCGCGAAATGAGAAATCATCGAGCGAAACCTTTGTAAGGTTGTAAGGTAAGGTGTATATATATATATATATGTAGCGGATCGACAAGAAATAGACCAACAAATAGACAGAAATACTTTCCTTCCACGCTATCATCAAAGGTTCTTGAAAACACACGTGGGCAAGAGTCAAACAATGGGAACGTCTGTTTCTTCCCAAAGGGCGCGAACGAAAACCCTTATCAACTAAAGGACGCGCTCACAAGGCGTCTTAAGAATTGGCGCGAAGTCCTACGTCACAGGAACTACGTATAAAAGCGAGCTTCCACTTGCTTTCATTCTCACTCACTCACTCGTACTCACATCATCGAACGTGAGCAACACGTCCACCAACCGCTTTCCGGCCCCCTGGCCGAGGGGCGCGGCCGCTACTTTCTTCAAGGCCTACAATTTATCATCAAGTAAGATCTACAGACCACCTGCAGAAGCAATCCTTCGAGGCCCAACCGGAATCGCTTCGGGCCTGCGGTTTGCCGGGTCGGCCTTCAAGTTTCTCCACATTCCTCGAGATATATTCAGCACCACAAGCCTATGCCTGCAAGATCATAAGGCCAGCCTGCACCTCGAGAAGTAACATCACCTCAGGCCTCCACGAAGCCTACATCCATCATCTCAAGAGGCTTAACGGACAACGACAACTCGAATCTGCGTAAAATGGTTCGTCTTCAACCCGCCTTCAACAAGGTTATATCGTCCTAAGATAAGTACCTCATATTCTAAGTACTCTTGTGAAGCCTACCTAGCCTACCGCCGAACGGTAGGCTATACTCCCAAAGTGTGTAATCAAGCGTTCCAACTGACTCTCGTGAAAGAACGCAGTAGGCCTGTCATCCAATTCAAGTGTCATTTCAATACCGTAATTCCGCGTATCATCCGTCATTATGTTCAATTCATATATTTATGTGCTAACTAAATATTCTCTTGACGTAATCACTTAACATCACATAATGGTCTTATATATAAATGATATTTGTGTATTTGTCAAGCATTTCAATCCATTATTATTAGGCCGCATCAATTATTCTTTGTGCATCCATGCAATCATTTAGCCTACTTAATCAGTGTCAAGTATTCCATTCAATGTACCAAACGCACGTGCATTCTTTATATCATTTACTAGGCCCATTCAATGTTCCATGTCGCATGCTATTTACATACCATCAATGAGTACATTATTTATTACGTGTCAATTAAGCTATTAACATTTCATCTTATTAGCTAAGTCTATGTCATAAGCATAACGTAAAACTACCAATTAATTACTGCCAATTCTTTGTTATATCACAGTGAATAAATAACGGCTTTATTTTCATAATAAACTACAAAACCCACAAGGTGTCTTTTATAACCTTAACATTAATTTGCTTGGGTGTAAACCAAGCTGGTGATTTCGCTGCCTTTTCGGCAAAGCTGGGCACAAACCGTTAATCCGTTAATCGTTAATTAACGAAGTTAACTTTTTCGTTAACGATTTAACTTTTAAGTTAACTTTGAAAATCATTATCGGACTAATTAACTTCCGTTACATTTAACTTCCGTTAACTCAAGTCCGTTAACCCAAAAAATTCATAAATAAACGTTTAAAAGTTTCTATTATTTTCAGTGCTGAGCAGGTGCGCAATTAATCCGCCACTGTTAATAGTGATGAACGAATTTCCATTTCCGCAGTGCAAAATCAGGCGATATATTTGTTTCCGTCGCCACAATTTGTGTCTTACCAAATATGGTAGTTATTTATGGCATTGGTTTGAGCAATGGTCGACTGTAAAATCAGGCGGAAAGATTTGCCATTTGAGTTGAATGTTTCAACTTCTTTCAAGAAATATCACGAGCATTTTAAGCACTTTCAATAATATATATGTAACAATTACAACAAATAACTACATTCGTTTCATTTGCAGTCTGTCTCTTGCGCAACATGTTTGTGCTAGTGAATATTTAAAAATAATCGTTGTCAAGTAAGTCATGTATATTTATAATATGTCTGTGAATACCTTATTAGTAGTCTCCTTGATACATTTCAAGAACCATAAAACTGATCAGTAAGATTTCAATTCTCATGTCACTTTGATGACATAAATTAGTCAATTGATGTCTTACAATGGGAGCGTTTTCATCTCATCTGGTTGGACAAGTATGACAACACCAAGGTCGTCAGGGTGAGGAAAAGCATGGAGGGTACAGTCGAGGAGGCCATGAAGCAGCAGTCCAACGAAGTGGGCAGCAACAGTGGAGGCAGCAACAACGAGGAGGAGGAGATGACGACTTCTTCGTGCTGTCATCCGACAAAAGAGAGCAGCAGAAGCCACAGGTCACTCAAGGGCAAGGCCCAGAACTTGGTCAAGACCTGGCTGGAGACCAACTCCAAGGACTTATTGACATGCTGCCTTCTTCGGTGAGCAAGTGTTGGTGGACTTGTTCATCAAGTTCAACACAGCCATCCCCTCCAGTGCTGCAGTGGAGCGTTTGTTCTCTATGGGCAAGGACATCCTGAGGGCCAAGAGATCATCCCTGTCTGATGAAAACTTTGATATGCTAATTTTCATGAAGGGCAACATGCATCTCATGGACAAAATGGAGAACGAGAAGAAGAGGGAAAATTAAATTATATATATATTGTGTTTTTCATTTTTTTTATAATAAAAGTTAACGTTAACGGTTTATCGGTAACTTCCGTTACATGTTTAACGAATTAACGGATTAACGGTTAACGAAGTTAACTTTTTGGTTAACGGATTAGCGGTTAACGAAGTTAACTTTTTGGTTAACGGTGCCCACCACTGCTTTTCGGTCACTTCCAATAGTATGGTGGGCCTAATCAAATAACCACTTATTCCAATCGGTGATACTGTATGACATCATAAATTATTAACCCAGCCTTTCATTAGTAAGCAATCAGTCATTGCATCAATTAATCATTGCATACAATTAAATCATTATCACCTTAAACGGTTAAAACTAGGTCCACTATATATATATATATATATATATATATATATATATATATATATATATATATATATATATTATATAATATATATGGGATGAATTTCACAATTAAACACGTGAAATGAATGAATGCTGCAAACCCACAAGGAAAGAAGAAAAACGATTCCAAGGCCTTTCGTGTATTCAGAGCTGCACCTCGTCAGGGTTTGCAGCATTATATACACATATATATATATATACACAGTGTATTACAGTAAGATTGTGAAAAGAGTGATTTCATGAAATCCATGAAATTTTCAGTAAGTTCGCTTAATTACTGTTTCACTCAGGGACTTCAGGAAGTTACTGAAATACTTAAGAATTTCACCTAACCTAATTTCCTGAAGTCCCTGAGTTAAAGCAGTAATTACGCGAAATCACTCGTTTCACAATCTTACTGTATTTTATATATATATATATATATATATATATATATATATATATACAAACCCTTCGTTCTGTGTCAAATGAATGTGATACATTAAAATAAATAATACTGTATATGTGTAAAGTTATACACATTAGCAGTATAATTTACTAAATCTTTTCCAGACAAAAAAGGTTATTTACACAACTACATATAGGGAAATCACGATACAGTACCTTAAAAGAGGTCCAAAAGGTCTCTTTCCGAACCGTTTTTCCCTGGCGTGCCTTTGACGACCTTCCAGTTTCTTTTTAGCGTCATTAAGTGACGAAATTTGCTTCCTTTCAGCTTCTTGGGACATATTTTTAGTTTCTTGAATGTGTCTTGATTGAATCGGAAGCTCCGCATCGCGATTTTCTGTCGTTTTTGGTGAGATCCAAATAGAAAGAAGTACGTCCCCCAAAGGCGCTAGTTCCCTCTGTATTTGTACGGCATTTCCTTTTCCTGAAGTGGCGATCGTGAAAGTAAGGGTCACGATTACCATTAAAGAAAAAGCCATAAAGTACTTTGAGTTTCTTCTTTTAAAGAGGGAATATAAATATAAGTCTGTAAAAAATATAAAAATAAATATATTAATAATAATAATAATAATATAATAATAATAATAATAATAATATTCAGTGTTTTACGGACTTCTCCAAAATTCTAAACATTTTTCTTGATACTTCAGAAATTTTATTTAAAACAATCCTTGAATAATATAATATAATTGCTTTAGGCCTACTTAAGTTATCTCTAACGTTTCGACCGCACATTTCAGCCATTTTTAAAGAATTAAAATACGAATTAAATTAATATTTACGGTATGAAGCCTAAAATTAACAGAATTTGTTCTATAAAATTAAGAAAATAGTTATATAGATGAAAAGTTATTAAATAAAAATTCAACTTCGTTTTTAAAACTTCCTCCTCTGCCAAATAGTATTATATATATTATATATATATATATATATATACCCGTAGCCACGTTGAGGCAGACGAGGCGGCCGCCTCGTCTGGCTTAACGGACATTTTGGATCAATGAGGAAATTGAATTTGAAGGCTTGGGATGCTAGCCTGCACAGAAGAGTGGCACTGGCCTTCAGCCATCAGTCAAGTAGCAAATGATAAGAACTGGTTTCTGGTCATATCAATGTAATGTCACTCAAACCATAAATAACATGAATAAAAACATGAGTGGCAACATTTAAGTGAAGTTATTATTGTCCAATTCACTCTCAGTTACCATACGCTCAAAGTGCATGATTTTGTGCTAGGATTAAAAAAATCTTCTGAAGGAGCATGGCCCCGGACCCCCTAGTAGGGCTATTTTCGCCTCGTCTGTTTTTAAGCTCTGGCTACGGCCTTGATATACATGAAAAATATTTCATGAAAGTAACACGTGAAAAATATTTATGATGAAAAGAACCACGAAGGAAAGGAAACAGAATGGTGCTCAAGCGCTTTCGTCTAATGACAGCCTCAGGAACACTCAGTGTTCCTGAGGATGTCATTAGACGAAAGCGCTTGAGCACCATTCTGTGTTTCCTTTCCTTCATGGTTCTTTTCATTATATAATATATATATATATATATATATATATATGTTAAACACAGACCGTGCATGGAACAAGGAACTCTTCTGGGAAAATTAAATCCACTATAGTCCGAATAAGTAATGGTAAATGACAAATACCATAGTTTTTCTTTTTCATGATGCTAGCCCGACGTGGGCAACGGGTCTAGCATCATGAAAAAGAAAAACTATGGTATTTGTCATTTACCATTACTTATTCGGACTATAGTGGATTTAATTTTCCCAGAAGAGTTCCTTGTTCCATGCACGGTCTGTGTTTAACATATAAGTTTCTCAGGGGACCATTCTGAGTTTGTGTATATTAAACGGACGTGTTACGTGCCTTGAAAAGTGGACGCTCAATGTCCCGGTTGAGGTTTAAGTTTGTTTTTTTGGCTAAAATACAATAGTTACCCCTTTTCTTTGATTTTTCAATCCGACGTGAATGCAACGAGTCTTTTACTTATATAGGGGGTTCTGAATGTAGTGGGACTAGGCTTGCTTTAAACCCTAGATCCATGTCCCAAAGCTGGATCCTGTCTGCTTTGCAGATAGCTGGTGAGGGAAGCTATATTTATGGGACCTCTTTGCGAGAGACCCGTTGCCCACGTCGGGCTAGCATCATGAAAAAGAAAAACTATGGTATTTGTCATTTACCATTACTTATTCGGACTATAGTGGATTTAATTTTCCCAGAAGAGTTCCTTGTTCCATGCACGGTCTGTGTTTAACATATAAGTTTCTCAGGGGACCATTCTGAGTTTGTGTATATTAAACGGACGTGTTACGTGCCTTGAAAAGTGGACGCTCAATGTCCCGGTTGAGGTTTAAGTTTTGTTTTTTTTGGCTAAAAATACAATAGTTACCCCTTTTTCTTTGATTTATTCAATCCGACGTGAATGCAACGAGTCTTTTACTTATATAGGGGTTCTGAATGTAGTGGGACTAGGCTTGCTTTAAACCCTAGATCCATGTCCCAAAGCTGGATCCTGTCTGCTTTGCAGATAGCTGGTGAGGGAAGCTATATTTATGGGACCTCTTTGCGAGAGACCCGTTGCCCACGTCGGGATAGCATCATGAAAAAGAAAAACTATAGTATTTGTCATTTACCATTACTTATTCGGACTATAGTGGATTTAATTTTCCCAGAAGAGTTCCTTGTTCCATGCACGGTCTGTGTTTAACATATAAGTTTCTCAGGGGACCATTCTGAGTTTGTGTATATTAAACGGACGTGTTACGTGCCTTGAAAAGTGGACGCTCAATGTCCCGGTTGAGGTTTAAGTTTTGTTTTTTGGCTAAAAATACAATAGTTACCCCTTTTTCTTTGATTTATTCAATCCGACGTGAATGCAACGAGTCTTTTACTTATATAGGGGTTCTGAATGTAGTGGGACTAGGCTTGCTTTAAACCCTAGATCCATGTCCCAAAGCTGGATCCTGTCTGCTTTGCAGATAGCTGGTGAGGGAAGCTATATTTATGGGACCTCTTTGCGAGAGACCCGTTGCCCACGTCGGGCTAGCATCATGAAAAAGAAAAACTATGGTATTTGTCATTTACCATTACTTATTCGGACTATAGTGGATTTAATTTTCCCAGAAGAGTTCCTTGTTCCATGCACGGTCTGTGTTTAACATATAAGTTTCTCAGGGGACCATTCTGAGTTTGTGTGTATATATATATATCCTTTCTTTATTTTACCGCCGATTCGTACCTAGTAGTACATATCTTGGCGAGACAGTGGGTGGGTGGTAGACTAGGGGAGTGGGTAAGGTTCGGTTGCTGGATAGGTGGAAGGAGGGGTATGGACTTAGATGCGATGAAGCGGATGGGAATGGGTGAGGAAAAGGAAAATCGCTTCCGCTGAAAAATGGGACCCTTCGGCGAGTATGGATTGTAGACGCTTGGGTATGGAAATACTGGACGAGAGAGGGAAACACTTGCGACGAAGAGCGGACAGGTTCGGGCATTGAACCAGAAGGTATACGACGGTGGTGGGGGTATGGCAGGTGGGGCAGAGCTGGGTTGGCGATTTAGCCAATTTAGCATTAAGATGGCTATGTGTAATGCGTGTGCGTCCTAGGCGGAGACGAGCTAAAATCACTTCTTTATGGCGGGACCGGTGAAATAATGCGGCCCAGTATCCTGATTGCGGTTTGATCTTGTGGAGTTTGTTTCGTGTGGTCTGGTCCCATTCCCGTTGCCAGATGGAGCGGAAGTGGGAAGCGGAGAGTCGGGAAGAATTCGGAGAAAGGGAGGTGCCGGTAGGAGGCCGGCAGTAAGCAGGCCGCCTTTGCCGTGCGGTCCGCCTCCTCGTTACGACGGATGCCGACATTTGTCGGGACCCAGCAGAAGGCGATTGTCTTGTGTTGGAAAATTGTTAGTAGGTAGAAAGTTTGCTGGATGGTGCGCACGAACTTAATGTTTTGTGTTGGGAATTAAGATAATTAAGAAAAAGAGGGGGCGTGGTTGGCATTGTGAAAAAGGAGAATGGTGTCGTCAACGCATCTTTTACATAGGTGTGGTTTATAATGGGTGGGGCAATGGAGTAGCCAGTTATTTTCATGGTGACTGAGAAAAATGTTGCCTAAAGTGGCACTTAAGGGGGATCCCATAGCTAGTGAATCGGTTTGTTGATAAAGTTGTTGATTAAAAAAGAAATAAGTGTCTAAAGATACGTTGACGACACCTCCTTTTTCACAATGCCAACCACGCCCCCCTTTTTCTTAACTATCTTAATTCCCAACACAAAAACATTAAGTTCACCAAAGAAGACGAATCCAATTAACACCATACCCTTCCTAGATATAACAAAACAAAACAAAACAAATTCAACACCTTCATATATCGAAAACTCACATACACAGGCCTAGGTACTAATTACCTAAGCCACACCTCTTCGCCATATAAAATAAACAGCATCAAAATGTTAATCCACCGCGCCTATCATCTTTGCTCTTCGTACTTATCCCTCCACAACGAAATAGAATTCATTCATAATTAATTCCTTCCCAAAACATCTTTTACAATTTTTAACCAGAAATTTTCTTAATAATATTTATCAATCCCCCCTTAAAGTTCCCACTGTTAAAAAAAGACGTACACTACTTTTCCTTTCCCTATTACGACCATATCAGCAACAAAATACTTTCATAACTCCGCCTCCTACTCACCCCTCTTTACCCCCAAATTAACTTTCAATTCGTTTTTACCAACAATAATAGCATCAAATCATACCTCAACCACAAAGAAAATACACCTCAGCTCCTTGCTTCGTCCACCATCTACGTTTTCAACTGTGTTCGCTGCAAAGAGAACTATATTGGCAGCACCATTCGCCAATATCAAACAAGAATGGACGAGCATCGCGGTATTTCTACCAGAACATCGCAGCCCTCTAAAACAGCAATAAAGGATCACTGCCACCTTCACAACCACCCACTACTTCCCTCCAATTTCAAAATTATTAACACAACCAACCATCTGACCGACCTCCGCATTCTGGAGTTCCTATACATCCTCAGTATTAAACCAACTCTCAACGACTATAGTTCTGCCTTTAACCTAAACATAGCCAAATAAACTGTCATATCCTACCACTGAGAAGAAATCCACCATCGCTCCGTCTGGCTCCAACTCTTCTAATATGGACTCCTTCCAACAACCAATCATTCCCAACACTGCTCAGTTAGTCCCCTTACCCCGATAATAACAACCTGGTAAGTCTCCTCTCAATTTTGTTAGCATTTAACTTTATATTTTGACGATTGATCACTCTTCTATATTTTATATTATTTTTAATTACTTAAATATACTCTATAAACACACCATTAATATCACACGTTTATTTAAATATATTGTATAAGTTTCCGTCGTGATCAGTCTTTCCTCAGTCGTGATCAGTCTTTCCTTGTGAACAGAAGTGTTTTATCGAGTGTCTAGTGTTACCAATTGAATAAGTGGTTATCGTTCAAGTGTCTTTAAGAAAAAAAAATAGTGTTTGGTGCATTCTTAACTAAATTACTTCGTGTTACTAATCATTCACTAACGAATATATTTCATTTATTGACTTTATTCATTACTATATTACTTGACTAAACCAAGGCTAGTGCTTTGTTTGTTTTCCGAATCTATTACTACACGAGGTTTCATAAGGTTGAAATTCCCTTGGTTTGCCCTTTTTTGTTTTTCAAATCTATCAGAAACGAGGTTTCTTAAGGTTCATTTTCCCTTCACACACTACCTGACCTCCCGAAGGGTCACTCACCGTGGGAAAAAAAGAATTAAGTCGGTCGAATACCGGACAGATAAGTTTCATTTAATACTTTTTCTTTAAGAGATCTTTCGTCGGTAGCTTAATTATATATTCATTTAGCATAAAATTGTGTTACAAGAACCTGTTTCTGCGTTTCAAGAACATTTTTGCGGGTTTTCGCAGGTGACGGCACAATAAGCACGCGGTAGACCTACGTTGTAATTTATTAATTTCCAAACGCTCGTTTTTTGTTTTTTGTTTTTGTTTGTTTTTCAACTAATTAAAAGCATGGCACCCCCGTCAAGTACTTGCAGTCGCTGTGAAGGGAAATTTGCCGCTTACGCGTTTACAATGGTTAATAATAATGAAGAGTTAGTTTGCAGGTGGTGCTCAAGCATGGAAGTCCTGAGGAACGAGTTAGAACGTGAGAGGGAGGCCAGGGTGAGGCTTAAAGAAAGCGTGATGCTCCTGACGGCAAAATTAGAATCCCTTGAGACCCTAGTTAAGACCCCTCCTGCCTCAATTTCTACTAATAATATAAATAGTACTAATAGCCCTCTCTCTTCCCTTAGTTCCCAACCCTTCGTTCGAGTGCGAAATGGAGCCCCATTGAGAAAAGCAAAGACTTGTCTACCAGTAATAACAAGCAATAAGTTTTCTGTTTTAGGTTTCGAAGATGCTGATGAACCGGAAATACGACTCGTTGGCGATTCCATTGTTCGAGGGCAGATCAAGGAATTCTGTGGGAGAAACCCTCGTCGTAGGCGGCGTTACTGCTACCCTGGTACAAGGGTGGAGGATATAACTAATAGTGTTGACCATTTTACAGACGGTACCGCCGAGGACACAACGTATGTTATTCATGTCGGTACTAATAACGTTTTAAATTCTAGATCGGAAGAACTGCTGGCTAGGTACAGGGACTTATAGAGCGACTAAAGGAGAAAACTAATAAGATTAACAGGTATACTTCCTCGAATTATCCAACGTAACGATTTCTACAGCAAGGCGACCTATATTAACAATAACCTAAAGTCTCTTTGCCAACAGGAAGGAGTGCATTTTGCGAATTTTTGGAACAGTTTCTACGGCAGGAGGGACTTGTTCCTCGAGATGGACTTCATCTTAATGACGTTGGAGCTGCGCGTTTAGGAAGACTATTTCATAATACTGTCTCTTCTTTTCAGGCTGCCGTAACTCGAACGGTCCCAGCGTAAATTCCACAAATTTCCCCTGCGCTCGCGAAGGTGTCGCAATTACAAACAATTTGAAGGTTCTATCCTTAAATGCTCGTAGCCTACGAAATAAAATAAACGAATTTTTTCTTTAATTGCTTGTAAAGACTATGATTAATTGCGATAAATGAATCGTGGCTTAGCACTGAAACACGTGACTTTGTAGGGGAGTATCAAATTAAAGGTTATAGACTTTTTGTTAAAAACAGAATAGGTAGGCGAGGAGGCGGTGTTATGTTGTATATCAAAGATAATATTGCGAACGTTATAGAAGTAAAGCACTCAATTCCAGAACCGATAGATTCGACTATAGCAGAACTTAAATTGAACGATTTCAAACTTCTTGTTGCGGTTATATATAGGCCCCCTAATCAAACAGCTGATACGGACGAAGCGTTATATCGTGAACTAAAGAGAATAATCGGTAGTGAGCAGGCTTTAGTTATGGGTGACTTTAATTGCGCCAACGTGAATTACGATACAATGCAGGGAGACGCGGAAGGTAATCGTTTAGTTAATTTTCTCGAGGATAGCTTTCTTATTCAAAAGGTTGGGGAACCTACGAGGTTGGACAGTATTTTAGATTTAGTAATAACTACGGATGATAGGCTAATTACTGATCTTCAAGTAATAGAACCGTTAAGCAATAGCGATCACAATATGGTAGAGTTTGTCCTCTCAGTAAGTCACTCGAAACCAACTAACTCGACTAAAATTCCTAACTTCCAGCACGCAGACTTTTAAATTTCGAAATAAATTGTCACACGTCAATTGGGAAAACGTAATGGGGAACTCCAACGCAAAACTAATGTGGGAATCGTTCGAAACAGTATTTAGGACTATATATGAAGAATGTGTACTGTACAAAATTAAGCGTGCGAAAGTAAACAACAAGCCCTTGTGGTTTACTTGTAAAGTAGGAGAAATTATAAAGATTACTGATAGGGCTTATAGGCTACATAAGTGCGATAAAGACAATTTGTTACGAAACAACTACATATCTCTAAGGCGTGAAGCGAAAAGTGTAATAAAAAAGTCCAAGCGCGAATTTGAAATCTCCATTGCTCGTGACGGTAAAGAAAACCACAAGCGATTCTTTCAATACGTCACTAATAGAAATCCAGTAAAAAGTGTCTTGGGGCCTTTGAAAAATGTAAACGGAGATCTAGTTTCTGAAAACAAGGAAATGGCTACCTTGCTAAATGAATTTTTCACGTTAGTTTTTACTATAGAAGATGTAACGAATATCCCTACGGTCATAGACATAATACCTTTTGTTAATGGTAATATTTTGGATAATATATGGTTAGTGAAGGGAGGTAATGCGCTATATTGATAAAATGAAAACGCGTAAATCACCGGGCCGGATTCCATATATCCCATACAACTAAAAGAATTAAAAGATAGCATTGTTGTGCCGCTAACAAAGATTTTTAATGCGTCTATTTCTGAGGGGTGCGTACCAGATAATTTCAAGTTAGCAAACGTAACACCTATCTTTAAGAAAGGCGATAAAGGTGCGGCGGGAAATTATAGGCCAATCAGTTTAACGTCTGTTGTAGGTAAGCTACTGGAATCAATAATTAGGGATCGTATAGTCGAACACTTAGAATTGCATAAACTAGTTAGAAATACGCAGCACGGTTTTAGGCGAAACAAATCTTGCTTAACTAATCTTTTAGAATTTTTCCAAAGCGTGGTTGACGTTTACGATAGACATCGGGCGGTTGATGTAGTGTATTTAGATTTTCAAAAAGCGTTTGACACCGTGCCGCACAAAAGACTCATTGAAAAAACTAAGGCTCATGGAATCAGGGGTGTAGTAATAAATTGGCTAGAAGAGTGGTTGCGAGGTAGGAAACAGAGGGTGGTCGTTGATGGAGCGGAGTCGTGTTGGGCTAATGTAGCGAGTGGCGTTCCTCAGGGTTCTGTATTGGGCCCCTTGCTTTTTCTTATATATATTAACGATTTAGATGTCGGCCTAGTCAGTACAGTTTCAAAGTTTGCGGATGACACGAAGCTGGGTGGTAGGGCGATTAATGACGAAGATAGAGGTAAAATCCAGGAAGATCTGAATAAAATCGTTGATTGGTCAGTCACATGGCAAATGAGATTTAACGTGATAAGTGCAAAATTTTGCATATAGGTTCGCGTAACGGTAATTTTGCGTATAGTATGTCAGGGAAAGATTTAACAAGCGTAGAGCAGGAAAAAGATTTAGGAGTTATAGTCACTGGTGATTTAAAAGTAGCGAAACAAAGTACAGCAGCGGTCAATAAGGCGAACAAAGTGTTAGGTTTTATAGCTCGAAATTTTGAGTACAAATCGCGCGATATTATAGTTCCTCTTTATAAATCATTAGTTAGACCCCATTTGGAGTACGCGGTCCAATTTTGGAATCCGCATATGCGCAAAGATATAGACAAAATCGAAAGAGTTCAAAGACGAGCAACTAAGATGATTCCGTCGCTTAGGTCAAAGTCGTACGAGGATAGGCTTAAGGAGTTAAAATTGACTACACTCGAGACTAGGAGGCTAAGGGGTGATCTAATCCAGGTTTTCAAAATTATGAATGGGTTCGATAACGTAGATAGAGATAGCTTTTTCGAAATATCTCAATATAATAGGACTAGAAATAACGGGTGTAAGTTGACAAGTAGAAGGTTCGAGACAGCAGTTGCCAAAAACTTTTTTACGCATAGAATAAATAGCTGGAATAGTTTGCCGGTAGAAGTAATTAGTAGCACGTCTATAAACATGTTTAAAAATCGATTAGACGCATATGTTGATAGATTGGGTATAGTTTAAGGTAGTAAAATTAAGGCTTTGTGGTGATAGATCCCACAGCTCAACACAAGTGTTGTGGGATATAGGGAGGCAGCATCTTGGGTTAGGGGATACTCTCTGTCCTTACACACCCCATTTAAAGAGATTCCTCTGCCGAGCGGTGCCCCCATAGTACTGTGAGGTATTGAAAAACTCATGATCTTCACTTGCCCCACAAACACCTTTAAATGGGAGACCCAAAATGGGTGCACACACATTTCTACATTACTGTACAGTCTTTACAGCCACACCTACACTTTTCCTCCTAAGTGTATATATTGTAATGTATATGGTTGTAAATTTTGACTTGGTCCGCAATCGATATGGACCGTGACTTATTTTTGGTTGCAAGGTACTGTATGATGGATACCGTAATGAAATTGACTGGATTCTTTGGATCTGATATATTTGCATGTCGGTTATAAATAGATATAGAGTGTAACATATTTGTGGATAGTAGTCTATTATGACTTGATCCTCTGGATCGAGAGATTCTATCTTTAGTTTTTAAATCGATAACACTGGGCAACACGTATTTTATTGAATGATATCTGACACTTGATTCTAGGTAATTTGGGTGCGCTGAATACGAATTTCAACTCGGTTTGGCTCTATCAGGTCCTGATTCTTGTCGACAGCCTATGTGCCATTTTCCAGATTTTTCAAATTAGGACTAAAAAATTAAGTCATGTGTTAAATTTTTTTTTCAAGTTTCATGAATACAAGCAGTTCAAACTACAGTAAAATTACATTATAACGATAGAAATGACTTAAAATAAAAAAACAAACAGATATGAAGCTTTCACTGTGGCAAAAATTTTCTTTTGTAAGACTTTCTAGCGTATTTGCTTGTTGATGGCAGGTCTCTTTTCAAGCACCAGCAGTAATCAGCCATCATGTGGGAATCCCAGCGGCCTTGGTACCGTTCCTCCATAATTTTGATATCTTGGTGGAATCTCTCCCCTTGTTCGTCACTTACATCACCTAAATTACTTGGAAATTGGTCAAGATGGCTATTCAAAAAATGCATTTTTATGCTCATATTGCAACCTAACTCTTTGTAGTCCCTTAAAAGTTTTTTTACGATTTCTTCGTAGTTATCTGCCCTATAATTGCCTAAAAAGTTTTCTATCAAGTCCACGAATGAGAACCAGCCATTTTTTTCGCGTTCATTCATGACATTAGGAAAATTGCTGTCTTTAATCATTGTTCTTATTTGTGGACCGTCGAAAATTCCCGCCTTGATTTTTTCATAACTTAAACTTGGAAATTTTGAAGTTATGTATTTGAAACACTCGCCGTTCGTATCTAAAGCTTTTACATATTGTTTAATGAGGCCTAGTTTTATATGCAGAGGAGGAAATATGATTTTATCTCTGCTCACTAAAGGTGGATTAATTACGTTTTTTTCTCCGACAGTAAGTGATGTTCGTGCTGGCCAGATTTGTTTGAAATAATGTTCTTCCTTGGCTCTGCTGTCCCATAAGCAAAGGAAGCAGGGATATTTAGTATACCCTCCTTGTTGTCCTAGCAGAAAATTAACCATTTTTAAGTCAACACATATGATCCACTCGTGCTCCCTATATTTGATAAGATTTAAAACCTTTTCTATATGTTCATACTTTTCTTTTAATTTTGTTGAGTGCCCAATCGGTATCGAGCCGTATAGATTGCCATTATGCAACAACACACACTTAAGACTTCTTTTCGAACTGTCTAAAAACAAGCGCCAATCATTTGCATCGTAAGACTCAACCCCCATCTTCTTTAACAAACCAACTATGTCGCAGCAATATACTAAACTATCCTCTGTTCTAAAATATTTAACAAGTTCTTCTTCTCTTTTTCTGTAAAATGAAATGTATGTGTTTGAAGTAAGCAAGTTTTTCTCTTTAAGTCTTGAAGCTAAAATTTCCGCAGCCTTTTTTGGCAAATTTAGATCCCTTACAAGATCATTCAACTCGGCCTGGTTAAACTTTTGCGGATCGTTTTGACTTTCAAATACGCTGGGGTCAAAATCGGTGTCTGACTCCTCAAAGTGCATAACAATATTTTCAGGAACATCTTCAACTAATTCTTGAGTTGGCAGACCCTTAAATTTTGGAATGGGGATCTCATTTGAATGTAGCACAGGTCGTATCGCGGTGTCGAAATTTGGGTACTCGATACAATGTTTATTTTTCTTAGTGAAGCCCGAAGTCTTGACAAAGCAAAGGTAGCAATCGGTCTCGTGGTTAGTAGGCTCTCGCCACACCTGATATGGAAAAAAAATTGTAAAGCGTTAACAAAAGCGACGAGAGACTTGTTTTTATGAATTTTATCAAAAGTTATCACCCAAACATTTAACATTTCTATGTGTTTCAACCTTATGCAATATTTGAGATTCTTATAAACATTTTCTGTAAATTTTTGTTTATGTACCTAAGTTACAATTACATTTAGGTAAGTTACAGTATACTAGTGATTAAATTACGTAGTTTTATGAAATCATAAACTTACCATCGGAACTCCAAAAGGTATTTTTGAATCCGAACCCTTCGTCCAATGTCGCAGTCTTTCAATGCATATAGTGCAGGCTTTATGTGGAGCCCACGATTTATCTTGGTCCCCCAGTTTTATGCCAAAATAAGCTAAGTAAGCTCTTTTTACGAAGTCAGTTATATTTGCTCGTTGATGTGGAAGTGTAAAATTTCCACATATATAACAGAAGGAATCAGGGTTGTTTTTGCATTTGAACTTTCTAGTGCTTGATGACATATTGCTTGATTGTTCTGCCAATTTGTAAAGGTATTTAAAGCCCTTAATTCATATAAATTTAAGAAAATCTGAAATATAAACACAAAAATTAGTTTAAATAGGTACTTATTATGAAATAGGTACTTACAATCTATGAAATTAAACTAGAAACACGGATGAGTAGGTACAATATAAATTACGTCTAATTAAATCAACTATATTAAATCACGATGACAAAATTACTCACTAAATCATATGCCAATTCAAAAATTATGTTAATGCCCAAACTTAATTAACTAACTCAACTGACTGACTGACTGACTGACTGATTGAATTGACTGATTAACTCTGGAAACGAGTCGCTTTTATATATTTTAGTTGTCCCTCTAGAATACTCTACAGAGAACAGGAACGCTCGAGAAAATTTTAGAATTCTATGATATTTTAGCTTAATTTACTAATATTAAAATGGGTTAAAAATGACAAAATTAAAAATATTTTTAGGGTGTTACATATAAAAATATACATAATACAACAATACCATAACAATAGGTACAAATACCTAGATAAAAACCTAGTTGCATAATGTGTAACTGCAAAAAGACTTAGCGAGTATTGAGAAAAAAACCTTTTTATGAATACGACGAAAGAGGAGGGGTGTTGAGCAAAATCAGGACCTGATAGAGCAAAACCGAGTAAAGATTCGTGCTCAGCGCACCCAAATTACCTAGAACTAACTGTCAAATCTAATTCAATAGACAAAAATTTGAAATTTGTTCCCCAGTGTAATTAATTAGTTTTAAATTGTTCTTATGTTCTTGTGGTTCGGAACCCACGTAAAATTGTAGGTCCCCTCCGCCACCACGGAGGACATGCACAATACACAATTACGAACGCAGATAAAAAAAAATGAATAAATATAATAATGTTATAACATTATTATATTTATTCATTTTTTTTATCTGATTTTATAATTTTAGCACTGATGATGGAAAATGAAAATTTCCGAAACGTTTGTAAATAAACATGTACCATCTCTTCGTCCTATTATTCCTTGCTAAGCTACGGTTCCCCAAGAACAAACCCTTCAATCAAGTTGTATATATATATATATACACACACACAAGTCCTTTCATTAAATATGCGAGTTAATTAAATATCGGCTTTTTTGAAAACCGCAAAAATACTTTAGACGTCAGAGTAAAACAGCGCAGATATGCTTGCAAGGCAAATAATTGTAATGTATCGTTTAACCATATGTATTGTATAGGTATATAGTAGCCGACGGATCCCAATTTGTAGTGGCCTAGAAAGTAGGCTCACTATAATTTATGAATTAAATTGAAATTAATAATTAGAGGTCACCAATTGGGGGGGGGCACAGCCCAATCAAACAATATTTAATAAGGAGAGAGAGAAATTACTTTGTTGTTTTGTGTTCAGTTAGAAAAATAAATGAATTATTTGTTCACAGTGATTAACAATTCTGTATACGGTAATTGTGCTATATTACGATGGCTGATTCTTAGCAATAAGAAATGGTTACACAGTATAAGCGTTAAGTAAATATAATGACAAGAAACACTAATTTAGGTAGGCTAATGAGATATGCGGCAGTGAACACACAGTAATAAGTAATTAAGCCAATAATAACTGAGGTAATGAAAGTACGGTGTGGTACAGTAAATGGATTAAGCGCGTAAACATAAAATGCATGAATGAGCAAATAAACAAGCGCATACAAATATGGTAAGGTAATTGAATACGGTAAAATAATTGAACAGGCCACTGTAATCGTAATAGGAAAGTTAGTTTGCCAGTTGTTTGCGTACACTTTTGGGTAGAGCCTATTCGCTAGGGTGAGGTTACACTATGTAGGCTACGCGGGAATTGCTTAACACGAAGGCAAAGGCAAAGGTAGGCTTGTGGCTTATAGCCCAGTAGAAGGTTTACGGACCTGGGCTTCAAAAGTGATGCGTGATGCATCTGAAGGTGGACTGGCCTTACCGGCGAGAGGATGAGTGTTGAGAGCCACAAGAGACTTGTTGAAAAGGGGGCCAGCGGAAACTCCTGCAGCAATGATGTTGCTTCTTGCAGGATGAAATTGTAGAGGGCCTTGCTTGATGATAGACTTCGTGTATGCTCGACCAGAGCCTTGAAGGAACAGCGGGTCGCTCTCTGGCGAAGGCCGGAGAGTGGGTGGCGTGACGAGTGGTGCTACTGACGAAGGGGCTGAGAGCGAGACGTAACGACAAAAACGAGAAAATGGCAAGTGAGAGTGATTTGAGAAAGAACCCACATTTTTATAGGCCTTGGTGACGTCCTCTGGTGGACATTTCGGGAAATACCACAAAATCTGTGTTCTCTCCGTGGGCCTATTTCATGCCCACGTGTTTGAGTTTTATAGCCTTTGTTTTGATTCCATGATATTTGAGAACGGCGAGGAAAGGAATTTCTGGTCGGTCTCTACAGGCATAATCGTTATATTAATTGAAGAGTTCTAAAATTCATGTTAAAAATAGACAAATGAAAGGAACATTGCGGATGATACAACTGTCTCTTTTTCTTGCAAAGATGTTAATACAGCTAAGAATATGTTTCATTCAGAATTCATCAGCGTAATGAAATGGTTGACCACCAATAAACTCTTCCTAAATACCAGTAAAACAAATTTCATGATGTTTACTAATAAAAGAAATGTATATCTTGATGAACTTAATGTTAATGAAATCACCATAAAGGAGTGTACTGTAACAAAATTTCTTGGTGTAATGCTAGATAAGAATTTGCGATGGAGTGAGTGATCATGTAAATTATATCGCGAAAAAGATTTCAAGGAGCGTTGCTATAATTAGTCCAGGCAATTTGTAGTTAGACCTGGGCAAAATTGCTTCAGAAGCTTTCTAAACTGTTTCCAGCTCAGGAACCATTGCCGAATAACATACCCAAAATCCGACAAAATTGGACCCCGGGAACACCCCCAAAAATGAAATTCAAAATGGCGGACTGGATGTTTCCTACGAAAAAAAAAAATATATATAATTTACGCTTTTATTTATAGAGATACATTTGATGCTTTTTCTTTCAGTTGTAATGTTTTAAATAATTCAACAATATACAACACAACCAGTTATTACGCAAATATAATGTTATATAGCTTTTTACAGATTTTTATAATCAATAATACAACAATTATTTTTTTCCCAGTTTCAAGTTATGTTCATTACAGAAGAAGTGATACCTGGTCACAAACATACAGAAATTAATCCTCTTCATCACTATCATCGGATAGATTACCGGTACTTGGGTTGTTATCGCAACCACTGATTTGGCACTCGCCACAAGCGGCTGAACAGGGCATTCCATTACGCTTGCATCCACATCTTGAAGTAGCACATTTCGTCTTGCAGGAGCAGCGGATCATGTTGAGTAGATAATTTGGAGCTGGTGGCTTGTCGCAGGCTGTAGGGTAGTAGGAATTATTCTTTACATACCAACCCCACTGTTCTGCATCGATCTTCTCTTCTGTAGACTTCCAGATTAGTATTTGAAAGTATGTGCGAAAGCTGTGGTACTTTGTGGACGCATCGGTAGGTGGCAAACGTTCGGGTGTAACAAAAGATTTAGCTGTAGCTACTGTAGTGAATACTCTTATTTTAGTTTCAAGATAAATGTTAATTTTACCGTCTTGAATTTCGGAATAGCTATAAATTCATTTTAAATTAGTTACCCATCATAATTCAATTGTAAACCACATTAATACTAATTTTATGTATACTGTATTATTTTATTGTATGTAAACATAATTAATTATATATCACAATTGTCAGTTAATTATTTATATTCAAATAATTATTTTAATCTAATACCATGTCCATTTTGCAACTAAATAATAGAAATCCAAGGGTTATATTTTCCATCCTTGGTACTGTCGCAGTTTCGCCTAACGGACTCAATACGGCTAGTGAGATAATCACTGGTTGGCACTTAACCAGCGGCAGTGCTTATGGCTACATCATCCAGGTTAACCTATACCGGATAGATGCGCTACGGTCCCAAGCCGTAGCTTGCCTAGGTCCAACGACGACGACGACGAAAACCAACAATTGGTGACCCCGGAGTTGGATTCCCCCCTTTTACCCGAACGACTAGGACTAGACTGTAACGTCGTTCGTGCCCATCACCCCCTTCACCCGAGCGACTAGGACCAGACTGTAACGTCGCTCGTGCCCTCTGCCCCTCACCCCTGCCCGTGCGCTCTGTGCCTGCGCTCGTCTCAACCTCCACTCCTTCGGTAACTTGTCTTGCTTGTACGTCAGCAAGCATAGGAGAAGATGCCTGACGACGCTGGTGCCATCTCCCACTTGAGCGTAAAGCTCCCCGTCTTCTGGCCGGGTGATCCATTTATTTGGTTCCACCAAGTGGAATCACAATTCAACTTGGGAAGGATCACCGCTAGCAGGACAAAATACGATCATGTTTTGTCCTCTCTACCAGCGAGCATCATCTCTGAAGTCCGTGACGTCATCGTGTCTACTTCCACGAGTGAGGACCCATACAATGATCTGAAGTCTGCCATCCTGTGCCGCACCACTGTCTCCGAGCGTGAGAAACTACATCAGTTAATCTCAAAAGAAGAACTTGGAGACCGTAAGCCCACTCAAATGCTGAGGGCTATGCAGTGCGCTCTAGGCGAACGCGCACAAACCTTCGATAAGGACATCTTTAGACAGTTGTTCTTGCAGAAACTTCCTCCATCAGCTCAGCGTGTCTTGGCCACTATGGATCCTGCTACTCCAGTTGATAAACTAGCAGAAACTGCCGACAAAGTAGTGGAGATTGACACAGCTCCGGTCAACAACGTGAACACACAATCGGAACTGGAGTTGAAAGTGGAAGAGTTAAGTCAACAACTCAACCACGTTTGTTCTCTGCTACAAAATCAACGGCAAAGAAGCCATTCTCGGTCAAGATTTACGAAGAGGCATCGTTCGAGTTCCGGGAAGATCTGCTTCTACCACTCTAAATTTGGAAAGAAGGCTAGGAAGTGCATCTCCCCTTGCAATTTTTCGTCGGAAAACCCCAGCAGCGAGTCCTAATGGCGTCTAGTACTCGCACTGCCAACCTGTTATTCATAAAGGACAGGAACTCTGGTGTCAATTTCTTGGTCGATACCGGAGCGTCAGTCAGTGTATTCCCTCAAAAATCTGGTCATACGCACTCGGAATCTCCGCCTCTATACGCTGCTAACGGTTCACGCATACCCACGTACGGTACTCAGTCGCGTGAACTAAACTTGGGCCTTCACCGATCCTTCAAGTGGATTTTCATCTGTGCTCAAGTGCAGCATCCCATAATCGGCGCTGACTTCCTCCAGCATTTCAAACTCCTGGTGGATCTTGACAAGCGACGCTTATGCGACCAGGCCACACTGCTTTCTGTTCTTGCCAAACAGGTTGCCCTTCCGGACGCCTCGAACTCTGCACTTTCCCTCGTTCCCCCTAATTCCATGTACCAGTGCCTTTTCCAGCGATATCCAGGAATTCTTCAACCGATGCAGATGGGTGATACCATTAAGCACACCATTACCCATCACATTACAACAAAAGGTCCCCCTGTGTTTGCAAAACCCAGACGTCTTGCCCCGGACAAACTGAAAGCTGCCAAATCGGAATTCCAGCTTATGATAGATCTTGGGATAATAAGACCTTCCAAAAGCAGTTGGTCCTCTCCCCTACACCTGGTCCAGAAGAAGTCAGGAGACTGGAGACCATGTGGGGATTACCGGTTTTTGAATTCGACAACCATCCCGGACCGATATCCGGTACCAAATGTCCAAGACTTTACTTCTCTTCTCCACGGCAAATCTATCTTCAGTAAAATAGACCTCGTTAAGGCTTTCCACCACATTCCCGTAGAGCCTTCGGATATTCCCAAGACTGCAGTTTGTACACCATTTGGGTTATTCGAATTTGTGAAGATGCCGTTCGGGCTACGGAATGCTGCGCAAACCTTTCAGAGGTTTATAGATGAGGTCACCAGAGGCTTAGACTTTGTTTATGCCTACATCGATGATTTGCTTGTGGCCAGCTCAACGGAAGAGGAACATAAGGAACATCTTTCACTCCTCTTTCAACGCTTAGAACAATACGGTGTTACTATTAATGCATCTAAGTGTGTGTTTGCACAGCCAACCTTGGAATTTCTTGGTCACACGATTTCGCAGCACGGAATTACCCCCCTTCAGGACAAGTGTGAAGTGATAAAAAATTACCCTATGCCAAATAATCAGCGTGAGTTACGTCGGTTTCTAGGTTTGGTAAATTATTACCACAAGTTCATTAAAAACTGTGCCAGTGTTCTTGCTCCTCTACACGCTATGATCACACACAAACGCAAGGTAACGAAATTGGTATGGTGTAGCGATAGTTTACAGGCGTTCGACAATGCCAAAAATGCTATCAATAGTGCATTGTCTCTGTCATTTCCTATCAGTGATGCCCCCCTAACTCTGACGGTCGATGCAGTGGCGGTCCTAGCTTACATGACGCCCTGGGCGAACCTCACCTTCAGCGCCCCCCCCCCTGTTCGCCAACACACACACATTCGAATCCCCCCAAAATAAAGGACAGACATAACTCTTTCACAAAATAACTTTTTATTGGACTAATTGTTGGAACTTCAGAACCAAAACAAAGACTCAAATTTCTGAATTTTACAAATCCTTCATCACGTAAATAGAATAACTCACTTAAGAGAATGTAATTATGATACTATGAACAGGAAAAATACAAATTAAATTGCACAACTGCCATAAAAAACTAGAGAATCAAATTTCTAAATTGTACAAATGCTCTATCACATAAATAGAATAAGACACTTAAGAGAGGGTAATTATTATGCTACACTTTGAACAAGAAACAAAATAAATTGCACCACAGCACAACTGCCATCTAAAGCCTGACTCTTCTTACCTTCCTTGATGCAAAGTCATGAATTAAATCATCATATGAAATCTGCTCAGCAATTGTATGATTTATACTGATGATGGCCAGACCGGTAAGGCGTTCCTGTGACATAGTTGACCTCAGGTAGGATTTGATGAGCTTCAGCTTTGAAAAGCTCCTCTCTGCTTCAGCAACAGTGACTGGAAGAGTAAGACCAATTCTGAGAGCAGTCCACAAATTTGGATATATTTCAGAGAGCTCCCTTTCATGGATAAATGTCAGCAGTTCAAGCAAGGATATGGTCTTTGATGGCAAGTCAGGCAAGTTCTTCAGCTCCTGTGCAAGCTCTCTGCCATCCAAGTCAGATTGTCCCTTAAAGTGTAGTGTAGTACTAAGGTTCACACATTGTTCTGTCAGCTCCTCAAATGTGAGATTTTGGAAATGTGTCAGCACTCCAAACTTCTCTCCCACAATTTCCAACGTGGAAAATCTTTCCTGAATGGCTGATGTTGCAGCATCAACCACTGCATTGAAAAATGTCACCTCCAGCTTCTTCAAAGCATCAATCAAGGGCTCATCAGATGCTTCATAGGAGAAGTGCCGCTTTGTGGACCTCAGCCGTTTTTGTTTTAACACAGCCTCCACATTCATTTGTTCACAGATATCTGTGGCTGCCATTTGTGCAGCCACAAAACCTGTTGCCCTGTAATTGCGGAGACCTCTCTCTGTTTTTTTTAGGAGATTTACTGCAACATCAACGTGCATGCTAGGAGACTGCATCTGCTTGCTCACATGCTGAATTTGGCACAACAGGTCATGCCACACCACTGAACAAATGGCGAAGCGGTATGACCCAACCTCCTCTGACAGAGATTGAGCCTCGACCTTTATTACAGTCTTTGGTGTGGTCCCTCACCTCGATCAGTGCATCTCTCACTGCAGCTGCCTGATATCTCAGGGGCTCCACACTCTTGATCTTGCTTTCCCACCTTGTATCAGACCACATCTTCAATGTGATGTTCACATGTTTTTTCAAAATGGCCCATCGTTGTGTGGAGGCTGAAAACAAGTTGTAAAGCTTCTGCAAGATGCCAAAGTAACATGTGGCATCAATAGATCCCTTAGCAGCATCGGCCACAAGCAAATTCAGAGAATGAGCCCCACATGGAACAAACAGAGCTCTGGGATTAATTTCTAGGAGCCTGGATTGAACACCCTTGTTTTTTCCCCTCATGTTGGCCCCGTTGTCGTATGATTGTCCTCTACAGTCCATGAAAGGAACTTTTAGCTCCTCCAGTCTCTTCAGAATCAGAGATGCCAAATGTTGACCAGTGGACTCCTCTGCCTCCAAAAACCCCATGAAATGTTCCTTTATATGGGGCTTCCCCTCCAGTGACACAACCCGAATCACAACTGACAACTGTTCAGTGTGGCTGATATCTGGAGTGCAATCTAGAATTATTGAAAAAAACTTTGATTGTTTGATGTCGCTCACCATTGCTGAAATGGTCTTGCTGCTCGACAAATCAATGAGTTCGTTTTGTATGTGGTGGCCGAGGTAGCTGGTGTGACTGGAGGTCCCTTTTTGGACACGGTTAATGTGCTCTTGCATTATAGGATCAAATTGTGCCATCAGTTCAACTTCTTTCAGAAAATTGCCATTTGATGGTGAGAATAATTTTTCTGTATGTCCCCTTAGTGCCAAATTCCTAACTGCCAGAGAATGCACAATAGCAGTGAGACGTGTCAGCACCGCTCTCTATCTCAACTTCTCAGCCTCCAGAAGTGCCATCTCCTGCTTGTCAATGGTCTCCCCCTTTCTCATCCTCACTGCCAGTTCTTTCCAGATTTTCATAGAATTTAGGTGTTCTGAACTGTTGTCATGTGATGTGAGCAATGAGCTTGCATGCTTCCAGTCCGAGAGTCCCAAACTTGTTAAATTTATTTTCCTCTTGGAAAATAATGTACAACAGAAACAGAAAAGGCTGTTGTTTTTTAAGGAATAGACCAACCAACTTCTGGTTATATTTTCCCCACTAACCAATGACTTCCTGAAGTATTGATGGTGGAAACTTCTTCCGTCACTGTCGTTTCTAGGGAATACAAAGTCAGATGGTACTTGACTTGGTCCCTGGAAACCAGTTGTGTCCGAATTCTCTCAGTCAGAACTGAAGGCCAGTTAGCAGGGTCGGTGGACAGAGACTCATCCTCAGGAGGCGATTCTGCTTCAGGCATTTCTAATAGAAAGAACAAGAGCATTACTCATTAGTATACACACCTAAGTTAGATAACACATTATTCACAGCACTTTGTTATGGTGGTGGTGTTATGGAATTATGGTGGTGAAACACCACACATACCCAGTAACCCAGACCCAGTGATAATAACATTATAATTTATAACTGTTTGCAAAATGCTTTGCAGGGATGCACACACATACACATACACACACACGCACACACTCACAGACATATGTGCACACAAACTCACCTGAAGAGTCCTGCCGGGGAGAAGTAGAAGCAAATGGGTCTTCATCCTCAGGATTAGACTGCATTTGTGGAGACATATGTGAGGCTGAGGTAGATGGCTCCTCAGCCTCAATAATGGCAGAAGTAGACGGCTTCTCATCCTGGCTAGTGGCAGAGGGTGTTCCAAAATATTTCAAAAGTGCCCCTGCAAATAGTAAAATAGAACATAACAGACCAATGCATGAATAGGCTAGTACAATTAATTTAACATGTTATTAAGCACAATTTATTAAACTTTTAGAATAGGAAACAAATGAATAATACAACCTCCTTGGTTAATGGCTAATTATATACATAATAGTACACTTCAAATGACTCAGAAAGCTATATCACAAAATAGCAGTGCAATATAGCAGTGAAGAGTAGATGACATAGCTCTATACCTTTATCTTTTGCTCGTTTCTCCTCTTCTTCTTTCCTCTTTTTTCTAAACTGAGCACCTGATAGCTTTGACCTCTTCTTATCCATTTGCGGTTATTTGACAGACCTTAGTGGCTTAGTGTGAAGATTCGTTCTGTTATAAATAATATACATTTCACTATTTAACCAAACCCAGAAAAATAACATTACATATGTTAAAGTATGGGCCTTTATTCCCAATAATATTAATCTGGAAGCATTTTGCATTGTTTAGGTCTTTTATGGGAAGGTTTATGGAAAATGCAATAGATGGTTTTTTATTAATAAAAATATATTTATTGATCTTTTATTATTTATTTTATTTTATTTTTTATTTTTATTTATTTCTTTATTTATTTATTCTTATTTTTATTTTTATTTTTTTTGCAGGCGCTCATGCCGCCCCTCCACAAATGCCGCCCTGTGCGGCTGCCCATATTGCCCATATGAGGAACCGCCACTGGGTCGATGCATCAGATGTTGCGATCGGTGGGGTGTTGGAACAAACCATTAACGGTCAACAAGCACCCATCGCGTTTTACTCGAAAAAGCTGCAGCCAGCCCAAACGCGTTATAGTGCTTTCGGACGTGAACTTCTTGCTATTTACTTAAACGTGAAGCATTTTCAACATTTCCTTGAAGGCCGAGAGTTTTGTGTTTTTACCGACCACAAACCTTTGGTCACTGTCTTCAATAAAAACAGCTGTAACCACTCTCCCAGAGTCATCAGGCAACTCGATTATATCTCGCAATTTACCACAGATATCCGCCACATCAAAGGTGTCTTGAACACTCCAGCGGATGCACTTTCAAGAATAGAGATTACTTCTGTTACCCTCAGCTCTACACTGTGGAATGCTATTGCACAGGATCAAGATAAGGATACGGAACTACAAGACCTGCTCAGAGAAGACTCCACTCACTCACTTTCCCTCAAGAAAATGAGTATGCCAGGATTGTCTGTGTCCCTCTATTGCGACGTATCAACAGCTGCTATTCGCCCTTATGTCCCTCCATGTCACAGACAAGCAGTCTTCACGGATCTTCATAAGCCCTCCCATCCTGGTATCCGTGCTTCGCAACACCTGGTTACCTCTCGCTTTGTTTGGCCCTCGATGCGGAAGGATGTCAAACATTGGACCAAAACGTGCCTTGCCTGCCAGCGTGCCAAAGTCCAAAGGCACACCAGGTCCCCCTTTGACGCATTTCCGCCCCCATCCCAGCGATTTGAGGTAATTCATGTAGACATTGTTGGCCCTCTTCCAGTGATTCAAGGCCAACGTTATCTGCTCACCTGTCTCGACCGCTTTTCCAGATGGCCTGAAGCCATCCCACTTCCTGATATCCAAGCGGACACTGTTGCAAGAGCCTTTCTTCATGGATGGGTATCAAGATTTGGATTGCCGACAAAAGTCATCACTGACCAAGGTCGCCAATTTGAGTCTTCGCTTTGGAAGAAGTTTACCAGCTTGTTGGGTACAGTACATGCGCATACCTGTGCGTATCATCCGCAAGCTAACGGCCTCGTCGAACGCTTCTATCGCCAGCTGAAGTCATCCCTTATGTGTCACGAAGACTCCCATTGGATGGATAAGCTTCCACTCGTGTTGCTTGGTATTCGCTCTGCATTTAAGAGTGATCTGAAAACTACAGCGGCTGAACTAGTCTATGGAACAACACTGCGGCTACCAGGTGGCTACTTCACTGCAGGGGATAAGTCATGTGATCCTACGGAATTCGCTCAAACACTTTCTTCTCACATGCAGTCCCTTCAGCCTGTTCCCCCTCGATTGACTAGCCAACAGAACATCTTTGTTTCCCCAGCCCTCCAGTCTTGCACCCACGTTTTCGTTCGTGTACCTATCCCAAAACGGCCTCTCCAATGTCCATATGACGGGTCCTATGAAGTTCTCCGACGTACGCGCAAATCATTTCTCATCCAGCGCGGTTCCAAGGTCGACAAGGTTTCTATCGATCGTCTTAAGCCTGCGTTTTTGGAATCAACCTTAAGCGAGGTACATGTAGCTACCAAAAAGGTCCAGGGGAAATCTGTGTCGTTCGGAACTCTTTGAACTTCCTCTCTGGTGGGGGAGTGTGTAGTGAATACTCTTATTTTAGTTTCAAGATAAATGTTAATTTTACCGTCTTGAATTTCGGAATAGCTATAAATTCATTTTAAATTAGTTACCCATCATAATTCAATTGTAAACCACATTAATACTAATTTTATGTATACTGTATTATTTTATTGTATGTAAACATAATTAATTATACCCAACGACGACGACGACGAAAACCAACACTACCTTTTCAACTAACATTCGATGACGTAGTGCGTTAGTGGATTCAAGTGTTTTGCAGCCATACAACAGAAGCATTGCCTTTCTTCCAGCGGCTTCAATGTCAGAGTGTTGGCAACAATCAGAACAGAATGTATTTGCAACTGAACGGAGTTCAGCCACCTTCATCAGTGTGTCGAATGCTTTGGCTTTACCGATCGAAAAAATTCTGGATGTGCTATCACAGCCCGTCAAAGCATGCACAAACAGGAGATACTTGCAGATGTCATTGCCTAACAATGATTGAATGCTGAGAATATCATACACAGGATTAGGAGATGGTCCCCGTCTTATATCGCTGCGATAGTACAACTTGAAACCACTGTCCTTGGCATGGTACAGAAGGAGAATCAGCAAGTCGGTGTCTTCCCCTATTACTGTTGTAGTTGCATTTTCTGATGAGGAAACTGCTGCACGAACGATGTCCACATCAGCATCCCCATCTGCGTTGTGAACAGTACACCCGTGCTTCTTCAACATCTCACCTACGAGGGAAATAAATGATTGCTTGTTGTTTTCATTAGCCAAGAAGTGTTCCTTCTGGCCAACAAACTTCATGCTTGGACTGAGATTCACATTTCTGCTTGTCTTGGTGCTGCGTCTTCTGTGGGTCATGTCCTTGATCGTAGGAGAGCTGCTGTAGCCATCAAAAACAATGATTGCTTTTCCATATGTTTTCAGAGTGAAATCGGGATATGAGTTGGCGATGCTGTCATATGTTTCATCTTGACGCCAGGAAACACGATGTAGTAGAGATCCACCATCCAATACGTACTGGTCTGTGCACTGAATTTCTTGAACTTCTTCCATGCGTAAAGTGTCAGTGTATTTGATTATTGCATGAGCTAGCTGAGACTTATCGGGTTTCCTCAAGATACTTTGTGATTCGAACAATGCAGGAGGATATGCACACAGTTCGTAACACATGACATCTTCAAGATTCATGTCTCCGCCAGTGGCAACAGTCATCATTCTCTGAAACAGTAGTGCAGGATCTACTTCTATATCTGAAGCATCAGTGATCACAACGGCAGAAGCAGATCCTAGTGTTTTCACTTTGTCAGATCTTTTGGCAGAATATGTAAAGGCTTGTTTCCCAATCATTTTTACGACAATGTTCGTACCGATTGAATGCAATTGATGAACGTTAACTCCAGGATCAGCAGTTAGCCCTGTTACAATGTTGCAGAGACCCGAGGTAGAATGGAATGGGGATAAGGATTCCAGACGTTCAAGTAGTTTCTTCATGTCATTACTGTCCCTGATTTGTCTACTTCCCCTCATTTCCTTGTGCTGTTCACTACTTTCCAACAAAACTCTGGTGTATTCCTGCATTGCTAAGTTATAAGTGGAACACAGAGGCATAGAAAAGAGCCACGTTGTCCTTTGGATGTCTGTAAATCCACTTCCGCGTGTCAGTCCGCCTCTGCTTTTCAAGGAACGCATTAGTACTTGTTCTATCACCAGGTCTGTGCCGAGTCCGGCCCATAATCTGTCGCTTCTTCTTACCACAAACTTACCTTCCTGGAACATTTTGTTAACGGCTGGATTTTCAGAAGGCAAACTTAACATTTTCTGCAGGTACAGGTATATCGATTTCAGGTAATTGTGATGTCCGGCTGCTGCAATTATGGGGATGGTCTCCAGCATAGCGCATAGCTTGCAAGTGCAAATCCCACGAGCCGGTTCTGTCTGCTGTTATCAAGGAACGTGCAATGTTGATCATTCGCTGATATTCCAACCAGAGTTGACTTGTTTGCGAAGTAGATTGTAGGTCAGTTTTCTTCGCATCCAAAGTGGTAGCAATCTGAGACAATGCATTCGAAGATTCCACATCCTCAACTGATTGTTTGGCGGTCATAACATCGTCGAGCAGGTCACAAGCTTCCTTATGGAGATCATGAGGAGTTCCATCTTCATTACGAGGGAAAACGTCTGCGACTAGTAAGGTACTAAGAGCTGCATCTACTATCATATGACCACGTATCGCTCTTGAAACAGCTTTTCCAGACATCATGTGTTGCACGGCATTTGGTCCGTATATTTCTTGAAGTACTTCAGACAATCCTGAACCATTCATAAGAGTACCGACTGCTCCAAAAGATTCATCAGAGTGTGAAATGATCCCAGCATTAAAACAATGTCCTGCAGGTCTCTCTGTTCATTGATGATTTGGGAAGCTTTCCAGAACAAAGGCTGATCAAAGGTAATAATGCATGGGACTTTTTGATCGCGTACTATCTTGCTCAAATATAGTAATGTCGAAAATATGCAGGTCATGTCAGTTGGCGACATATCTATGATGGGAAGGAACGTGATCGACGCCACACCTGGATGTGAGACACTTGATCCACCGTGAATTGCCTGCATTGTTCCGGACTAACTTGGACCTGATCTTTCTGCTGAAGATATCTGCCAGAGAAGACTAAGTCGACTTATGGTGGCAGTGGGTACTGGAAGTTCGCGGAATGAGATGTCCCTCAACATGCTTCTCGCGTGTCTATATTCCCTAATGTCAACGGTTGCAATCTTCTTAATGTCATTGTCACCAACATTACGCCTGTGAATAGAAGGGTGGATCTTGATCTTCGGAGTTATTGCGGCAATCATACCCATTCCATGAAAGGTATTCTTCCCATCCAAAGTGCAGACATCATGATCGACGTTATCTGCTGCTAGAAGGACTGCAGTGTTTTCATCAACAGTAAAAGAGCCAGACCCACTTGCCAGCGCCGCGTTTCTTTCGAATCTTGTTACTTCTGCATACGACGAACAGTAACCCAGTTGATGGAGAACGTCAATAAGGTACCTTGACCTAAAGTTGTGGTGTAGCTGAACCGACAAACCGATCTGTAGTGGACATAGTAATCCTCTAGGACGGGTTGCTTGCATAATGCTCTGCCCAATTGCACCTATTTTTCTTGAAGCATCCTGTCCCGCAAATGCTTTTGATAATAGCAATTTCAGACTGTTGGGAATGTAATCAAGAGCACTTTCTGCAGTGATGTCATTTGGAGATGGATACACATCTTTTCTAGGCGAGTCGACAGACTTGATATCACTTCTGATTATTTTTGCAGCAGCTTCTACTAGGTAAATCTTCTGTAGCTCTATATCTATATCACATTCTTTCGACATTTTGTGATAATCTATAAGAATTTCATTAGCTGTCTCTCGTAGTGTTACTACATCTGCCTTCCCACTTTCACCTGATATTATGATCTTGTCTCCGTAACGTTCTAAAAGCTTTCTCTTCATGTGCCTGCGTTCGTAGACAGAGCTCTGACTTCCTTGAAGATATTCCTCCATTTTGGAAATTAGGTCTCCAATCAACAGTTGTTCATCATCATTCTCTTCCAGGTAAGCACAGGTCTGAAGGAATGCTTGGTGTTGCTTCATTAGTTGGTCTCCCTTTCTTCGAATCATGATTGTCGGAGGAGTATGCGCGAGGAATGTTTTTTCCACTTCGAAAATTTACGCTGCAGGTGTGATGGTAGACACAATCTGCAGCAGGAAGATCACGAAGATAATACTCCAGACGGCCTTTTACATTAAACGACCATTCATCGCAGCGGCTTTCACAGCACCTTTTTATGGTTTCGGAGAACTCTGTAGTTCTTATTTTGACATGCTCTGATTTTGGTTTGTGTTTGGAAAAAAGTCCACAAAGGTATCACAAAACAAACAGTGAGTAGCCCTGGAAAATGCGTATTCATGAAAACGAGCACTTTTCCTTGGTATTGCCTCGGCTGCGGTCTGTTGCTTCTTTATTTCAATCGTCTTTTTATCCGTAAACCTTTTCCTACATACAACGTGAACACTTATTCCAGCTGTTGCAACAACATCGCCTCCACGGCTGCGGCTGGATGCATTTATACCATCTTCTCCTTTTTGCGAGATGTGAACCACTTCCTGCCCGCTGTCCAATTTCTCCTTACAAATCACGCACAATTCTTCAGGGGTCTGCATTCTTGAAGGCGGACGCACACCGAGTCAGCCGTACACCGAGTCAGTCTGAAACAGAAAACACAAATTAATAAACTGTGTTGCAGTATTTAAAAGGAGTACATAATAACAGTTTTAAAGAAAATGACAAGCACAAATACGCAGATTTGATAGTGGGTAGTAGGAATTAAAGAGTTGTATATAATATAAGTTTATAAAGATGTAGCAATGTCCATTCTCACATACACTCCATACAGTATATTTTATTTACATTACGTGACGTCATAGTTTAATACTAGCCGCCTAATACAATTTTTAGTGTCATATGGGTTAATTTAGAAACGAAAATGTGTTTTAAAACATTTTACTGATCATGAAAAACGTCATAACTCTATCTACAAAGCGAAATTAAAATTTATTGTATTTCGTAGGAAACTGCCAGTCCGCCATTTTGAATTTCATTTTTGGGGGTGTTCCCGGGGTCCAATTTTGTCGGATTTTGGATATGTTATTCTGCAATGGTTCCTGAGCTGGAAACAGTTTAGAAGGCTTCTGAAGCAATTTTGCCCAGGTTGAAGCTATTTTTGCTCTAGATTGCCTAGACTAAATGTTTAAACTTAGAAATGTAGTCCGTAAACAAGTTTTATTGACTCTTTATCATACTCTTGTTCTTCCTTATATATTATTAATATATAACAAACTGCACCCTTGTTTGGGGAAACTCCGCTAACCAACGCATTAAATGGTATCTTTGTCATCCAAAAACGAGCAATGTTATTATCTGATGCTGATTTCCTTGATCACTCTAGTGCATTATTTAAAGAGCTAAACCTACTAAAGCTCAACGATATAACCAAACTGGCACATTTTATTTTTATTTACAAGTGTAAGAACAAAATCATTAATTTGCAATGCAATGGGTAAATAGATATTTTGTAACTCATCAAAAAATCCACTCGTATCAGACCAGAAATAGATCAAAGCTTGTTATACCTCAATTTAGATTGTCTTCATCTCAAAAACTACCCATTTTCATTGGATTGAAACTATGGAATGACTTGCATGCCGATATAAAAAATATTGTGAATCTAGGATTAATGTCTACTAATATTGTTTAATATTGTCCATTAATATTGTTTAATACTATAATACATGTTTTAACTATTAATAATACTTATTTATTTATTTATTATTATTAATTAATAACAACTAGCTGCTTATTTTTAATAAGAGCCCAGTAAAGCCTAAAGCTTGAGGGCCAAATTAAATAAAATAAATAGTCGAGCTTCACAATTATTCATGTCATTGTAAATTGAAAAATTTATTTATTTTATTATTATTAATAAAGGTTATTTTATCTATCTATCTATCTAAGGGTTCCAAAAAACCTTAGCCCCCCCCCCCATTTGCAGCTTACATGTTTACTTATATCGAAATAGTTTTTAGGGATTATAAAAATATATAAAATTCTTTATTTATTGCAGGTATTAAAATTACTCTAGCTGATAAAGTGATAATATAATGGCTTCTCAATTAATTGGTGATTCGGAATGGCAACGTGTGCTAGTAGTATAGCCGCAAAAGGGGAGAGTGCAAGAATGTTGCAGGTTATTATGTAATGTTGCAAAGGGGGGTGGGGGTTGTTGCAAAGGGGGTGGGGGTTGTTGCAAAAGGGGATGGGGTTGTTGCAAAGGGGGGTGGGTGTTGTTGCAAATGGGTGTTGTTGCAAAGGGGGGTGGGGGAAACTTGGAGGCGGCGTTATCCCTCAAGAGAAAGGAGAGAAAGGAGGAGGAGAGGTGTTCACCTAGCAGGAGCCAAGTGCACATTAAGACTTCAGCCGAGTTGGCGTTGTTTTATAGGCTCCTAATCAGCCAGTTGGCGTAAATGGCTTGAGTTGCCAGATACCGCGATACCATTGTATACATTATTATAGACTCCTAATCAGCCAGTTGGCTGTAAATGGTTGTCAGATACCTCTTTTTAGCAGTATTATTGTATACATTATTATTATATACGTCTAATCAGCCAAGGGGGAGAGGTACACATGCAGGAGGTACAAACACATACGCACACATGCAGGAGGTACACATGCAGTAGTTACACATGCAGGAGAGAGAGAGAGCTGAAGGAGGGAGAGAGACGCCTGTAGGAGAGAGAGAGAGAGACGCCTGTAGGAGAGAGAGAGAGACGCCTGTAGGAGAGAGAGAGAGAGCTGAAGGAGGGAGAGAGACGCCTGTAGGAGAGAGAGAGAGACGCCTGAAGGAGAGAGAGAGACGCCTGAAGGAGAGAGAGAGAGAGAGAGAGTAGTTGCCTTTAAGGCATATTATTTTCGTTTTCCTAACCTAAGAGGCCACTAAGGGGTTTACCAAAGGGCCAAAAAGAGAAGGACCAGAGGTCCTTGCTCGGCTGGAGCCGAGCTGGGAATGAGTCTTCACCAGCTTCTCGATCTTTTATAAGCCTCTATTCTGGCTGAGTTGCCAGATCACGCCTTGTATTGGGGTGCTGAGTTGCCAGATCGCACCATGTATTCTAATAAGCATTGTGTACCACAATATGGTAGATGAATTAAATAATTACACACTTAATTGAAATATAGATGTATATAGTGTTTTACAATAGATGTATATAGTGGATTATATGGAAAATATAACATTAACTTGAGCTTCCTTGAAGTTGAACTTATCGAAACAAATAACGTAGTTATCTATAATTCAACCAACCATAGAAAGCAGAATTATAGAAATATATATATATATATATATATATATTATATATTATGAAAATCATACCAAACGTATATTATTTTAAACTATACGTAAACCACAATATATATATTTATATAGTTAATCAGTTGGAAGAATCAAACATAAAATAACAGTATGTTTATATAGATATTCAATTGGAAGATTCAAAGACGGAACAAATAACGTAGTTATCCAACCAACCATAGAAAACAGAATTATAGAAATATATATATATATATATATATTATGAAAATCATACCAAACGTATATTTTAAACTATACGTAAACCACAATATATATATTTATATAGTTAATCAGTTGGAAGAATCAAACATATAAAATAACAATATGTTTATATAGATATTCAATTGGAAGATTCAAAGACGGAACAAATAACGTAGTTATCCAACCAACCATAGAAAACAGAATTATAGAACGATGCAATTCGAAACATATGAGCCTCATCCCCTGCGAAGAAAATTGAAAAACGAAATTAAAGAAACGAAGAAAGTTGGAAATAACCAAAAAAATTATCTAAGCTGCATCAATATGTATAACGTTGCAGTATTCGCTTGAAGAAAGGAGAGGTTGCAAACTCTACTTGAATAAATGTAATTACCTAAACTGCACGCGAAGGAGTTTAAATAGATCCAGCAAATAAAGCCTTTGAACAATGATTTCATGTTTCAGAAAGATTTACGCGTTAATAGAATTAGTAAAGTTACCCAATAAATAAATCGTTAGACAGAAATGATTTTTATAAGGGAAACTAATTATGAATGTATCACCAATCAATAAATAATAGCAAACGTGAATAAAGAGTTCCAATTCATGTGAATGAAATAACTAAAATTTTAGTTATTGTATTATCATAAGACTACATCAATATTTACTATAAATACGAGTATATTTAATATTCTTCATTAACAAAAGCTTTAAAACCAGATCTCTAAAATATTTTCATGATTTCGCGATACAATTCGAAACACATGAGCTTCATCCCTGCGAAGAAAATTGAAAAACGAAATTTAAAGAAACGAAGAAAGTTGGAAATACCCAAAACATAATCCGATAGAGGAAAGGATTTCCGAGAATCTGCCCAACTCGGTCGACCATATTTTACCTTTCTACGAGTCAAATCAAACAAAACCTCACCTCACTCCTTGTTTTCAGCATTCATTCATTTCACGTGTTTTATTGTGAATTTCATCCCATATATAATATATATATATATATATATATATATATACACCCTTTGGATAACCTTTGGTTAGCTTCCGCCCGAATTGTTCATTCTGACGAAAGTCAAGCTTTTCACTCCACCTTAGACCTACAGTTTAACGTGGAATCCGAACCACGCCTCATCAGCAGCCCAGCGTCTTAACCACTAGTCCACCTAGGGTACCCATTTATCTACCAACCACTCTTTTATTGTGTTGGAATCCGAACCACGCCTCATCAACAGCCCAGCGTCTTAACCACTAGGCCACCTAGGGTACCCATTTATCTACCAACCACTTTCTTTTATTGTGTGGAAGGATGAATAGTTGGGTTTTGCTGCGCCGTGGAATCCGAGCCACGCCTCATCAGCAGCCCAGCATCTTAACCACTACACCACCGAGGCGCATATATAATATATATATATATATATATAAAAAGGAAGAGAGAGAGAGAGTTTTGTTCATTAAAGGAAACTCTTAGTAAATGGAAATCGAAAAATGACAGAGGTTGTTTCTAGTGAAAAAGGAAAGCCAATGCTCTTAGTGAATGGGCTTTTATATGTAAGAGATCTAACCTAACCTAACCTACGAAATACATCTCGTCAGGGAGTCGTTGCTTACTCTTCCACATTTCAGCATAACAGGATTATTGAACCGGGTTTAAAATAACAGGATCATTTGACCCGAGGTAGTAGTATATCCGAAAAACATTGTAATGCTCGATTTTTTTCTATGTAGCAATAATAATTAACTCTTTCTCTCCGAATTGGTAAGCTTATCAACCTACAGGATTATTGAACCGGATTTAAAATAACAGGATCATTTGACCCGAGGTAGTATTGACAGATAGCGCCATGTATTCCGAAGACTGAGTTGCCAGATACAATCGAATTTATATGTTACTCGTCCGGTCCCGTTATAGTGGATTGGTACACGTCATAGCTCCACCCAGCTACATCGGCAGCCAATCACGACGAACATCTGGTCTTTTGGGCGGAGCTTGGCGATTGTGCGTATAAAAGGGGATATTTTCCAGTTGGGAGTAACAGTAGCTATTTTCGCGTCAGTGAATAATCATTCCTCCACCATGGACCTGTACGTCTCCCCAGACTTGTATGAAGAAAGTGATACTAATGCATTAACCGCAATTAGTCTTTTTAACGCGATTGATCGTGACGACTTATTTTCAACGCAAACCGTAGAAGATATTTGCAGTGAAGCTCCTTACAATCCGGCGCAAGGGACTACCATAGAAATGTAAGTGTCCATAATTCGATTTTATATATATATGGAGAGTTGTAGTGTCTCGTCAAATAGATACTAGTCAAAAATGTCAATCAATGTTATTTCCCCATCATGCTAAAATCGAAATTGGTAATCGAACCAAAGATATCTTCACATAATGGGGATCTGTCTGTATACTCTGTATATGTTTTAAAAGCATTATTCCTTTAAGGTCCGATGAGGATTTGACACGTGTTATACAATCTTTTGAAGAACCTCGGAATATGGATGATATACTGATCAGTCAGCAGTGTCACACATCCTCCACCATGGACCTGTACGTCTCCCCAGACTTGTATGAAGAACGTGATACTGCAGCATTAACCGCAATTAGTCTTTTCAATGCGATTGATGTGGCGAATTATTTTCAACGCAAACCGTAGAAGATATTTGCAGTGACGCTCCTTACAACCCGACGCAAGGGACTACCATAGAAATGTAAGTGTCTATAATTAGAATTTTATATATATATGGAGAGTTGTAGTATCTCGTCAAATAGATACTCGCCAAAAATGTCAATCAGTGTTATTTCCCCATTATGCTAAAATCGAAATTTTTATGGCGTTCACTCCTCGAACCAAAGATATCTTCACATAATGGGGATCTGTCTGTCTGTATACTCTGTATATGTTTTAAAAGCATTATTCCTTTAAGGTCCGATGAGGATTTGACACGAGTTATACAATCTTTTGAAGAATCTCGGAATAGGGAGGGTATACTGATCAGTCAACAATGTCACACCGAAATAATGTAAGTGTTTTTCGATCTTTTTGGGATAAGAAGACAATATATTTTCATAAATTTATTAAATGAAAGAAATCAGTACAATAAACGAATATACCGTTACAAATATACGAACAAAAACATTATAATATACAACGAGTACGTACAATTGGAAAACGGTTTTTTATCTGTCTGCATACCATTTCATCGTTTCGGGTAGTGTGACACGGGTCAAATAAATTTAAAAAATTTATAAATTCTTTATCATTTGACATATGCATGAGAAATGAGACAGTACATTCCGCAAACATTAGTAAAATATCCTGCATACGAAATGGGTTCCACACAACTTCGGGAATATGTAACTGAGCGAGAAATTTTACAATAATAGGGTCACTCCAGGGTTGAGTACCGAGTGAATCAAAATAGTACAGGCGCTGTCTATTTTTAAAATAGACAGCGATCCAGTGAATCCCTTCATTACCGATGATGTCTGTGTTCACAATAAGACTACCGCATTCTCGCGTACTTGGCAAACTCAATGTTTCATTCTTCGCAAACACGCCGATAAATTTGGAACGTGTGACTCGCTCCATTACTTTCTGAAGTGTATTAGCATCCATTTTAAAAGTCAGTGATAACGCTTCTAAATCTATCTACTTCTATTAGGGCTTGCGATTCGAGATATACTAGTACACTAATAGGAGCGTCTATAGGCTTGGCGAATTCCAGCCGCACTGAGATGTTACCGCTCTGCTGTGGGTTAAATGGGTATTTACGCTAGCAGATAAGTCAGGTGTAATGTCAAACGGTAAAGGTTAAATTGATCAATGAATTCTTCCTGCGTTACCCCATTACCAAGCTCATCACAATCACCTGCAATATGGGTCAGATTACTATAGGCTCTGGCACAAAGAGGTAACACAGCGTCTGATGAATAGTCCGTACCCATTGTTCCACCCAAAGCAGTGCCATTAACGTATAGAGTTATATTTTTAAGTCCGAAATTCTCGAATTTAAAGGCACTCTTTTTATATTTTCCATTCACCGAAGCGTGGTCCTGCATGCCGATTAATATCCTTTTAGGAAGATTTCCCAGGGCAATGTTTTCTATCTGCTTCGATGCCAACCCTGCAGGAACCGTATATAGTTTGATCTGCACTCTGTTAATAGGATATTTCACTGTAGCGTTTAGTAAATTTTTCTCAATTTCTAGTTGTTTTGGTGAACTTAATTTCACTCGCCGTACGCGGAGGTATGTGTCCATAATGTGAACCACAACGGACTTTGCACCCTCTTCTTGATTCGCATCCAGATTTAAGCAGATCTCAGGACTCGTGCGGGTGAGCTTTATTTTCATATCCACCCCGTTCACAAGCAACTTCTCCTGGAAAGTGAAATCTGTGTGCAACCGTCCAAAACACTCGTATATTTTCTTTTTAGAATTTTTAAATTTGTCCTTTATACTATTTTCATCTTTAGTTTGATAATATCCCTCCGCACTTAAAAAGGTAGCCTTCGCTTCTTTGGAAAAGTTGAGGACATTTTCCAAATAGGCTCGTAGATGATAGTACCCCGTGCCTGCCGATATGTTGGTCTGATTTAAATATACGTCACACTGGTTGAATATGGCGTGCAGAAAGTTTGTTTCAGGGTATACAGCATATTTGTCATCGCAGACCGTTCCATCAGAATGGGCTATACGTAGCTTAGCGTACATGTGCACACAGCTTGGATCAAAAAAGTAAGGACCTGAGCTGGGTATCACGAATTCTATAGGTGCACTCGGTGAACTAATTGTGTTTAAAGGGTTAATTGTAATAAAGTCACTGTGCTCAATAGAAACTTGGGTTGGCGGGAGCTCAAAAAAGGACAGCTCCGATTTACAGCATTGTGAACTACATGGGTGGATGAAGCGTGCCATGGCGAAATAGTGACTCCTCTCTCGACAAGTGGTAAACAAACTATGATTCATGAGATCAATATCCTTAGCTTATATCAGTCAAAAAAGTGGTCAACCATAGGTTTCATTCGCTTACAGCATTTCTTTTTTGATAGCCTTTTACGTTTAATACCACGTGACCCCTTCTTCTTCCGGGGAGCCCTCTTCTTCTTCCCGCCACCACGCATTTTTCTCTTTGCATCTTTGATGATTTCGTTCCGTGTACGCTTTAAATGTTTTTTTAGAGCTTCTTTAGGTTTAGCCCCGGCCAATATGTCTTCTGCAGTGTTAAGGCCTGATTGTAGCGCTTTCCTTCCAAGGTATCTGGCACCCCTCTTCAGCAAAGGAACAGCCGTACGTAGTATGGATGAAAAAATGGATCCAAGTCCACTACCGCGCTGGTATCGCATCCCTCGATAGACGGTGAAAGGCTTTCTATCCATTATAACTCAGTGCGTCGAAAGTGTAGCTTCACTGTTAAGCTCCCGTTACCGAATGGGAAGTTTTCGCCCTCAATCGTTCTTATATATATTGTGATATTGGTTATTAAATTAGTTGCGACATTCACATAATGGGGCTGTCATATGTAATACTCAAACTCCTTCCTCTATGGTTGGGGATGTGAGCAATGCGCAGCAGGCGTGCCTGGGTATCCCCAACAAACTGGTGCTCCACTATATTACTGTAAATATAGCACATGTCTGGGGACCTTTCAGCCAATTTCTCCATCTTCAATTGATACATTAATCTGGACAAGTTATACTGTGTCTCGTGAAATGTGTCTCTTTGGAAGGCTGCGCTATATCGGCCGTTGGTTAGAATTTTGAACTTTCTATGTTCTTTAAGACGTCTGTTAGTCTTTGATTTTAGGATTAGTGTATGTGCAGGGTTGTTTACGATTTCATATACTAAATCATTCGTAAGGTTTGAGTTTCTTAAACTACGTTTAAGCCTCTCACAACATCCTCGGCCGAACCATATTGACCCGGCCCTAGTCTTACTTCTGTACTGTAATACCGTGTAATCTTAGTCCGAGCGATGCGCATAGTTTCATCCATAGCTACCCCAGCTTTTTCACACTCGTCAATGTCTCTAAGAATCGTAAAAACGGTTTCTTTATGTTCAATATTTAAAAAGACGGTGTCCAGCTGAATTTCGCATATCCCCACCTCATACGAATCACGACCCAATTCAATGTGCCCATGGAGTTCTGTTACAAAGTTGGCTAGCGTGTTGTTAGGGTGTACAGACAGGGACGAGGAGGACGGGAGTGTGACGTAGAAATGGTTAGGAGCCATGTTGCATACTATTTAAGCTTCATTATTGCATCAGCTTTTATATAGGTGTTGAAGCTTTCTGGGTACCCTAGCCATTTCACCAGGTACATTTTTCTCCTTCCTGAACCTTTGCTTCCTAAAATTTTCTCAATTTTAAACACATTTTTTTTCTAAATTAAACGCAACTTTCTGCAATTCCTCGCGGTAAAAGCCTCCTGAGATTTCTTCCCCATTCAAATCTTCAATGTAATACATCATTATCTCACCTTTAGGTCTCACAGCCCTAACTTTAAAAATCTCGCGTGTCCATCCTTGCTCAAAACCCTTTGCGAATTTATTCCCCGAACGCGACAGCCTTACATAATCATTGATTTTGAAGCGCACAGAGTGTGGTGGTGGTGGTGATCCATCTCTTCTCGGGAGCGTACCTCTTTCTAAAACTTCGTTAGGTGTTGCCCCAATCGTGCGATGGTGTGAGCGGTTGTAGGATGATGCCAATGATTCCAGAATGTCTAGAAATCTGTATGTGTTTTTATGTGTAAAATAACGGTGCATGCGTTCCTTTATGGTGCGCTGAACTCTTTCAGCTAAAGAAGCCTTATGTATAGAATTGGTTGTGTAATAGCTGATATTAAACTCTGTCAACATATTCTGAAAAGCACGGCCTATAAACTCCTTCCCCATATCCGTACAAAAATAGCCAGGAACCCTGTTTTCTTTTAACATTAGCGTTTTGGTGGCTTTAGCAACTGTTTCAGGTGATTTATTTTTCAGAGGAACTAGCCACAGATATCTAGAGAACACGTCTATTATGAATAGAATGTAGCGGTAACCATCGTTATACACAGAATATCTTTGCATGTCTGTTAAATCTGCTTGCCAAATAGAATCAATCGAGGAAGCCGTTGTCTTGGCTGTTTTAAACCTTTTTCTCACAGGCTTATGAAGCGTATAAGCGTCCTGCTCCCTCAAAAATCTTTCAACATCTTTTTTTCCTACTCCGTAAACACTTCTGTACAGTCTATCTACGCCGCCGTAAGAGGATGGGGTAGAAATGTCATAATAGCGTTTAGTTAATACGTTAGCCATTTGCGTATTTTAGAGGCACGTGGGTAGGGTTGGTTTAACCTCTTCTTGCTCCTCTTCAAAGGTGTTACCGCCGGGGGTGACGGCGCCTTCAATTGTGTCACAGGCGTTGCATGTTCCAAGTCTTTTAACCTGTTCAGATTTCCTATCAACGTTTTAGGGACATTTATTTGTTGTAGTCTTGCTTTAATATGCTTCCATCCTGATGGTGATGGCCTATCCCACTTTCTCACCAGATCATGGACAATGTCTACGATATTCGATCCCTGTACCTTTGATCCTTCCACAATGATCTCCCCTGTATCGGTCCATTGTATGGCGGGATCCTCATTCAATAGATTATAAAGACTTAAGCCTTTACTCCTCAATGTAAGTGGGAGGGTATTTTTTAATACATGTTCGATATGTTGTGTGGCTAATCTTTTTGGTTGGTCAGCTGTGTCGTCGGGTACAGATCCTATGTCGCCATCGTCCCCCGTGCTGTGCCTAATAACCACAGGAATCTCTGTAGGGCTCTTATAATTTTCGTACTCGTGAAGAAATTTCTGCAGAGCTTCTTGGTATAAGATTCTTTTCTCATCAGGTGTTTTTTCACTGTTTAATAGGGCTAACAATTCGCTTTCCATTCTTTTAAGTCTGCTTTTACGGGGATCTAGATCCGTGTCTCTTTGCAGTGAGGCGTACACCTCGTGGGGAATCACTACCACTTTCTTCATTATATTAATCTAGTCAGTAAAGGACCCAAAACTGAAAATAAGATGGGGAGAAATGACCCTCCTGTTTGTACAATAATTCGTTTTTTCTTCGCTACAGTTTGGCTTTTACGAGCGAGTGCACGTATTATGTTCTTGTAGCGGCGTAGACGACCCTTCTGATGGGTTTTCATTGATACATTGTAATTTATAACGTTAAGACAGATTTCACAGATGCATTTTAAAAAGTCGGCATCGATATTTTTAATAAACATCTGCTGCATTGCCCGAGGCAGTCGATGATAGATTTTTATTAATTCACGGTATTTCTTTAGTCTCTTTGTCATTCTGGAATATACACCGTTTCAGGCTCGTTTGGAAATATATTCGTTCGCAGAAGCACTCTAAACGTGTTTCGCGGATGAAGGTCGCAAAGCAAATATCCGTAACGCGTGCTTGTAGCTTCTTTATAAACTTCCAAAAACTCCTTACGCTGATTCGGGAACATTTGATTGGCTAATACCCCAATTTGTGATACATCTCTACGTTGAGCGAATAAGACTAGATATTGTGTATTTAACGACACATCGCGCATGTATCTATTTTTGAAAAATAGATTCTGATTGATGAAGAACACGCTTATGTTAAGATGGTGGGAGAATACTGTAAATGTCTCGGCAAACGTTTTATCCATCTCCAACATGAGATCGTCATTTACAATGATTGTATGTTCATTTCCCTTTAACGAATTAACGTCATATACGCCTTTGTGGAACAAAATATCATCTTGGTACTCGTTGAACACTGATTGATACGTCGAATAGCACCATATAACTTTATGCACAAATTTCGAGAACATCTCCCCCTTTTCTTTAATGATTTTAAGCATAAACACAGTTTTACCACATCCTGTAGGTCCAGATATAATACATGTGGATGGGCTCGTGAATCTGAATTTTTGAGTCCATTTCTAACACGTCACACTCCTAAGTGAGTCATTTACAAAATATTACAAATTTTGAGTGCTGATCCTTATATTTCTTCTCCCATAGAACCGTGAATGACGATGAGGTAGAGCAGCCCATCATTACGGATGACCTCGACGACAGTGTAGTTGTGATCTCCTCCCCTGAACCCTCACCAGCGATACCGGTAACACGTCCAAAGCGGAGGTATGAGATACCCACGTCAGGTATAAAGCGACCGAAATACGCGTCTGTTGCAGCGGTAATAGATCCCCAACCCTCAACCTCTTACGCAGCAACACCCCCAGCAGCACCTAATATATCCCCTTATTCATCCGCCCCCCCCGTTCTGTTAAGTCTACAATAATAGAGCCCCAACCATCAACCTCCTACGCAACAGGGCCCCCATCAGCAGCACCTTCCGCTAATATATCCACTAATTCCGCCCCCCGTTCTGTTGAGGATGGTATAACGCTGGATTTGGTGCGATCCGCAGCCCCCACCCCAGCCTTGACTAGAAATCGGTATAGAGTCAGGATCGACCCTAGAGTCATGTATAGCAGTGGAATTGAGCGCGGACTACGCCGGGTTGTAGAGCTTATTATAGAGTTTGCTCTTCAGAATCGTGACGAGCGTGAAGTCAGGACGAGTCTGTCCTTTGGATTCGGGTCAGATGACGGTGATGTAGACGATTATTGGGTGATAGTGCCATTTAGACGTTTGGCGGCTGAAGATGTAGAATATATATTAGGGCGTATAATGCAAGCCGCCCAAAGTAGTATAGCCTTCAATATGGACAACTTCACGGTAAATATTGACCAAGTATACCGTGTTGCGGGTCATAGTGCCATACCGTATACTCTTAACTTCAATTCTCAAGCTATTTATAGACGGCATATAAACGTCGATCGTGGTTGCGGCTTTATAGCAGTACTCTTAGCACGTATGTTTACTGTACAAAATACACGAACTCAAAAAATTTGGTTGCCTACAGTCGTGGAGCATGCCCGTAAACTAGCTGTAGACTGTGAACTTGAATTTGACTGTAATATGGGTCCTGAAGAGCTGAGAAGGGTAGAACAGGAAATGAATGTCCGCATAGTTGTGTTTGGGTTGGATGATCGTCGTAGGACTGTGTATGTTTTTAAAAGCTGTGTGAGAAATCGTACAAGGCCCCTACTTATTTTAGGATTGTCAGGGACAACGTATCTCCCCATCCGTAATATAAGGTGGCTTTACGCGAGTTATGACAAAAGTCGAAAATATGGGAGACATCATGATTTGTGTAAGGGGTGCCTCGAGTTTGCGGATGATATAGTGAGACATTGTAAAGAATGTCACATGGTATGTGAGCAGTGTAAAAGCACCAAATGTGAAAGCCGTGTAGTTGAAGCTGAGAAGAGAGACTGTGATGTGTGTAGACGCACATTTTTCAATAATAGCTGTTTTGATTTCCATAAATCAATTGGCACGTGCAGGAAAATGAGAATCTGTGAATGTGGTATGTTTCACACAATGGATAATTGGGGAAAATTTAAGCACAAGTGTGACGTAATTCACTGTCCTACATGCCAGGAGGAATATAAGGCGGATGGAGTAAAGCATGTATGTTATATGAAAGATGCTAAGCCTAAAAATAACCCCTGTATAACTGTATACTACGATATAGAAACATATACGAACGCTGAAACCAAAGAGGTAATTCCACATTTACTTGTGAGCCAGACTATCTGTGATGAGTGTATGGATATCGAATGTGACGAGTGCCCCAAATGTGGTAAACGGACAAACGTTTTTAAAACGAATGTCAGCGATAGTCCTGTGAAACTATTTGTGTCCTATATTGTCAAGTTAGCCGACAAGTTCAAAAAAATGACTGTGTATATTCTCGCCCATAACGGGGCAAAGTTTGACACGCAGTTCCTTTATAAGGAGTTGCTTGAACACGAATCCTCTGAGATATTTACAGGTGATCAATTGAAAAGAGGCAACAAATTAATACAGATGCAGATAAGAGGCAATGTACAATTTAAAGATACTTTATTATTCACACCTTGTAAATTAGCAAAGCTACCCAAGGTGATGGGAGTAGCAGCTGAAGTTTCCAAAGGATACTTCCCATACACTTTCCTCACCAGCGAGACTTTAAACTACGTAGGCCCACCACCCCCCAAACATTATTTTGACTGCATGGATGAACGTGAAGACTTTGATCGATACTACGACAGTTTTAATGAAAGTACCCTTATAATATAGCTGATGAATGTGAGCGTTGCGTGAATGATGTGCGCGTGCTTAGAGTATGTTTCCAGGCCTTTAGAAGGATGTACATAGCCCGTTTCAAATGCGATCCACTGCAAGTCGCAACCACCATCGCATCATTATGTTTTACAGTGTTCAAGAATAACTTCATGCCGAAAGACACCTTAGCCATTATTCACCGAAACAATCCCCGCAGTTACGGGCACAAGGCTATTTACTGGCTCATACACCTACAGCAACAGACAGGTGTATACATAAAGCACGCCCGCAACACGGGTGAAGTACCCATTAAGATTAATGGACGTGTTTTTTGGGTTGATGGGTTAAGTGAAAACCGTGTCACTGGTGTGAAGACTGTGTACTCCTTTAACGGTTGCTGGTGGCATGGATGCCCCCGTCCTGAGTGCGGAGTCACCGGAGATATCAACGGTAGGTCTCCTGCCGACTGTCTTGCATCGACCCGCACCCGCGATCAACTTATAGGATCACAGTTCACTCACAAAGTCTTGTGGGAGCATGAATATGATGCACGGATGGAGACAGACGAGGTGTACCGTGAGGAAATAAAAGCGATCAAGCGTTCAATGGTGCTGGATCCTCTCAAATGTGGTGATAGCTTGTTTGGAGGACGTACAAATCCTTTCAGACTATACTTCCCACCTACGGAGGCGTGAAGCTCCATTACTACGATTTCTGTTCTTTATACCCATACGTGATGAAGAGCAATCCGTACCCCGTGGGCGCTCCTGAGAAACTGGTGGGACCTAGCCTACCATCCATCAATGAATTTTCAAAAAATTTGAATGATCGTTACTTTGGGATCTCTTTCGTAGACGTACTCCCCCCACGCAATTTATGGATGCCGATCTTACCTGTCGTTATCGACGACAAGCTCATGTTTCCCCTGTGCGTGAAGTGCGCGGAAGAGGATAACGGCGAATGTAACCATATACCCCACCAGCGTAAGATCAGAGGCGTATATACAAGTCCTGAGTTGGCCCTAGCCGTGCGCCATGGTTATAGAATACTGAAGATACATGAGGTGTGGAGGTTTCAGAAGCTACCCAACCTTTTCACACCATATATAAACACCTTTTTGAAGGATAAGGTTGAGGCATCAGGGTATCCGCGAGGAGTTGATACCGAAGATGAAAAGTCTGCCTATATTCAACGTTACCGCGACCGCGAAGGTATACAACTTGATCGTGTCCAAATTGTAAAGAATCCTGGCAAGCGCTTTAGTGCAAAGTTGTGTCTAAACAGTCTATGGGGAAAATTTGCGCAGAATACCGGCAGAGGGAGCATTCATTTGGCACAAAGTTATAGCGATGTCTGGGATTATGCCAATGCCCCCGATAAAGAGGTCATGGAGATCGTAAATGTAGGTAATACTTACGTAATAAAGTACAACAACACTGAATTTGCCACAGATACCTCAAGGGTTACAAACATACCTGTGGCCAGCTTCACAACAGCCTACGCCCGTATAAAACTTTGGGGTCTATTGCATTCTCTTGGGCGGAGAGTATTGTATGCCGATACAGATAGCGTGATATTCACAGAGAGGGAGGGTGAATACATGCCCACTATTGGGGAGTTCCTCGGCGAGCTCACTGATGAGATCAAGGATGAGTATGGGGACAACGCATACGCCGACTCTTTTGCCTCAACAGGACCTAAGACTTATGGGGTACGGGTCAGGGTGGGGGAGGAAATGAAATATATCGTGAAGGCAAAGGGTATTACGCTCAACCATGCGAATCGGGAGGTTGTTAACTTTGAGTCGTTGAAGGATCTAGTATGTTTGGATGAACAACCTCCCAACTAATTGTAGGCACCCACAATTTTCGGGCGCAGAAGCTGGGGGGCGTGAAGGAACTTAGGGGTACGATGGTGTGCCGTAACACCTATAGGAAACGTTACCAGTTACCTGGTACCTATGATACCGTACCCTTTGGATACCAATGATGCTTCTAACTCACACGTCTTGTATATAATCGTATCTATTTGTAAATATATATATATATATATATACTTGAATATCTTATTAAATCGTATTGTAATATATATAACTTGAATATCTCGTTTATTAAATCGTATTTGTAAATATATATAACTTGAATATCTCGTTTGTTAAATAAATCATGTTTCAAATAGCGTTTCACTTTCTCCTTTGTGTGTGTGTGTGTGTGTGTGTGTGTGTGTGTGTGCAGGTGAAAGTTCTAAGCTCCGCCCACTGTAAGACCGTGAGTCATGCTACTATCTGGGAGTCCCTGCGTGGTCAGTCGACCGCAGTAAGCCCGAGAGATCAGACGTGTATTCAGATCAGACGTGTATTCAAATGGCTACCTTTAATATTGCTTGTACAACGTTTACGAAATGGTATTCAGTAAAGTGCCAGGATGTGGTGGATACCGAAAAACTTCCTATTCTCCCTCCTATGCCTCTTTTAAAAACACATTGGATTGTGCGAAGTTCCAAGATGTACAAATACTCTACGGATGTTCTGGTGAGACCGTTGAAGGCTTTCGTTGCACAGACGATGTGCTGAAGTATACTGCAGAGCTAAACTTTATAAAGTCTCACATACACCGTGAAGTAAAAGAAACAACGCGTGCAGAAGAGAAGCAGCAGGTATGGATAATGAGTCTTGCTGATGGGTGGTGTGACAAGCGGTATTACGTCATGCTACACCATGTCGATTACTCATACCCTACGACTGGAAATGTGAATCTCGTGATCATGGACAATCTTAAGTATTTTTATCACTATATTAACGTATATCATGATGAGGTTCGTAGTGAGGTTGTGGCTAGTGCCCTGCGTGAATTTTTAACAGAGTTTAGAGACGAGTATCGTTTGATGGGCAGAAAGGAAAAATATGAACATATGTTCCTCTCAAATAGTGCGCCAGAGTGTGGAGATATTTAGTAAAATGTTCCTAGTTCTTATCCAAAATGTCTGGTGCGTAGGCTGGTAGTGATATTCTTGTAACGGTACAATAATTCGACTCGCGGAACAAGCCCATTCACGTATCATCGAGTCAGCCCCCCGTCGAACCATTCCTGCCTACATGCGTGCCTCACACGGCTCATAGTTATCTCAGAGCTTGAGCCGAGTGGACGTGCGCTCCTCGAATACGATGGAACTTCCTTTGAGCAGCATTCTCAACGCCTCGTACGATGTGTCCGTGACGAAATCGTTGCGCGTGTTCAGGCGTAATTCCGGTACCATTAGCTATGTACTGGAAACGGAATGTAGACCGACAAACAAACGGGTTTATTTAAGTATCGAGGAGATGAATAGAATCTTTGTGATAGTTGAGAAATGGAGTGAAGATCGTTATAAAATACCTGCTAACGTAGGTACAAGAAGAGAGCAGATTAGTGACGCACCCTCATACGCCGTTGCATGTACGTTGTGTATAAATAACGATCGGCCGTGCATTGATATACGGTTGATGTGGAAGAATGCTTCTGATAATAACGCTCTTATTCCTACGCGAAACCGTTTCATCCTCGACAGAATGTTTGAAATCGTCGGATTCCGTAAACTGAAACCTATATTAGACGCGCGTGTTACGGATATGTTTTATTTTGACACAGTACTTGAATACGCATACACCGCTCTGCTCGATGGGTTTACCGAGTGTAGGGCTGGTGAGAATGGTCCAGTGCTGGATGTTTATTTAAAAAGTTTAGATTCTTTGAAATACCATGAACTTTGGTACAAAGCAATTGATCGGTACAAGGCTGAGCTCACCTACACCGTTCACCCTGAAGAACTATTTCTTTATATAACGCGCAGTTGTCGTAACGATTTAGAAGATTATTCCAATTGCCGCTATGTTGAGTGAGTTCACGATTGAAAAGCTCGAGTCGGTAGAAATAAACCCTCGATTGGAAAAGCGTTCTTATAAACTTGTGTTTAATAATGTAGCTAACGATGAACTCTTTGTGCGTGCTTTTAATTGTATTCTAGACGTATTTAAAGATGACTTACCAACCGGTTGTAAAGTGGGAACAAAAATAGTACTGAACGATATGAAAGCCCTTCATACCGAATACAGGTTTCCCTATACTTTAAGCGGTGAAATATTATTAAGCCGCATATACTGCGTAATGCAGAGCAATAATGATGTAATTGTAAACTCGATTAAGACCGAGTTTAGTATTTTGAAAAAAAGGTGAATTGTATTTATATTTTGCTTGACATTTCTCCTGTACTGATTATACGCATATTTCTATTGAAATGTATATTTATTTGAAAAGTATATTTATTTTATAAATATATCTCCATAATTGTGTGTGTGTGTATATTTCTCCTGTACTGTTATGTACATATTTCTATTGAAGTGTATATTTATTTGAAATGTATATTTTATTTTATATATATCCATAATTGTGTATATATATTTCTGTTATATGCATATTCCTCAAATGTATATTTATTTTCTATATATTTATAATAAAAAGAATAATGCAATGTTGTTTATTGTTATGCCTTCTACTACCGGTATTCAAATATAATAATGCATACAATGGTATTTGATGGAACGAAATCTTTTAATTGGAGACAACTCGCCATAATAATGGGTAAAAGTGGTATCTGGCAACTCAAGCCGTTTACAGCCAACTGTCTGATTAGGAGCCTATAATAATAATGTATACAATAATACTGCTAAAAAGAGGTATCTGACAACCATTTACAGCCAACTGGCTGATTAGGCGTATATAATAATAATGTATACAATAATACTGCTAAAAAGAGGTATCTGACAACCATTTACAGCCAACTGGCTGATTAGGCGTCTATAATAATGTATACAATGGTATCGCGGTATCTGGCAACTCAAGCCATTTACGCCAACTGGCTGATTAGGAGCCTATAAAACAACGCCAACTCGGCTGAAGTCTTAATGTGCACTTGGCTCCTGCCAGGTGAACACCTCTCCTCCTCCTTTCTCTCCTTTCTCTTGGGGGATAACGCCGCCTCCAAGTTTCCCCCCCACCCCCCTTTGCAACAACACCCCTTTGCAACAACCCCCGCCCCCATTTGCAACAACCCCCGCCCCTTTGCAACATTACATAATAACCTGCAACAGTCTTGCACTCTCCCCTTTTGCGGCTATACTACTTGTGATAGATCGCATACGAGCAATAACATTTCGGGAAGCTCGTGATGCTGGAGCCACCTTTATAACACGTTTATGGGTTGCCAAAAAGTTGCGAAGAAGTGAGGACTTCGTCAAAAGAAATTGGAATAAAACTTTGGATGAATGTGAAATGGATACAACCAAATCTGGGCGCCCAAATTTGCCACTCTCTCAGGAAACAAAGGATATCATTGAAAGCGGTACGTGTAAGCGGAAAAACAGCTGTGCTAAACTTTCTAGAGAGATCGAAGTGTTGAGAGGAAAGATCGTTAGTGGTGAGATCATTCGACTGTACCGTCATAGGCAAGGTTTAAAGCCTTGGCATGAACTTCCAAAGCCAAGAAAAACTCAACTTAACATCGATGACAGAATGTGGTTTGCCCATTATCTTGAAGATTGGGATGTGGATGATTTCATGCAGTTAGCTGTCTCCGACGAAGTTTTTGTTTACGTAACACGTCGGCCTAACTACCAAAATGATCGAGTGTGGGCCACAACACCAGATGAAATCGATGACAATGAACATTACCGCGAATTATTAAAAAGTCCAGACTGTGTTGGTGTTTGTTTTGTTCAAGAAGCTCATGTGGGTGCTGAAGCCAAATGATCAGAGTTGGGATGGACAGTATTTTCGTGATATTATTCTATCCCAGCATGTCATTCCTTTTCTAAGAAACCCAAACAATGTCATGGATGTTGATCAGGTCACACTTCTACACGATAAGGCCCCCTGCTTTAAGGCATTAGCCACTCAACAGTTGTTGCGGAATCATGAGATCGATTTCTTTGGAAATGAAGAATGGCCAGGAAATTCTCCTGACCTGAACGTCTGTGAACACATCGGATCAGTTATAAAGGACAAGGTTGAATGTCTCTTGTTTCAAGAACCTGCAGCAAATCGATTTTCGAAGGATACAATGACGCAACACATTGAAACTGTTTTAGCAAATTTGCGTAACGATCAAGATCTATTCACGTCAGTTTTGGCAAGCTACCCAAAGCGAATTCAGGCTGTCTTGGAAGCCAATGGCGGGAACGCCAAGTTTTAATTGTTTCTCATTAAATGCAGGATTACATTCTCTTTTGTAAAGTATGTTTAGTTTTACTGTACCTCTAATGGTTTAGGCCATGGGTCGGGGGGCTAAGGTTTATTGGAGCCCCGTATCTATGGAACATATCTTAAAATGCTTTTGCCTTTACTGTAATTCGTATCTGTTAACTTCTTGTTAATCCCTCCAAACTATGATATTTTGTTTATGCTTCTTGCCTTCCCTTTCATTTCCTGACGAGGTGTCCTGTTGAATACGCGAAAGAGCTTGGAATAGGTTTACTTTTTCCTTATATATGGATTGATGTATGTTTTCATATTCATATTATTTTTGTGTGTGACGTGTATATATATATATATATATATATATATATATATATATATATATATATATATATATATATATATCGACTATTGATTGGTGGCGCGGAAAACGCAGTTTAATAATAAACAGGAACACCAGAGAAAATACAAACATCCTTCAAGGTTTAATAGTACCAACGTTTCGGAATGCACTAATTCCATCTTCAGGGCTAAAACAATAAAATTCCAAATCACATACAAAATACAAATTGCTTAATAACAATTTAAAATAAACTTAAAAAATTATAAAATTAGCTAAGAAAATGTAAAACATTAAAACTAAAAGGTAAATAAATGTGAAGTTAAAAAGTTAAAATTATAAAAAAGTAAAAGCATTAAAACTGAAACGTAAATAAAATAAACTAGTACCTTAACCAAAACATAGCAAATTTACCCCTTGACAAACCACCTAATTCTCTCATACGTAATCACTCGCACAACAATAACCACCCGATTTCACAGTCTAATTTCGCCGTACTTGCTGCCAGAAGCTCTGACCTTAAGCTTAAAATTATGGAGTCTTTGTTTATTTATAAACTTAAACCAGACCTAAATTCTGACGAATCATCGATAGATCTGCTATGTTTTGGTTAAGGTACTAGTTTATTTTATTTACGTTTCAGTTTTAATGCTTTTACTTTTTTATAATTTTAACTTTTTAACTTCACATTTATTTACCTTTTAGTTTTAATGTTTTACATTTTCTTAGCTAATTTTATAATTTTTTAAGTTTATTTTAAATTGTTATTAAGCAATTTGTATTTTGTATGTGATTTGGAATTTTATTGTTTTAGCCCTGAAGATGGAATTAGTGCATTCCGAAACGTTGGTACTATTAAACCTTGAAGGATGTTTGTATTTTCTCTGGTGTTCCTGTTTATTATATATATATATATATATATATATATATATATATATATATATATATATATATTATATATATATATATAAGCGATATGTTGTTGATACTTTTACAGTTTTTAAGTGTCAAATTTGATTTTAAACTTTTGGATCTTTTCCGTTCTACCCCAGCAACAATTTCTAGTGTAGTTTTACTTGCTGAATTCAATAATATATATTTTATTTTGGAGAAAGTATTCTTGCTTTAATTAGTGATGGTTATAATTATTAATTTTTTTCTCTCTTTTGTAGATATTGTTATGGATTATAAATGGAATTTCATAAACATAGTTAAGGAAATAACGTTCTACCTCAGCCTTCTTTAGTTAACCTTATAAGGCTAACTAACGAAAATATCACGACCTAACCTAACCAATCGTCAAGGGCGTACAGTTGATTTAGCTTAACAAAGGAACGAGAGACATTGGGGAACATCTAGAAATATGATAGATTCTTATTTATGTGAATTTCTGTGGAGGAGAAGACAAAAAGGAAAGGACATTTTTGTTGAAATCTTAAATGCAATCTCTACTTTTAAATAAAATAAACGGACTATAACTCTTTTGAGTAATTATTCGTTTTAGTGCTCCCTCTCCTTTCTGGACCAAAACACATTTTTCTGGCGTTTTTTGGTGTGATTTGTTCAAATCTGAACTTCGTTTCTTTGGGAAATGAGCCGTTTTTGAGAATTTTTCAATTTTACAATTTCTCAAAAACGCTCATATTCCAAAGAAATGAAGGCTAAATTTAAACAAAAAAACACCAGAAAAATGTTTTATTTAACCTAACCTAACCTAACCCGCGTTTTTTCGCAATTTATTACCTTAAATAGCAACCTGAGGTTTCAAGGTGTCCTGAATACAAATTTATATGTTAAATTGTCATAGAATGTCTCCTTCTATCGAAAACGAAGGGAGCATTAAAACGAATATTAACCCTAAATTTAAACAAAAAACACCAGAAAAATGCGTTTTACCTAACCTAACCTATATCTTGTATTAACTGATAGTAATCCAAACCACAACCTTCACAAGCCAAAGCGAACTGAAGGAGCATTTTAAAATGAGTATGCATTATGGGAGATTATGCACGTCTCTGATTGGTCGGATAAGGTCACATGAAACATAAACCAGATTTAATTGGCTGATTTCACCATGTTTCCAAATGTCGCAGCGAGATGTCTCCCCATAAAACCTGGAGAAGGACGGAGAGCGGCAAAATTTTAACCGAGGAAAGAGATAAACACTGGGTCAATGGCTTGTAATGGCTGGTTATCGACGTCTACATTTTTTTTTCATAAAAAATAATTATTACATTTCCTTGATTTTTATCAGTTTCCCTGAGGTTTCAAGGTGACCTGAATACGAATTATATGTTAAATTGTCATAGAATGTCTCCTTCTATCGGAAACGAAGGGAGCTTTAAAACGAATATTAACCCTCTTTTGTTATTAATTTCTCCAAAATAAGATATATATTACTGAATTCAGCAAGTAAAACTACAGTAGAAAATAATATATAATTTCATTTTTTGTCGCTGCGGTAGAACGGAAAAGAGCCAAACTTTTTTTTATTCGAGAATTAAGAAACATAAATAAAGTTAAATTTCCATATGAAAAACCGAGAGAGAACGAAATACAGTTCCTTAGTGTTAACTTGAAAATCACTGGAAATGTTTAATTTCAAATGCGTGTGTAGATTGTAGAAGCATAACGGAAAATTCTTTTCCTCGCCACCTCACATGGCTGTAAAACTCCAAACGCGTGGGCAAGAACAAACAGCTCACGAAGGAACGCTTATTTTACTTTGTTTCCTGAAAATGCCCACCAAATCTAAGCGTCACCGGAGACTATAAAAGTGCCAGTCCACTTCAGGTCGCCCTCATTCGCATCACATTTTTTGTACAGTTAACAAGCTAAATAGTTACTTAACAAAAACTTTCTTCTACTACTTTTTTCACCACCTTTCTCTACAAAAAAAAAAAAAAAATGGTGTCAATAATCCAGCAGGGTTGAAAGCACCTTAAACAGAAAAAACAAACAAACATTCGCATCTTCACTTCACATCCCGCTCTCCGTTCCTTCGTCACGTTACGCCACACGATCTCAGCCGGCCGCCGTCCTTCAAAATTCCGTTCAAGCATACACGAAGTTGATCATCTCTGTTTAGGCCTATTACTATTTCATCAGCCCCGGAAGCAACCTCACTTCTGCAAGATTCAATCGCCGTCGTCCTTCCAACCTTTTGCCTCACTCAACATTCATCCTTTTCGACCTGCGAATCTTCATTTCCTTTCAACAAGTTTTTCATCACCCAAACCGGCGTAGGTCCTTCCGTCTTCAGAGTTACCCTCATCGAAACCCAGGTCTGTAAGCCTCACATAGGCCACAAGCTCACTGGGCCTACTTAGCTATTTTTTCATCGTGCCAAACGGTTTTGGGTAGCCTACAAACTCAATATACTCTCAGCCTAACCGAATAGGCTCTCATCAAAATTTTTCCAATACCGTTCAAGCTAACTCACGCATTTATGACCCCATCCCTCTCCCCATTACCCCCAATTACTCCACCCCTTCCCCACTATCCCGGGGCGGGTAGCACTGTGACATATACTGCTACCCGCCCGGGGGTAGTGGGGGAGGGGTGGGGTAATTGGCGGGAGTGGGGGTGGGGGTAATGGCGTCTTTTACTTTTGTGTGTGTGGGTAATGGGGGAGTAGGGGTGGGGGTAATGGCGTATATAGCAGTATATGTCACAGTGCTACCCGCCCGGAGGGCCAAGTTGTACAATGTACAACGGTCGCGAGCGATAACGAGCTACCGCTTGTATTTTCTATAGTCTATACTCTATAGTACAATAAAGTTCTTATTTTTAATTTTTTTATTTATGAACAATTTACGATTTGTAATTAGTTCAGAGTCTGTTGGTTTAATGTATACATTTTAGACATTGCGGTTCGCGTAGGACTGCGGTCTTCAACTTCTCTTACGGCTCTTCCTGGGGCCTATTAACGAGGATGTCTCGCACCTCGTAGGCGATCGCCTCTAGTGTGAGCTGCTACGCCGTGACGTGGTTATACTCGCTTTCACTACTTGTTACCTTTAGTGCTGCGAAATGGCACCGGCCAAAATGGGGGAATCCTGGGTGCGGCGGGCGCAATGGCGGTGTCGTTGGTCTCGTTGGGCATGATGCGTGCTTGCAGTCATATTATCATAAGGCGGGAAAAAAAATTACGTAAGTATGAACACGGGGGATGGTACCGGACACACATGCGCAAATAGGCTTAGTTAATTTAACTTTTACATTTATGAGTACCGTATTTAAATGAAATGTTACTTAATATCACTGCAGAAAAAAAAATTGAAATTGTCACTAGAAGCTCTGCATAAAGATCACTGTGGAAAAATAATAATGTTCGGTCATTCCAGGTTCACCAATTGGGTTCACCAATTTCAATTTAAAGGTGCCTATGCGGCGACGGTAGGCCCATATAATATGTAGAGTAAAATGGAATGGAATGTTATTGGGTCACCAGATCTTTTCAGATCAAATAAATAATATTTAACAAAGGAGATACAAATGACTTTGTGGTTTTCCTTTAATTATTAGAAAAATAAATGAATTATTTGTTCACAGTCATTAACAATTATTTATACAAAATTTTTGCAATATTACAATGAAATGATTCTTGACAAATAAGAAATTATTCTTATACAGTATGAGTTAAATGCTACAATAGTGACAAGAAACAATAATTAAGGTAATGAGATATACGGTATTGAATACAACAATAATAAGTAAGTAATAGCTGAGGTAATAATACGGTATTGGTACAATCGGAATAGGCCTAATTGTCGTCGTAAATGCGTGAGTTAGTTTGAACGGTATTGGGAAATTTTGATGAGAGCCTATTCGGTTAGGCTGAGAGTATGTTGAGTTTGTAGGCTACCCAAAACCGTTTGGCACGATGAAAAAATAGCTAAGTAGGCCCAATGAGCTTGTGGCCTATGTGAGGCTTACAGACCTGGGTTTCGATGAGGGTAACTCTGAAGACGGAAGGGCCTACGCCGGTTTGGGTGATGAAAAACTTGTTGAAAGAAAATGAAGATTCGCAGGTCGAAAAGGATGAATGTTGTTGAGTGAGGCAAAAGGTTGGAAGGATGACGGCGATTGAATCTTGCAGAAGTGAGGTTGCTTCCGGGGCTGATGAAATAGTAATAGGCCTAAACAGAGATGATCAACTTTGTGTATACTTGAACGGAATTTTGAAGGACGGCGGCCGGCTGAGATCGTGTGGCGTAACATTTTAGCTCAATAGTATATACTGTACTGTACTATAGGATGTCACACAATGTGAAGCTCAAGATTTTCACGGCTGTGTTCTTTTCTGTAGTTTTATCGTGGTGCTGGGGCCTTCGGACCCAGCAATTGTGACCTAGGACCAGGAAACTTGACAGAGCACATCGGCAGCTCATGGGCTATCAGTTGGTAGTGGTTGCAGAATTTTCCGATATGCCGTTTAGTCTGTGCACGGTTCCAAAAAAAGCGGACACACACACACACACATTTTAGCTCAATAATATATAGGATAAGTAACTTCAAACTGAGATATAGTGAATAAAGAAATTAAAAGAATAACACAAAATTTGTCTAATAACGGATTCCCTCAAATCATAATTATTTTTTTAATATAATTTCCAAAGTAAATAATGAAAACAACAAAGATGACAGAAATATATTCTTTTTATTACAAATGCGAAATATTAAGACGACATTAAATCATATTGTGAAGAAACACTTTCAAAAGTAAGTTTGGATGAAAATAATTAAGTGAAAAAGTTTAGTTGCAATTAAGTACTGTAAGAACCAAAGAAATTGTGATCAGGTTTTTCAATTAGGAAACAAATTTCTGAGAATAATATGAGTAATGTTGCGTACTTATCAAATGTAATGAAAATAGGTGTACATAGTTTATACGCCTAATAAACTTAATCTCAAAACTACGGTATTAGAGGGGTTGATGGCGGATTCAATCCTGAACCGTCGTTTAAAGTCATTAAAAGTAAGTATAGTGAAGCATGAATACAAACCAAGTAAAATTCATAAACGTTTTAAAAGTGAGGGTAAGGGGCCATTCAAAAACCACGTGGTCCTTAAAGAAGGGGAAGGGGGGGTTCTTGACGTTTAACCACGTTTATAATATAATATTAGTCAAGATATTTTCAATTAAAGAAACAAACAATTAATACAGTTTATTTAGAAGATATGACTTTTAATTGTTCATTTACCTCATTGCCTCTCAATAATATAAGAAATCTTATATGGCACCTTACATTTTACATAAGATTAAGAAGGGGTGGGGTTGACATCAGAAGACCACGTGGTTTTGGAGGGGGGTTTAAGTCATTGGTCACAAATAACCACAAGGGGAGGACGGGTTTGAAAACCACCCGAAAAAGGATCACGTGGTTTTTGAATCACCTCCTAAGACAATCTACAAACGAAATTCTCACAAACTCACCCATAATGTTCAAAACTGAAAATTTCTGTAACTTGAGAACGGCGGAATCCTTAATAATCAATTAATATAAACTAGATTTTTATATTAAATCTAATGAAATGACATGTTTTTAAAAATATTTTTAATTAAAGTGAGACAGGAAGAGAAATTTCGGTGGAGGAGCAATGTTTAAAAAAAACAAAATTGAATTTTTGTCTAACAATTTTTATCTGTAATTATTATTTTAATTTTACAACAATTTTGCTTGTTTTAGATTTCATCCGCGAATACTGATTTAATAATTTATATTTTAGTTCTTTTAAAATGTGTGAAGTGTGCGGAAGAAACGTTAGACAAAACATAAGGAAAACAATTATATTTTTTTATTCAAAGATTGCTTTAAATAAAATTTATGAAATATCCAGAAAAATCTTTAGAATTTTGGGGAACTTTTTTAAACAATGTATAAAGTTAGAAGCTGATTATGAATTTCTAAATACTACTACTACTACAGAGTGTTCATAAAGTTACGCAAGAATAGTAATGACTTCACCATATTCACTCGCGTGACTATGAACACCCTGGACTATGTACTATTCAAAAGATAAGTACAAAGAATATTACGAGTTATTGGAAGGATGCACAGTTTCGAGAATTATATCTAAAGAACTGTCAAATATGAGGCAATATGAATTGCCTTCCATGACAAATATTACATTGATTGTACATAATATTTCGACAGATACAAAAACTCGGGTTGGTATTTATTTATAATTAAATTGAACTTGAAATAACTATTGTACAACCTATATACCTTCGTTGGACAATATTGTTAAGTTAAAAGACGGCAATTTAAACATCAATCAGGTATCCTCTGTAGGTTTAAGGAGAAATCAACGAGAGAGAGAGAGAGAGAGAGAGAGAGAGAGTTACAAGGACAAGAGGAAGGCCTCAAAGATCTTCCGGTCTACTCTGGGAAGTTCCTGTTATTAAACAAGTTCATTTTTCTTACAACTATTCTTGCAGTAGTAGAAAGTTCGATAGAAAAGTATGAGGCTCTCTCCCCACCCTCTGCTCCCTCCCTGCCAGAGGTAGGTACGGAAAAAGGTTGAAGAAAATACATTGACCCTGGAAAAGTAGCCAAGGAAATGGAAAATGGAGAATATATAAAACAGCTCTATAATTACGCATGCTTACATATAGTTCAAAGGCGTCGCTGGGTACTAGCACACGGGGTCCGTGCCCCGATTGTATTTGACAGTGCCCTGAATCCATTTGATAGTTTTGAAAAGTCAGAATAGAAAACTATGATCATTGACCCTTTTTTTTAAACTTCAGCGCTTGCAGGTCTTTTCCGAGACTGAATAAAATCGTCTGGCGTTAGCCAGAACAAAATCAGTAAAGTAACACTGGGTGCTAGAGGGTTAAAAGACAAAACAGGAAGTATACACTGACGCTTCCCGAATGATTTCTAAGTAAACATTTTATATTATGTTAAAATTTAGTATTTAAAACTATGATGTCCAATTATGTATTTTTACAGGATCATTTTGCGTTTGTAAATTTATACTGTTACTAGGTGATTCCTTAAACTCGCTTAACATACTGCATAGCTTGTTTCATCTTACTAGTGTAGTTCAAGGCATCATTTGTACATTGTATTTTGTGTTCTCCAAATGTTGAAATGCCTAATTATTCTCGAGGGGGGAGGGGACCTATGGGCCCGAGCCCGAATCTCTTAAGTATCTATCGACGCCTCAGAGTCATAGACACTGCGCAGGCGAACTCCTGCTGAGTTACGTTGTTTTAGTCTTAAAACACGAGAGTATTCAATACTTTGTCTCGCCTATTTTTAAACACATTTACACTTTGGCTTGAAACAACCTCTGAGGAAAATTGGTTCCAGATATTACGGTAACTATTTTATAGGAAAAGAAATTGCCGCAGACAGAGGTCCTAAATGTCTTTAGTTCCAATTTAAACCCATTATTTCTTGTCGGATTCGCATTAAATGAGAATAAGTTCCTGTAGTCTATCCTGTCTACTCCATTAAGCATCTTGAAGACTTGAATAAGTTGACCGCGCAACCTCCTCGTCTCAAAGGTAAACAGATTTAGGCGCTCCATTCTCCGTTGGTAGTTTTGCATTCTCATTGAAGGGATCAGTTTTGTAACCCTTGTTTGTACCCTTTCTAAGGGGCGGAGATCAAAACACGAAACATACTAGTCCCAAGAATTGGAACATAAGGCTTTTCGGATCACCTGAAGATCAGGGTCCCCAGCCTTCGCTAGTTAGCCTTATAAGGCTAACTAACGAAAATATCACGACTTAACCTAACCAATCGTTAGGCCAACTGTGTGCCCTTGACGATTGGTTGGGTTAAGTCGTGATATTTTCGTTAGTTAGCCTTATAATGCTAACTAAAGAAGGCTGGGGGCCGTGACCTTCAGGTGATCCGGCTTTTCCGTTCTAGATTGGTTTCAGCATCTGATATCAGTTGTTATTTTTTTATGCAATAAATTTAATGGATGGGTAATATATTGGCTTGCATTTCTCCAAAGTGCTGAGGGAGTGTACGAACGTACAATATATAGACTCATCAATATACATTTTGGGGCACTTCTTTGTAATAGGCCACGCACTAGACTAATAAAATTTCTTAATTTTAAATTTGTTAACAATTCGTTTTAGGTTATGAAGTGCCGTAATAATTGAATGCCCGGTTAGGTCAACTGTACGCCCTTGACGATTGGTTAAAACATGATATTTTTGTTAGTTTTAACGAAAATATCATGACTTAACCTAACCAATCGTCAAGGGCGTACAATTGACCTAACCGGGCATTCAATTGACCGGGGGCAACTCGCAAGATAGATCACAGCACTGCATTATTATATGCTCACACTACAACAATAATATTCAGACTAAAGTAGGTCTAAGCAGGCAACAAATAAACATTAATAACAACAACAAAAATTACTGTTTATGCGAGTTCATATGGCGAAGAAAGGTATGCAAATGAAGATTTATTTATTAAAATATTATCAAATATTGCAAATTTTAATAAATAAAAGATATTATCTGCGTTTTATTTTGTAAAACCCATTACATAACACTACATAATTTAGATAACGGTCAGGCGCCATGCAAACTAGTGCGCATATAAATGCAATTTTTTTCGTATGTTGCGCATATTTATCCAGGAAAATAATGTAATTTTCGTTATTAGAATATAAAAATGTATTAGTATACAAATTTTCAGCTAAATCCCGTGGGGTCGTCCATTTGGAAAAGATCCGGGTGCTTTCCTGTTAACGGGAATACCCAACCGCCCCCCCATCATCTGGACTCGTATCTTGCGGAATTCATGTGGCGACAACGTACCGAAAGCAGCGACGTTTTTTCTGCGATTTTAGATGACAAAGACATTTTGGCGCCCTACTAACTGATTACACTGGGGAACAAATTTCAAATTTTTGTCTATTGAATTAGATTTGACAGTTAGTTCTAGGTAATTTGGGTGCGCTGAGCACGAATTTTTACTCGGTTTTGCTCTATCAGGTCCTGATTTTGCTCAACACCCCTCCTCTTTCGTCGTATTCATAAAAAGGTTGTTTTCTCAATACTCGCTAAGTCTTTTTGCAGTTACACATTATGCAACTAGGTTTTTATCTAGGTATTTGTACCTATTGTTATGGTATTGTTGTATTATGTATATTTTTATATGTAACACCCTAAAAATATTTTTAATTTTGTCATTTTTAACCCATTTTAATATTAGTAAATTAAGCTAAAAATATCATAGAATTCTAAAATTTTCTCGAGCGTTCCTGTTCTCTGTAGAGTATTCTAGAGGGACAACTAAAATATATAAAAGCGACTCGTTTCCAGAGTTAATCAGTCAATTCAATCAGTCAGTCAGTCAGTCAGTCAGTTGAGTTAGTTAATTAAGTTTGGGCATTAACATAATTTTGAATTGGCATATGATTTAGTGAGTAATTTTGTCATCGTGATTTAATATAGTTGATTTAATTAGACGTAATTTATATTGTACCTACTCATCCGTGTTTCTAGTTTAATTTCATAGATTGTAAGTACCTATTTCATAATAAGTACCTATTTAAACTAATTTTTGTGTTTATATTTCAGATTTTCTTAAATTTATATGAATTAAGGGCTTTAAATACCTTTACAAATTGGCAGAACAATCAAGCAATATGTCATCAAGCACTAGAAAGTTCAAATGCAAAAACAACCCTGATTCCTTCTGTTATATATGTGGAAATTTTACACTTCCACATCAACGAGCAAATATAACTGACTTCGTAAAAAGAGCTTACTTAACTTATTTTGGCATAAAACTGGGGGACCAAGATAAATCGTGGGCTCCACATAAAGCCTGCACTATATGCATTGAAAGACTGCGACATTGGACGAAGGGTTCGGATTCAAAAATACCTTTTGGAGTTCCGATGGTAAGTTTATGATTTCATAAAACTACGTAATTTAATCACTAGTATACTGTAACTTACCTAAATGTAATTGTAACTTAGGTACATAAACAAAAATTTACAGAAAATGTTTATAAGAATCTCAAATATTGCATAAGGTTGAAACACATAGAAATGTTAAATGTTTGGGTGATAACTTTTGATAAAATTCATAAAAACAAGTCTCTCGTCGCTTTTGTTAACGCTTTACAATTTTTTTTCCATATCAGGTGTGGCGAGAGCCTACTAACCACGAGACCGATTGCTACCTTTGCTTTGTCAAGACTTCGGGCTTCACTAAGAAAAATAAACATTGTATCGAGTACCCAAATTTCGACACCGCGATACGACCTGTGCTACATTCAAATGAGATCCCCATTCCAAAATTTAAGGGTCTGCGAACTCAAGAATTAGTTGAAGATGTTCCTGAAAATATTGTTATGCACTTTGAGGAGTCAGACACCGATTTTGACCCCAGCGTATTTGAAAGTCAAAACGATCCGCAAAAGTTTAACCAGGCCGAGTTGAATGATCTTGTAAGGGATCTAAATTTGCCAAAAAAGGCTGCGGAAATTTTAGCTTCAAGACTTAAAGAGAAAAACTTGCTTACTTCAAACACATACATTTCATTTTACAGAAAAAGAGAAGAAGAACTTGTTAAATATTTTAGAACAGAGGATAGTTTAGTATATTGCTGCGACATAGTTGGTTTGTTAAAGAAGATGGGGGTTGAGTCTTACGATGCAAATGATTGGCGCTTGTTTTTAGACAGTTCGAAAAGAAGTCTTAAGTGTGTGTTGTTGCATAATGGCAATCTATACGGCTCGATACCGATTGGGCACTCAACAAAATTAAAAGAAAAGTATGAACATATAGAAAAGGTTTTAAATCTTATCAAATATAGGGAGCACGAGTGGATCATATGTGTTGACTTAAAAATGGTTAATTTTCTGCTAGGACAACAAGGAGGGTATACTAAATATCCCTGCTTCCTTTGCTTATGGGACAGCAGAGCCAAGGAAGAACATTATTTCAAACAAATCTGGCCAGCACGAACATCACTTACTGTCGGAGAAAAAAACGTAATTAATCCACCTTTAGTGAGCAGAGATAAAATCATATTTCCTCCTCTGCATATAAAACTAGGCCTCATTAAACAATATGTAAAAGCTTTAGATACGAACGGCGAGTGTTTCAAATACATAACTTCAAAATTTCCAAGTTTAAGTTATGAAAAAATCAAGGCGGGAATTTTCGACGGTCCACAAATAAGAACAATGATTAAAGACAGCAATTTTCCTAATGTCATGAATGAACGCGAAAAAAATGGCTGGTTCTCATTCGTGGACTTGATAGAAAACTTTTTAGGCAATTATAGGGCAGATAACTACGAAGAAATCGTAAAAAAACTTTTAAGGGACTACAAAGAGTTAGGTTGCAATATGAGTATAAAAATGCATTTTTTGAATAGCCATCTTGACCAATTTCCAAGTAATTTAGGTGATGTAAGTGACGAACAAGGGGAGAGATTCCACCAAGATATCAAAATTATGGAGGAACGGTACCAAGGCCGCTGGGATTCCCACATGATGGCTGATTACTGCTGGTGCTTGAAAAGAGACCTGCCATCAACAAGCAAATACGCTAGAAAGTCTTACAAAAGAAAATTTTTGCCACAGTGAAAGCTTCATATCTGTTTGTTTTTTTATTTTAAGTCATTTCTATCGTTATAATGTAATTTTACTGTAGTTTGAACTGCTTGTATTCATGAAACTTGAAAAAAAATTTAACACATGACTTAATTTTTTAGTCCTAATTTGAAAAATCTGGAAAATGGCACAAAGGCTGTCGACAAGAATCAGGACCTGATAGAGCCAAACCGAGTTGAAATTCGTATTCAGCGCACCCAAATTACCTAGAATCAAGTGTCAGATATCATTCAATAAAATACGTGTTGCCCAGTGTTATCGCTTACATATTAACTAATTTCATTTAAATGATTAATAAACTCGGTACTTACGTATTATCGGGACTACCAAACTGTTTATGATGTATTTTTGCTCTCGTCATTTTCGTTTAAACTAACGAAAATATCACAACTTAACCTAACCAATTACACTGTGTAACACTGATTCTGTTTATATATAATTTTTTATGTTTTTATATGCATTTGTGGGCGCTGAGTCCAAATCTGGCCTTGGTTTGTGTGTATCATCAATGGTTTCAGAGATAATCCATTTCTCATGTTTAACCAGTATAATGTTATTATGGGCGCAGCAATATCAGAATAATCAGGAATTGTTGAGAACAATCCGGATGTTCGTTGACAGTTTCTTGCTCTAGAAATTGTCCGAAACTTCCACTGTGCTATATAAAGAAGAGCGCAGAGTCTGAGAAGTCAGTAAGTGTGAGCACACAAAGAAAGCAGGTTGTTTGTCTGATGGTTACCAGCACTGAGGTACTGTGTTTCTGTGCTTCTCTGTGTTGACGATTTGAGTGTTATCGATCCTTTTTTATTGCGAACATTATTTCAGTGTTGTGAATACATCTTTTTTCTGAAATCTGTAATCTGTTGCAGATTTAATAACTCTTCTCTCTATATCTGCAGGTTATGATTAATGTAGTACAGTTTGGTAAAGAGAATGGCAACTAGAGCTTGTAAACACTCGCCGGATATATTCTGCTACGTTTGTGGGTATTACATAGGCCCCAAGCAAGTATCGACCAAGATTGTGAAAGGCACCAAGTTCTGGATCGCGTATCGGCTCTATTTTGGTATGCCTATGCGTGACCAAGATAAGCCCTGGGCACCCCATGTGATCTATGGAAGCTGCCGCTCCACACTTGAAAAGTGGCTGCGGGGAGTACGCAAGGCAATGCCCTTTGCGGTACCCAGAATATGGAGAGAACCAAAGAGCCACCACGACGATTGCTACTACTGCATGGTAGATGTTTCTAAGTACAGGAAAGTTAAAGGAAGGCAGACTCTTTAGTATCCAAGCATAGCGTCGTCCATAGCTCCTGTACCACATGGCGAAGGTCTTCCAATACCACGTCCACCAGAACAGGTATCTATCCATTACTTTACCTTCTGTATTTACAGACTGTGGGTCATTATGTGTCATTTTTTCTTAGTGCTGATGCTTTTCTACATATATAGCTATGCCTATATTTTGTTTCTTTGCTTTGCAGGTTGAAAATGAGGATGCAGCTAGCTCATCTGAGATGTCGGCTGGTGAGGACAGTCATGATGAAGAATATACAGTAACTTTCAGTACAAACCCTCACTTTCCAAATCAGAGGGAATTGGACGACTTAATTAGAGACGTGGGTCTGACGAAATCAGGGTCTGAGCTTCTGACCTCCAGACTCAAAGAGTGGAATTTGCTTGGAGAAGACTGCAAGAGCAAAGTATACCGAAAGCGGCATGAAGAGTTTGCAAGGTTCTACGATGTCAATGGCTCTCTCTGTTATTGCAGCGAGGTTAATGGTCTATTCACAGCTATTGGGTTAACACATATACCCTCAGAGTGGCGCCTGTTTATTGACAGTTCAACTCGGAGTGTGGTGATTTCAAAATGATTGGTTTCCTGTTAGGTTTACAAGGAGGGTTTACTAAATATTCATGTTTTCTTTGCCTGTGGGATAGCAGGGCTTCAACTGAGCACTATAAAACAGTTCAGTGGCCTCCACGTGAAGGACTGCAACCAGGAAAGTACAATGTACTCAGGGAACCTCTTTTGAAGCCTGACATAGTTCTGCTACCACCTCTCCATATTAAGTTGGGTCTAATTAAGCAGTTTGTAACTGCGTTAGATTTTGGAGGGGAAGTTTTCCAACAGATTCGGGTCATGTTCCCTAAACTCTCTGAGGCCAAAGTCAAGGCTGGCATCTTTGTAGGACTACAAGTCAAGGCGCTGTTGAATTCAAAGAACCTTGAAGCCAAGATGACTCCGATCGAAAAAGAGGCTTGGTGTGCTTTCCGTGATGTGGTTCGTGGGTTTTTAGGCAACCATAAAGCACCAAACTATAAGGAGTTAGTGTCAAACTTGATTAAGTGCTATGGCAAAATGGGGTGCCGTATGTCTTTAAAATTACACTATCTGCATTCACATCTAGACTTTTTTCGTGATAGCCTGGGCGATGTGAGTGAAGAACATGGCGAAAGATTCCATCAAGCTATTCAAACGATGGAGAAAAGGTACCAGGGCCATTGGGATGCTTCCATGATGGGAGACTACGTATGGTCGCTGATCAGAAAGGATAAGAATGTTCATATGTGGAAGTCGCGTTCTTCAGTGCATTTTTAAGGAACGCACACTGCATAACGAGGCTTGTTATTCTCTTATTGGTTCTCCTCATGATATATATTATATCCTTTGCACCATTTTGGGTTTGTCAAACAATTTTGGCTCAATAAACATTAATTTCCGTGTTTTTATTTTCAGAAAATATTTATGTTAGCCTTCTTTATATACTTTGCCATATGAAAAGTGTGATAACCTATATTTTTGAAACGGTTGATGATAGAGCAAAACCAATATCATTTTTGGAATCAGCGCCCCGAAATCATTAAGAAACGACAGAAAAATCACAATAGACAGAAAATTTTTCAAATTTTGTTACCCAGTGTTATCAAAGGCGTACAGTTGACCTAACCGGACATTTTCCGTTATATTAACCTGTTAGGTTAATTCAATGCCCGGTTAGGTCAACTGTACGCCCTTGATGATTGGTTAGGTTAAGTTGTGATATTTTCGTTAGTTTAAATGAAAATGACGAGAGCAAAAATACATAACAAACAGTTTGGTGGCGGGTGGTTGGGTATTCCCATTAACAGGAAAGCACCAAGATCCGTCAAGAGCGTACAGTTGACCTAACCGGCCATTCAATTTACCTAACCGGACATTCAATTAACCGCGTCATGAGCGGTGTAAACTAGATAACGGTCATGCGCCATGCAAACTAGTTGCATATAAATGCAATTATTTTCGTATGTTGCGCATATTTCCCAAGAAAAATAATGTCATTTTCGTTATTAAAATATAAAAATTTATTAGTATACAAATTTTCTGTTCGAAAATCCGCGGTACGCCAAAATGAAAAGATCCGAAATAGTTACATAGTATAATCGTTAAGTACAATGATGACAAACACTAATTTAGGTAGGCTAATGAAATATGCAGCAGTGCACACACTAAGTAATTAAGCCAATAATAACTGAGATAATGAAAGTACGGTATGGTACATTGGTACAGTAAATGGATTAGGTCAGTAAAATGGAATGTATAAAAGAGCAAATAAACAATTTGATACAAAATACGGTAAGATTGTTAAAACGTTGAAATAATTGAACAGGCGCAATAGAAAAGTTAGTTTGCCGGTTGTTTGCATACACTTTTGGGCCTACTCAGTTAGGCAGAGTTTGTGGACTTTTCAGCTTTGAATCCTGAATAGTCTAGCGCGATGTAACAAAACACTGTAGGCCGAGTGGAGTCCTACAAGAAGCTTACCGACCTGCGATTTCGACGGAGATAACTCTGAAAACTGACAAGGTCTACCAAATAGAAGCAGCTAGGCCTAGGATAATCACCTTCGGCCTAGCCTAAGCTATGTGGTATGTAAACAAACTTTATAATGACGTAGGCTATCAAGCCTTCAATATGGCGGATACAAGTTCTTTTAAAATCGCGTCTTATTGTGAGGCTCACGAAAAAGAACGTACTGGTAAAACTTATGATATAAGAGAAAAATTTACAATGCATTTTAATAAAGCAACTACGACTGAGGCAAATTTACATAAACTGGAGAAAAAACATTCACAACCAAATCTGTTTTAGATGCCAAACGATGAAGAAGACCGCAGAAATATGCGAACCAATTTCCAATGTGGATTGGGCGAGGAGGATCTTTCAACTGGCTTCCTAGAAGTCCCTACCTCACAACTTTGATAACTAGTTGCGGTCTTTTGTGAAGAACAAACTTAGCCCCATGCGCATGCACTCTGTTGAAGAGTTAAAAATGGAAATTCTTCACATATTCTCACCCATTACGCCAGAAATACTTCGAAAAGCTTCATGGCGCATTTGGCGTCGAATGCAATTATGCGTTGGTCACGACAGTATCCCTACAGACCAATTGGACGTATAAGCAGCAAGATATCTTTTTATTTAAGTTCAATTTCATTTGTAATTTTTTTGTTTTGTTTTTTATTTAAATAAAATGTTTCAAAAGTTAACGCTCATTCTTTTATCAACCATTCTACACGACCCAGTCGCGACTTTCGGCCATCCCTGTATATACACACACGTATATATATATATATACTAGCTGAGGTACCCGGCGTTGCTCGGGATAAATTTCACATTGCTGTTGCATGTCGTTCACGGTCAGCTTCAAGGCGTGATTGTCTTTCTTGGGGTGTTTCTCTTGCTCTGATAGCTGCTACACTTTCTCGGACAGCTTCAAGACGTGATTGTCTTTCTTGCAGTTTCTCTTGCTCTGGTAGCTGCTACACTTTCTCGGACAGCTTCAAGACGTGATTGTCTTTCTTGGAGGTTTTCTCTTGCTCTGGCTGTTGCATGTCGTTCACAGTCAACTTCAAGGCGTGATTGTCTTTCTTGTGAGTTTTCCTGCTTCCGGGCTTCTTTATTTTTTCTGGCTGTTGATGTAGCTCTGCCCAAACTTGCCCGTTTCTTTGGTGGCATGGTAAAGTCGTTGGGATTTTCAAAAACTGCAAAAAACATTGTCACATTAACTTCCTGTAACTATTCGCACAAACAGACAGGCTGACCGACTCTGTGGTGACATTCTTCATCCCATAAGAGGTTCCCGTGCCAAATTTGGTAGCTCTAGGTAAAACGGTTTGAAGTCGTCCTAAAAAATAAAGCTCAAAATTTTCACGGCTGCGTTCTTTTCTGTAGTTTAATCGCGGTGCTTGGGCCTTCGGGCCCAGTAATTTTAATTATTTAATTTATTAACATTCTTCATCCCACAAGAGGTTCCCGTGCCAAATTTGGTAGCTCTAGGTCAAACGGTTTGCGCTTGCATAAAGGACAGACAAACAAACAAACAAACAGACAGGCGAAAATATATATATATATATATATAGATGATACACACAGGGACCATTCTGAGTTCACTCATATATATATATATATATATATATATATATACACACACATTTTTAGAGAATCTGTGTAACTAGGGATTTCATGAAATCCCTAAAATGTTCAGGGATTTCATGTAAGGTTAAGTCGTAATATTTTTGTTAAACCTATGGGAAAATTATTGAATGCCTAGTTAGGTCAACTGTACGCCCTTGACGATTGATTAGGTTAAGTCGTGATATTTTTGCGGATCAAGTAAAGATAATCCCTCCAAGGTCACACTAGTAAAGCAAATCCCTCCCAAAAATGACCAAGTAAAGATAATCCCTCCCAGAAAGTAAAATAAAGTGAAGCAGTCTGACATAAGGATAAAAATGAAGAGAATCTTTTTTTAAAAAATGATTTATTTGAAAACAAAATTTATTAAAATTCATTTATTACAATGGATCAAGTAAAGATAAGCACCCCCAACCTTTTTTAGTTAACTTTATAAGGCTAACTAACGAAAATATCACGACTTAACCTAACCAATCGTTAGGTCAACTGTACGCCCTTGACGATTGGTTAGGTTAGGTCGTGATATTTTCGTTAGTTAGCCTTATAAAGCTAACTAAAAAAGGTTGGGGGTGCTTAACTTTACTTGATCCAAAGACTTTAATTAAAGCGGTATTGCGGTAAAGTGGTATTACCAATTACCAAGTAAAGATGATCCCTCCCAAAAAATGATCAAGTAAAGATAGTCCCTCCTTTTTCTGTTGGGAGGGATTATCTTTACTTGATCCATTTTTGCTAAAAGTAACGAAAATATCACGACTTAACCTTACATGAAATCCCTGAACATTTTAGGGACTTCATGAAATCCCTAGTTACACAGATTCCCCGTAACATATATCCGTAGCCAATGTCGTAACACCGCTTCCCGTTGATCAGCAAAGTTGAGTAACACTGGGTCTGGGTAGTATTTGGATGGAAAACCGTCCAGTACGTTCACGTAAAGCTGTAGGTCCCCTCCCTCATATGACCTTAGATGTTGCGAAGGAGGTTAAACAACACGAATGAACTGAAAATGTTTCGAGTTTCCAATAAAAAATGCATTAATAAAATTTACGTTCTTCTTTCTCATTAATACAAAAAAAATGAAGTTTTTACGCATTAATTCTGCTAATTTTTAATATTTTAAAATGAGTTGCTTCGATTTCACCGTCTGTTCCAAATCGTCCATTTCACTGATTTTATTTTGCTTTCGCCAGACGGTTTTTTTCACTGTAAGGGAAAACCGTTACGCAACAAAAAGTTAAAATTCGTTGAATCATGCTCTGAATTAAAGTTTGTGGCGAAAGTCATTGTATGGACTACAAGCAGAGTGAGTCTTCATTGAAATATATAAAAAAAATTAAGTAATTTGTTTAAAAGAATAATTTCGTTTTAAAGAATAAATTTATATATACAGTATAACGTTACAGGAATAATAAGGCTGCTACATTTTGTTTCAGGAATATATTTTTATATCGAAGAGAGGAACATGCTGGCTGCAACTTGGGTTAATATATTTTATGCCGATATAAATTTCTATATATATATATATATATATATATATATATATGATGAATAAAACCACGAAGGAAAGGAAACACAGAATGGTGCTCAAGCGCTTTCGTCTAATGACATCCTCAGGAACACTGAAGTACATAAAGAGTTACAGCCTATATATAGGTTACAGAAAAAAAAAATATATATATATATACAATAAACGGAGAAACAAAATTAAAGGATTGTGGGCGGGGCACACAAATTTATAAGGAAAAACTATCGATTTTTAGCACAAGATTAAATGAATTGTTTCCAACCAATGTTATAGATAAAAAAAAATATACAAATTTATACTGGAAATCTGCCCGGGTTTTAGCACTCTGCTCTTTTTGTATGTAAAAATTGAAAAATTATCGATTTTTAGCACAAGATTAAATGAATTGTTTCCAACCAATATTATATATATATAAAAAAAAAATATATACAAATTTATACCGGAAATCTGCCCGGGTTTTAGCACTCTGCCCTTTTTGTATATATAAATTGAAAAATAAAAGTTATTAGGGTGGCATACAAGTTTACCAAAGATTTAGCGTTCTACCTTTCTTATCTAAATCTGTTCTGAAGGAATTCAAAACAACAGGATCGAGTTGAAAAAGACCTTTGCTTATGTTGAAGTTATTTGTAAGTTGGATAATGGCAGACTCAAGAATATTTCTATTAACAATGTTGCTAGAGTGAAATAAAACTGAAGCATTATTCCAATCAATACAGTGGGATAACTCTGACAAATGGACAAAAAGGGCACTGGACAACTGTCCTGTTCTAACGGAATATTGATGCTGTTTTATACGTGTGTGCAAATCCTTTCCCGTCTGACCTATGTAAAAGGAATCACATTGTTTACAACCAATTTTATAGACGGGAAAGGATTTGCACACACGTATAAAACAGCATCAATATTCCGTTAGAACAGGACAGTTGTCCAGTGCCCTTTTTGTCCATTTGTCAGAGTTATCCCACTGTATTGATTGGAATAATGCTTCAGTTTTATTTCACTCTAGCAACATTGTTAATAGAAATATTCTTGAGTCTGCCATTATCCAACTTACAAATAACTTCAACATAAGCAAAGGTCTTTTTCAACTCGATCCTGTTGTTTTGAATTCCTTCAGAACAGATTTAGATAAGAAAGGTAGAACGCTAAATCTTTGGTAAACTTGTATGCCACCCTAATAACTTTTATTTTTCAATTTTTATATACAAAAAGGGCAGAGTGCTAAAACCCGGGCAGATTTCCAGTATAAATTTGTATATTTTTTTTTTTTTTTTTATCTATAACATTGATTGGAAACAATTCATTTAATCTTGTGCTAAAAATCGATAATTTTTCAATTTTTACATACAAAAAGAGCAGTGTGCTAAAACCCGGGCAGATTTCCAGTTAAATTTGTATATATTTTTTTTTTATCTATAACATTGGTTGGAAACAATTCATTTAATCTTGTGCTAAAAATCGAGTTTTTCCTTATAAATTTGTGTGCCCCGCCCACAATCCTTTAATTTTGTTTCTCCGTTTATTGTATATATATATATATATATATTTTTTTTCTGTAACCTATATATAGGCTGTAACTCTTTATGGACTTCAGTGTTCCTGAGGATGTCATTAGACGAAAGCGCTTGAGCACCATTCTGTGTTTCCTTTCCTTCGTGGTTTTATTCATCATAAATATTTTTCACGTGTTACTTTCGTGAAATAATTTTCATATATATATGTATATATTATATATATATATATATATATATATTACAACTCAGAATGGTCCCCTGAGAAACTTTTATGTTGCGCACAGATCATGCATGGAACGAAGAACTCTTCTGGGAAAATTAAATCCACTATAGTTTGAATATTATTCGGACTATAGTGGCTTTAATTTTCCAAGAAGAGTTCCTTGTTCCATGCACAGTATATGTGGATTATATATATATCGCTAAAAGTTACGTTTGACCTTCTCTGTGCTCTTTCGTATCACTTTCCTCCAACACGGAAAAGAGTTGTAGATATTTTATGGGTTCGATTTAGGTTAGGTTAGGTTAAGTTAACCTAACCTAAAATAAAATTAAACAAAAAGTGGCTGTGTAAAATCCTGAGGTAGCATGAAGTAGTAGTAATTTTATTTCGAATTTTTAAATTAAAATCCTAACACGAGTGAAATTCGAAAAAATAATCCTTATATACGGTAAAAAAGCGCATTCTCAAAACTTTTTAATGGAATCCCTTTCTCCCTTAACGTAAGCGTAAGTAATTAAAAATTTGAAAAATAAAACACATCACATGTATGAGCAAATATAACGTCAGTGATCACCGAAGAGAATGTAGTAGGAATTTGGCGATTTAAGAATATATATATATATATATATATATATATATAATTATATATATATATATGGGAATGAACTCAGAATGGTTCCCTGAGTTTTTTATGATACACACAGACCGTGCATGGAACAAGGAACTCTTCTGGGATAATTAAATCCACTATAGTCCGAATAAGTAATGGTAAATGACAAATACCATAGTTTTTCTTTTTCATGATGCAAGCCCGACGTGGGCAACGGGTCTCTCGCAAAGAGGTCCCATAAATATAGCTTCCCTCACCAGCTATCTGCAAAGCAGACAGGATCACAAAGCTGGATCCTGTCTGCTTTGCAGATAGCTGGTGAGGGAAGCTATATTTATGGGACCTCTTTGCGAGAGACCCGTTGCCCACGTCGGGCTTGCATCATGAAAAAGAAAAACTATGGCATTTGTCATTTACCATTACTTATTCGGACTATAGTGGATTTAATTATCCCAGAAGAGTTCCTTGTTCCATGCACGTTCTGTTTGTATCATATATATATATACACATATAAGTATATGTGTAAAAAGTACAATAACTGTATTAAAGGTGTATATATACTTAAAATATCCCAAATAAACAATAAAACCCTAAGATTGCGAAAGTTTTCGAAGAACTTCACTTCGTCTCCCTCCCAGCAAAGCGAATAAAAAATTAAAGCAAGGCAAGGCAAGTGAAAATGGTGTAAAGAGGATTTAATTAAAAACTGCGTCTCGGATCAGAATTTGATTTACGAATGGGTCAAGGTAAAAGTTACTTCTATTACACTGGTATGCATCAATTTTGCTGTCAAGGGTTTTGTAAGTGATTCTCATAGAGGTTTCCTGCTGATTTCGAATCTGCAATCCGTTTTTCTCAATCAGCTCAGGTTATCCGGCTATGGCCTCATAAGTAAAATAGAATTTTTCGTGATTTTGTCAAAGCGGAATTGGAACAGTAACATCGATCATCACTTGTTTCACTTGTATAATATCTTTTTTTACTTTTCAGGCATATAGATAAAATATTTCATAATGAATAGAGCGTGTAAAAATGATCCCAATAGATTCTGCTACATATGTGGGACGGTTACCATGCCAAATAACCAGTCCCAAATCACTAAATTTGTGAAGACAATGTATAGAGCATACTTTGGAATTAAGCTAGGGGACCAGGACAAAAATTTCGCCCCTCATATGTGCTGCAAGACGTGCATTGAAAATTTGAGAAGATGGAGCAAAGGCAGAGCGAAATCTTTGCCTTTTGGAATTCCCATGATTTGGAGAGAAGGAAAGGATCACGTGACAGATTGCTATTTCTGCATGACAAACCTCCAAGGTGAGCTTATAAATTTATTTTTCTTAAATATTTTGAAATCCTCGTATGAAACTTGACATAATATTCACCATAATGTAATATTCACCATATATAGCATAATATTCACCATAATGGTAATCATACACTTACATATACATATTGTTATAGAAAATACATTTACACATACATATTGTTATACAAGTTACATTTACATATACAATGATTGTATATTTTCTTTCTTTTTCATTCATATTGTCCCCGAAGGGACAATATGAATGAAAAAGAAAGAAAATATACAGACTCCATCGACCTATTTCATATCTTACAGACCGCAGCCTTCCCTCACGAGCCGCCACTGTCTGAATGCTTCTTCTATTTTATATGCAAGTTTTATATCCATGTTTCTGTGTTTCTATTTTCAGGAGTTAACAAGAAGAATAAACACATTGTTGTATACCCTGACATTCCTTCTGCTATGAGACCTGTACCCCATGGTCCTGGAATTCCAATACCCGACCCACCTCAAACCCTGGACTTCAATGATTCTGATGATGAATCAATGACCAATGCCAATGACCAGTCCCAGTCGTATATACCTCAAAATACTGCTTCAAATGAGCCGAGGACTCTCAACCAGGCCAAACTTAATGATCTTACCAGGGATTTAGGACTTTCCAAATTAGCTGCCGAGATCTTGGGCTCACGACTTCGAGAGGACAACTTGCTGGCTCCGGGAACAACATTCTCCTGGTATAGGAAACGAGAGGAAGAATTCCGCAAGTTTTTTGCAGTGCACGAAAATACCTCTTCCTTAGTGTACTGCTGCAATGTTGAGGGGCTAATCGAATCCTTGGGCCTGCCATATAACGCATCAGAATGGAGTCTATTTATAGACTCGTCTAAACGAAGTTTGAAAGCAGTACTTCTCAACATTGGGAATAGGGTTGCATCAGTCCCTGTAGCACAATCCGTACAACTTACTGAGAGCTACGATAACATGAAAATTTTACTGGATGCTCTCGTATACGACCAACATAACTGGAGGATCTGTGGAGATTTGAAGGTAATACTAATATCATAAGTAAACTATTGCTATTGACTATGTTGTTTTTCCAAAGGTTATTTGAGAGCGTATAAGAACACTTAACTTCCCCACAGAAGTGACACAGTCCAATGCATAGATTTTTTTATCTGATAGAACAAATTCTCTAAATCCTTTAAATATTTTCATTTTTTTTCAGATTGTGGCATTTGTATTGGGAATGCAAGGGGGATACACGAAATACCCATGTTTCCTCTTCAAATGGGATAGCCGAGCGGATGAGAAGCACTATGCACAGCGTGAATGGGCATCCAGAGAGAATTTTGAACCTGGGTCGCATAATGTCGTTTCAGTGCCCCTTGTACCACCAACAAAAATTTTGCTCCCACCACTTCATATTAAGCTGGGCTTGATGAAAAATTTCATCAAATCAATGAATAAGGAGGGTTCAGCATTCCGATATCTCGAGAGTAATTTTCCTCATATATCTGATGCTAAACTAAATGCTGGGTTTTTGATGGTCCTCAAATTCGAACTTTGATCAAGGATACTCAGTTCGAAACGCAATGACTCCAACTGAGAAGAATGCCTGGCAGGCATTCAAATCAGTTGTCACTGATTTTCTTGGCAAGCGTAGAAGTCCAGAATACGAGTCCGTTGTCGAAAACTTGATGGAAGCTTTCAAAGCTCATGGGTCGCGCATGTCCATAAAAATGCACTTTTTGTGGTCCCACTTGGACTATTTTCCTGAAAATTGCGGGGATTATAGTGAGGAACAGGGTGAACGATTTCACCAAGATATCAAAATAATGGAAGAGAGGTACCAGGGAAACTGGGATATCAATATGCTGGCGGACTATTGCTGGTGTTTGAAGCGAGACGTGCCCGAAGAAAAACAGACGGAAAGCCAAAAAAACTTCATTCCTTCCTCAATAAACTTTTTTCCATATTCATTGTATGAATAAAAGTATTTATTCACACAATGTTTTCATTTTCCACGAGTGTTCTTATAATATTACTCGTATCTACAGTGTTTAAGCTAAAAAATCAATAAATTTGGGGATAAAATTGGACTTATAATAAATGGCCAATAGAGAAAAAACCTGACCTGATTGAGGAAAACCAATGTCATTTTCGAATTCAGCATGGTCGAATTATATAATATGAGTTGAAAAAATCCTCACAGCAGACAAAAAAATTTCATATGCATACCAGTGTTATTAGTGAAATCGTCACTATTTTTTTTCGATAAAGAAAGATTCACTTAATTTGCTTTTATCTTTATCTTTTATGCGTAACTGAAGAGCCGCCGAATTATTAATGTCGATTATGTGATTTGAATTAATCCTACGTAAGTGCAAATACTGTACAGCAGTGGTTCCCAAACTGTGTTCCGCGGAACCTGGGGTTCTACGGAGGCTTAACAAGGGTTCGGTGACACGTTTTCTAATCAGTCTAATCAGGTCTTAATATTAAGGTCTAATTAAGGTCCTAATATTTATACATAATTTTACCTTGTGGCTTTTTGTTAAATAATATTTTATATTCTTATTCTGACTTGAAATGGCACCATCGTGGATTTGGGATCACTAAATATTTTTCCCTAAAATTAAAATCTGCTAAGTATATGGAAATAAATTTCCAACAACTCTGCTGCGCTAAACAAGCCTTAAATCACATTAAGGTACGCCAGTAAGGTAAGTTGTGAGCTTAAGTCTAATATATATATATATATATATATATATATATATATATATATATATATATATATATATCCCCGCAAGGGGGTTCTAAGCTCGTGCTCTTGAGTGCTCTTTGTGCTCGTTTGTACGTGCTTGTTCCTGGAGGTTTCACGTGCGCCCTCCCGGCCCTAGCACCCAAGGATGATGGGGCTCGACCCTGCAGTCCTTGTCATCCTTGGTCTTTTTCCACTTCGACTGTCCCCTCCACCCTTTCTTTTTCCTCTGTCTTTCCTCTCACTTTTTCTTTGTTTTTCCGCTGAGATATGCCCTTTAAATAGAGGCGAATCGGTTCTTCCTAAAAAAAAAAAAAAAAAAAAAAAAAAAAAAAATATATATATATATAGTTGGGGTTCCGCGAAATAAAGACAAGTCTGTAAGGGTTCCGACAGTTAGTAAAGTTTGGGAATCACTGCTGTACAGTATATCTCAGACCGAAAACAATTTGTAAGACTGAAAAACAAGAATTTCGTATCTCCATCTTTTTTTTAACAGGGTGTTCTCATTAAGTATATTAAATACCTTTGAGTAATCTAAAAATGCGGACAGATTTAAGTGCTTTTTAGTAAACTATTTAAATCACAGAGTATAGTCAATGCCACATCCTTTATCCCTTTTGCCCTTTGAAAAATCCAAATTGTTTTATGGAAAATAGGAAGTTTAAAAATAACTATAATTTACCATAAATCATATTTTATATTTTACCAATGGGGCAACATTATCGATATTGTTCTATATTAGAAGTCACAGATAAACGAAGTGAAGGCGCATTAACTCATTATAGTTTATTCAAAGAGCGAATATTAAGGCATATCAGACTCAAATCATCCGACTAATCCGCGTCATTGATCGCAAATAATTAATTTCTAATAACTGACAATTAATGTTAGTCAAACTTCGCGGTGTTTCCCGTTTTCTGAATGAAATATAAAGAAAATTCAACCTAAAATGGGCATTGCTAGTCCTGCTATAAAGTTCAGTGTGTGTAAACATATAATAGTTAACCAAAACAAAGTCTGTTGTTACACGCAATATTTTTCACAATACTTTCATAATGCAAAAGTTAAGTCAATAAATTACAAAATAAAAATATTTTATAAAATTTACAAAGTAAATAAATAAGTTTATAATTTATTACAATTTTTATATTAATAATAATATTACTAATAATAATTCACACAAAATAAAACCAAACGCGGAATTAGCAAGAACTGAATGGAAACTTTAAATTTGCCAGTTTCAAATGGTGCGGAAATAGATAAAGAGAATGAAGAATTTATGCCTTTGACGAGAACGCGTTTAACACACGAAGGAATATGATACAAAAATGGCAAAAACTACATCAGTTACAGACGAAAGAAAAGCGAGAAATGGGAAAAGTAACTGACCGAGAACTTATTCTCATTTCACGCGACGATGCGCATTTGGGGCATCACCCCGTTTGGAATTGCGTAAAGGGGATTATTCTCTCTGTAAAGGATTCCACGTAAGATGAACATTTACAGTTAGAAGTGTGGAGACGTAATCATCATGCTTTAAATTTATCACTGTTGTATTTACTTTTTTGTTATTATTGATCTGGTACTCGCAAGAAAACGAGGAGTTTCATTCTAATTACCAAAATTCTGACAAAAATAAAAATATGGGTAACTAATCAATAATAATTCATTAAACCTGATAATTAACTAACCATTATAATATGATACCTTATGCTAACTAATACAATTATAACATGATTAGTAGTGTAAAATATATCAAAATATTTAAAATCAAAGCTATCAAACAACAATTATTTTTATATATGTACAGTATGTAGTATATACATTCAACTCTATATAAATCAAACTTCAACGAATCGAACTTTTCTTTTACTCGAACTTAATTCATTTCCCCATAAATCGTGTATCGACTCTACAAAATGTATTTTTACTCTTAATAACTCGAAACAGCAAAGTTTATTCTTCGTAACTCCAATAAAATTCCAGTATGACGCTACATGATTTCCGGATTGCATCATCTTTCGTATGCTACTCTCACCTGCGCGGGCGTTCTGCCCAGTAACAGAGTTAATGCTACGGGCCTGCAGGCTTCCATTTGCTCATATCAATTCGTTAAAACTCCCAACATTTTGAGTCTCTCTCTCTCTCTCTCTCTCTCTCTCTCTCTCTCTCTCTCTCTCTCTCTCTCTCTCTCTATATATATATATATATACACACACACACACACAGCCAACTTTCCATAAGTAAAACTTCAATGACTCGAATTTCTCTTTACTCGAAATTAATTAATTTCCCGATAGATCGTGTATCTATTGTATACAATGTAGTTTTACTCTTACTAACTCGAAATAGCAAAGTTTGTTCTCGTTAACTCGAATAAAATTCCAGCATGACGCCACATGATTTTCGGATTGCATCATCTTTTGTATGCTCCTCTATACCTGTGAGGGTTTCTGCAGTAACATATTTAATACTGCCAGTCTTCAGGCTTCCATTTGCTCATATAAATTTAAACTCCCAACATTTGTGCGTGGTAATTTATGTTTGGTCTTTGTCTTGTGTATTGTGTCTTGGCACAATGAGTAAGCGCAAGCTAACCAGTAACCATACTATCAATGCATGAAAAACTTGACGTGATAAAAGCAGTTGAAGATTGCGGCAACAAAAAACAGGATATTGCGAATCAATATGGTATTCTACCTTGCACACTTTAAATGTGGCGAAGGAACAAACATTTTAGGAATATGCCTATGTAGAGAAAGATGTAGCAATGTGTGGAGATCTGATTGACGAAGAAATTGTTCTGCAGGTGCAAAGTAGGAATGACCAATATAGTAATCTACAGAAGCTAAGGTTAACAAAGACCCTAAGATCCACTCTAAGGTTAGCCCGAGAAAAAGAAGAGAGTAGGGGGTTAAAAGAAGAGAATAAGGAGTTAAGTAACAAAACCTATCATTCGTAGGTTCATTCAGAAAGAGAAGAGAGAAAGACTCACCATCATCATCCGCCGGCCATTGCCGACAAGTCGGAAAAATAGTCGAAGAGAATAGGAAAGGGGTGAAAGATGAAAAGTAAAATAAGAACGCTTACAAACCATGCAAACGCAGTCTTAACTCAAACACTGTCATACCATGCAAACACAGTCTTAACTCAAACACTGTCATACCATGCAAACTACAGACATGCAAGTAAAGAGAGGATAAGAAAAGAACAAAAAAAAAGTATGAAGAGTGTAACAAAAAGTGGGTTAGTTTACGCTACGAGCTACATCTAAGTTCGTGTTAGTCTAATTTTTTTTAATATAATTTTATTGCTGGCATGTCACAAGCTGGCATTAATCGTCAACAGACTCAAACCTCGACCATTACCAGTGCTGTGTTCGTTACTTTATAAATGTAATGCCGTTACCGTTACTACAGTCTAAATGTAACGCCGTTATCGTTACAGTTACCATTTTTAAAAAGTAACGAGTAACGGCACCGTTACTCGTTACCGTTACTTTTAATGAAATGTAAATATATTATATATATGTATAGGTATATTATAATTTATATATACATAAAATATTATATTATATAAACATTCGCTTGTGCGAGTATGTGTTGGTTTGTATCCACTGGTTAATGCATACGCTATGAAGTTTGTACATGCCTTCATTGCGTTGTTATGACTTATAAGGCATAATATTTTTAAAAAAGTTAAACAAAATTACTGCAAGATTTATTACTAGGAATTGCAACATAACAGAGGATGTAGCATACTATTGATACTAATTTACTAATGCTAGAATATACCAGAAAAGTTTAGTTTTGCAAAACAATAATACGAAATACTAAAGAAATGAATCAAATGAGTTATTGTGTATGGCAATGATAAAATAATTGAAATTTATTAGCTAAATATACAAACTTAAGAACTATTATTCGAAAGATCTTTATTGGCCTTTAAGAAAACAAACTTCTCAAAAGTTGCATCTAAGAGCGAGCCTCATTTCGGACGCAGTATATCCTTCCCTACTGAAAAAACCCGCTCAACAGCGGCACTAGATGGTATAGGAGTGTTAAGTTTAATAAACATATTTTTAAAGTTAGTGGATGGAAAGGATGCAGAGCTAACGTACCGTGAAGGCCCAGATAAGAGGAATGACGAAACCTCTGTTGAACTTAGGTCCCTCCCTGCTCCAGGGTTCTTTGCCTTTTTACTTTGACAGTGCTGTCAGTGTAGGGGGAGAAGGTGGATGGGGGTAGGCTGCCAGCATGCCAACGACAACATGTACACCTCGCTCATAGTGAAGGGACAAATTTTTAATGAATAATGAGTGGGGATCGAAAGAAACTAATTGCGAGCTACGATAAAAAAGTAACGAGTAACGACTAACGAATGTATTTCCCTAAAAAAGTAACGTCGTTACTAAAAGAGTTACTTGATTTGAAATGTTACGCCGCTACCACTACCGTTACTAAAAAAGTACCGCGTTACGTAACGGCCGTTACTTGTAACGCGTTACTGCCCAGCTCTGACCATTACCCCCAGAGCTCCTGTTGCTAATTGTTTTATTATTTTAAACGACGTTAATATTTTTAAAATGCCTATTCAGTAGGTCTCTTTAATTTTCCTCCTGAAGTCTTCACCAGTGCAGACCTAACTAAATTGTCTTTGCCAACAAACAACTCTTCAATTATGCCAAGCTTCCAGCATTGCCTTGGTCTTTCATCCCCAATCATTACCACCCACTTCTCTCACCTTGATACAATTTGCATTGGAGCCCTTTACATTGCCTGATGGGTAATAATTGAGTTCTGGCAAGTATTCCATCTGCCACCTCTTCCATAACTGATCTTCTAACTCTTCAAGGTACTTGAACCTTCTGGTTAACTCTTCTTGACTGCTCTGGATAGGCCGTAAGTTTCCTGGCAAATTGGGGCTTGATGTTAATCGTTTACCACAAAGAAAATTATTTGGTGTCAATGGCTCTGCATCCTGCATACGGTCATAAACAAAGGTGATAGGCCTGCTGTTCACCATTGTTTCTACTTCACACAAAACAGTGCAGGATTCTTCTTTGCTCAAATGAGCATTAGCTGAAAGTTTCTTTAATGGACACTTTACACTTCGCACTAGCCTTTCCCAAAATCCTCCCCACCATGGTGCTCTCTCAACAATAAACTCTCACTGTACCCCATGGTGTGAAAAGTAGGATTGGAATCCCTCCTTTTTTAGCAAGGACCAAACTTCTTGAAGTTCCTTTGCAGCCCCTTTGAAGGTTTTTGCATTATCCGATATGATTTTATTTGGGAAACCTCTTCTGTTCACAAACCTTTTAAAGGCCAAAAGAAATACATCACTACTTAAGGTGCTTACCAACTCCAAAGGGATTGCTCTGGTGGTAGCACATGTGAAAAGACATATGTAACCTTTGTTAGACTCCCTTTGCTCATACACACAGACTGGACCTGCAAAGCCTACTCCCACTACATCAAATGGGGCAGTATAGACACACCGTTCTCTTGGAAGTGGAGCCACCTTTTCATGATAAGGCTTTGCACTCAAACGTTTGCAAACCACACATCTATGCAATACCTTATTTACTACTTGTCTAATTTTGGGAATCCAAAACTCTTGTCTGATCTCTATTGTCACTTCTCTAACTCCAGCATGTAACAACTTATGATGCGTATCCAGGATCAAAAGTTCCACAAAGTCTTTTCTCCTCTGGAAGCCCAGAAAACCGTAGTCTACCTCCTACTCTCAATAAATCCTGATCCAAAAACACATCTAAACCCTTGAGAGCAGAATGTGTTGGTAGAACCTGTAATGGACTGCTGGTGAGCAATTTTCTCTCTTCGCCAAATTTTTCCTTCTGCACATATTGTTATATTTTATTTTATTGGGTTCAGAATCCCAGCTGAGCCCTGAACGGCCAGTTTAACCTACAGCCCAAGTTAAGCTAGACTAAAACTTACGAACTTGTAGGTCCTATTAGGTCCTACCTCAGGGTTGCTGACTCGATGTGGGCCTACCTTAGGCCTCATTTGCATAAAATTAAGATAAAAAACAAAAGGGGCACTATTTATGGCAGGGCCGTTTCTAGCCATTAGGGGGCCCTAAGCAGTATACCCATTTGAGGCCCCACCCCTCCATCCACCAACTCATGCCTTACTACATCACCTCAGCACACATACAAAAAATGGCTGTGTTAAGTTTGCTCACATGGTTAACTGCATGAAGAATGTCATACCATACTACTGTGCAAATCTGAAAGCGATAAGACCCTACCTCCTCTGCAAGTGCTTGTGCTTCAGGCCTGGCTATGACATCTGTGGCATTGTTTCTGACTTCCAATAGGGCCTCTTGATGTTGTGGCTCTGGTATCGCACAGCCTCAATGCTCTTAAGCCGGCTCTCCCACCTGGTTTCACTCCAAGACTTGAGTGTTATGTTCACGTGCTTCTTTAGGATTGTCCCTCTCTTGTGTAGCTGCTGCAAAAAGGTTGTACAATTTTTGTACGTTGCCAAAGAAGCTGATGGCATCTGTGGAAGCTTTAGCTGCATCAGCCACTACAAGATTCAGAGTGTGAGCCCCACATGGAACATAGAGTGCACGACAGTTCTTCTCTAATAACCTTGCCTGAACACCTTTGCTCTTGCCCTTCATGTTTGCTCCGTTGTCATATGACTGTCCTCTGCAGTCATCAAAGTGAATATTCAGTTCATCTAGTCTCTTCAGAATCAGAACTGATAAACCCAGGCCTCTACTTTCTGAAGCCTCAAGAAAGCCCAAGAAGTATTTTTTTATTTCTGGTACTTCACCCATTTTAACAGTTCTGATAATAATCGACATCTGTTCTTGGTGGCTTATGTCTGGAGTGCAGTCTAAAATGAGTGAGTAATATTTAGCTTGTTTTATTTCTGAAACAATGACATCCAAGATCTTCCCACTAATGGACCCAATGAGCTCATTTTGAATGATGTTTCCTAGGTAACTTGAATGACTGTATTGGCCACTTTCGACTCCGCTGATGTGTTGTTTCATCACTGGATCAAATTTGGCAAGCAGCTCAACCTCCTTCAAGAAGTTGCCATTGTTTCGATTGTACAATGTAGAGGAAGACCCCCTGAAAGCAAGGTTTCTCTCTGCCAGTGATTGGATTATACATTTATACTTACAAGACGTGTGAGAACATCTCGCCAGCGTCTTCGCTCTACCTCCATTAATGACATTTCAGTTTGGTCAATGGTCCTCCCAGTTTTCAGCCGCAGTTCCAGATCCTTCCATGTTGCCATGTTATCTGCATGTTCTGAAAGTCCATCCGTAATTAGTTTGTACGACTTCCTTGAAAACACCTTGCATCAGAAGCAACAAAGAGCATCATTCCTTCTAGAGTACATCAGCCAGCTTCGCTTTATTTTTTCTCCATTAATTAATGTTCTGTACATGTAATGGTGATGAAAGCTTCTACCATTCTCTCTTTTAGGGAATGTGAAATCTGGACTGATTTGAAATGGTCCTCGAGTTGCTCAGTAGAAATGCCTGTGTGTGGTGTTTGAAGCTGAACAGAAGATGGGCCACTTGTTGGTTCATTAGGCTCTACTTCTACTGGTGTTTGAGGTTGCATAGAGGATGGTCCTGCTGTTGGCTCATGATGCTCATCAGGCTTTGCTGAGGATGGCTTTTCCAAATATTTCAGTAGTACTCCTGAGAAGAACATAACATTACATATTCTGTTAATTTTTGCTAAAATACTCTTTCTTATCTTGTTTGATTATAATTGATCTGTGTGAACAGAATTTGGTGATGTGATCCATTAAATTTCACATTTAGAAATATTATAAATATTACAGAGACTAGCTTACTCCACACGATTCCTGAGCACTTGCCTAGCTTGATGGTCTACCTAACCTAGTTGCCTGAACTGTAATCATAAGAATATACAAGTGGTACATCTCACCTGTGCTACTGGAAAGCTTCTCCTCCTCTATTTTCTTCTTTTTCCGTTTTTCAGCTCCTGATGGAAAATGTCGCTTCATTTTCCAAGATGTACGAAGTCACATCTAGTTAACCACAACTAATCTACTAAATAATAATAATCACAATAATAATGATGATGATGATGATGATGATCTACAAATCTACAGAAGCTAAGGCTAACAAAGACCCTAAGATCCACTCTAAGGTTAGCCCGAGAGAAAGGAAAGAGTAGGGGGTTAAGAGAAGAGAAGAGAATAAGGAGTTAAGTAAGGAGGAACACCTATCACTCGTGGGTTAACATTCATTCAGAAAAAGAGAAAAAAGACTCACCATCATCATCCGCCGGCCACTGCCGACAAGTCAGAAAAATAGTCGGAGAGAATTGGAGAGGGGTGAAAGATGAAAAGAAGTAAAATAAGAACGCTTACAAACCATGCAAATACAGTCTTAACTCACTGTCATACCATGCAAACCACAAACATGCAAGAAAAGAGAGTTACAGACATGCAAAGCAAGGAGATGAGAAAAAAAAAAGTAGGTAAAGTTAAACAAAAAGTGGGTTAGTTTACGCTAGGAACTACATCTACGTTCGTGTTAGTCTAATTTTTTTTTTTTTTTTTTAATAATTTTATTGCTGGCATCACACGCTGGCATGTCACAAGCTGGCATTAATCGTCAACAGACTCATCCTCGACCACCACCCCCAGAGCTCCTGCTGCTAATTGTTTTTTTTTATTTTAAACAACGTTAATATTTTTAAAATGTCTGTCAAGACGGTTCTTAAACACATTAACGCTAGTAGAGTTCACGACGGGCGCGGGAAGATTAATCCATTTATGAATTACTTTAAACGTAAAGAAGTTTTTAGCGATATTAGTAATGAAACGTCTGCCACGCAACTTAAATCCGTTATTACGAGTATTACTATTATCGAAAGTGAACAATTTGTCAAAATTTACGCTATCGATGTTATTAACGATTTTGAAAACTTCAATAAGCTTCCCCCTTAATCTCCTAGTTTCGAGTGAATACAGGTCTAACTCTTTAATCCTATCTTCATAAGGCTTGTTGCGCAATGACAGAATTAGTTTCGTGGCACGACGCCGAATCCTTTCTAACCTATCAATATCCTCACGCAAGTACGGGCACCAAAACTGAACAGCATATTCTAAATGAGGCCTGATTAGGGACTTGTAAAGGGGCAATATAATATCCTTCGATTTAAATTCGAAATTACGCGCTATGAAGCCTAACATCCTATTAGCTTTTGCGCAAGACTCCAGGCACTGGTTCCTAACCTTTAAATCCTTAGATACGCGTACGCCTAAATCTACTTCCTCGTCAACACTCGCCAACTCCCTCTCATCCATCGTGTACGTGTAATTATTGTTACGAGAACCTACATGCAAAACTTTACATTTGTCTACGTTAAATTGCATCTGCCACTTATCCGTCCACTCCATAATCCTATTTACATCGTCTTGGAGCCTATTTCTATCGTCCTCGTTAACAACCTTACCGCCCATTTTAGTATCGTCCGCGAATTTTGACACGTTACTAGTCAATCTTACATCTATGATGATGATAATTGTTATAATTGTAACGTTAATCAAATACATTCAAATAATCAGACCATTTAGGTTTTAACCAACAAAATTCACATTATCTGAAAAAAGCTGAGAAAAGAATTAATAAACTTGAAAACATAACGAAAATAATCCTAGGTTTTAAAGTGTTACAAAATCTCTTAATAATTAGTAAATTAGTGAAATAATGTTTTACAATACTAGAAAAATTATGCATTTAGGAAAGTGTCCGCATATAGTAAGAATAAAGTTAAATAATATAGAAATAAGATCTCGCAATAGTTATTTACACCTAACGACCAAAACATTTAGTTTGTCTCCGTTTTACCACATTTGTCTCATACAAAAACTTTAATTAATACGACAATAATAATAATAATAATAATAATAATAATAATAATGATAATAATAATAATAATAACAATAATATTAATAATAACTTCAGCTATATTCCTATTCTTGCCCACTGAGCTATGACCTGGGAGCCTGTCTAGGGGCCCCCTAGTAGCAGCGGGGCCCTAAGCGGCTGCTTAGTCTGCTTATGCCAGGAAACGGCCATGCCCTAGTGGCTAGAAACGGCCATGCTCGTGTTGGTAAATCAGCTGGGTTTTGGGTGCCTGGACAATGTTTCCATTGCTTTGGATCTGTGTGTGCTTGAATTTCCCCCACCCTATTGGCAACAAATGGTTTCCATTTCTTTGCCTGGTTCTTAACTAGTGCCAAACTATAGTGGAGTCTGTCCAATAATAGTTTGGAATTTCATAAAGGGCCAAAGACTTTTGCACTGTAACTGCAAGCCGACTAGCAATAACTGCACCCATCAATTCCAACCTTGGAATAGAAAGCCTTTTCAAAGGTGTTACTCTGCTCTTTGCAGCAACGAACCTGCAACTTACTTCCTCTTTGAATGTGCCTCTTATATAAATACACGTTGCATAGGCTTCCTCACTTTCATCACAAAAGATGTGCAGCTCCAAATTGTCTGGACTATTGTTCAACTCTCCAAAGTACCATTTGGGATTTCAATGTCTCCAAGATGTGCCAATTCTTTGAACCAATATTTCCACCTTACCACCATATGATCAGATAACTCTTGGTCCCAACCAAGTCCAATTTCCCAGAGGCTCTGAAACCAAATTTTTTACTTTATCACAAATGGAGCCAGGAATCCAAGAGGATCAAAGACCTTCGAAGCCAAACTAAGAGCTGTACGTTTTATCTACCTTATCTCATTCTCAGCCAGCTCTACTAAAGATTTCCCATTGAAGGTAAACAAATCCTCCCCTTGCTGCCACAACTCCTTAATACCAGAAACCTCAATACTTTCTGCTGCATCAGGTCCTACACAGGACTGACTCATAAACTATTTTAACTGAGAATGATTGGTCTGCCATTTTCTAAGCTCCATGCCAGCCTCCCTCATTATAGCTCTAGCCTCCATGAATATCTGTTTAGCCATTTCTGTATTATCCATGGAACACAGCAAATCATCAACATAAAAATTTTTCCTTATGTGTTCAATAGTGTTAGGATAGACTTTAGAATATTTCTTAAAATGGTACTGCATAGTAGCTGCCAACAAAAATAGACTAGAGCTGAGGCCAAACAACACTGACTTCATTCTATATGCTTGAACCTTAGGTTCATTTTCCCAAGTCTTTCGTATCCACCCACAGATACCTTACTGCATCTCTGTCCTCTGGTTTTAACTTTATCCGCAAAAAGGCTTGCTTCACATCTGCAGTCAATGCTACTCTACCAAACCTGAATCTCAGTAACAAGGAAAATAAATCTGCATTTAAATTTGGCCCAGCATCCAAACAGTCATTCAAGGACACACCACCTTTGTCCTTGGCTGAGCCATCAAAAACTACCCTCAGTTTGGTGGTAGTTTGTCTCGCCGTACCACTGCATGGTGTGCAGATAATGTGCCTCCTGGCTCACCAGCTCACCTTGCACCCTTTCAGCATAGCCCTCCTTTACATAGCTTAGGATGGCCTCATTGTATTCATTAACAACTCCTCATTTTTCTTAGCCTGTGCAATGAAGTCTCCAACCTCCTATTAGCTAGCTGAAGGTTTGAACTGGGTTTGCAAGAATCCTTCCAGGGAGGCCAACTTCATAGCAACCATCTCTAAACCCAATCCCTTTTTCAAATTGCTCTAAAACATCACTGTTCACTGTACTGCCTGCTTCTCCTGTTTGTCCTTTATGCCAATGGATTCAAGTTCCCAAAAGGCTTTCAAATGCCTTTCCAAACCATGGCTGTTCTCCTCAATCTTAACAAAAAGAGCTTTAACCTCCATTTCATTGCAATAGCTACCATGTAGCATCCAGCCTAGCTTACTTTCAATAGCTACCGGACCTCGAGATGTGCGGACAATATTACCAGTGATGAAGTCCCAATAATAGTCAGCTCCAATCAAAAGACTAATCTTCTGTTCCTTCAAACTTATTATTCCCCAAATTAATTCCTTTAACTTGCAATTCTTGGACACATGCCATATCTAAACAAGTAGTGACTGGAGCACAAAGTTCCTCAATCTCTACAGCTTGGACCTTGATTGTGGGACTTTGTGGTAACAAACCCTTAACCAGAACTTCTACCTTCTTAACTTTGGTTCGGTTTTGAACGGAACCCCAAACCCAGAAATTCTTAAATTTTCCCTCTTAAGTTCTTTAAACTTCAAATTTCTGAAAATTCTGGTCTTAATAAAGCTACTCTGGCTACCACTATCAAACAACACTCTTACAGTAGCTTCTCCATCATTCCCAATTAATAATGCTGCAGCTGTTTGCAATAATCCCCCTTTACTTTTACTTCCTTTGATAATAGTGGCATGTACCACTGATGTCTCTACTTCTGGGGTAGGCCTACTAGGAGTATTTTCACACAATAATGGCTGATGCCGGCCATGGCATTTTTTGCACAAAATTTCAAACTTACAAAACCTTGCTCTGTGACCTTTCAAAAAACATTTAAAACATGCTGTGAATTTAGTTACCCTGTCCATTCTCTCCTCAACAGGTAAAGCCTCAGCCACCTCACATTTATATGACTTGTGGTTGCCTTCGCAAAATATGCATTCCTTGATTCCCTTTAATTTATTATCAGGGGATGCATGTAGAGCTGACACTGTACCTGGGCTATTCCTTTTTGTAGAAACTTTGGTGCTGTGACTACCTTTGTTCCCTTGTTTAACATCCCAATGTGCAAACTCAAATCCCTCTCGTCTTGCTAATTCTGTGCCTAAAAGGCTTAACATCTGCTGAAGGGGGATGTACACATGTTCTGTAGAGTGTCCCCTACTTAATTCAAGCAAAATTGAGCTAGGCAATTTAGACTCCAGTATAGTAACCAACATTATACCATACCTTTCCATTCCTACACCCAAGTTGTCCAGGGACCTAGTTCTAACTTCAAATTCATCATATAACTGCCGTAACTCCTTGACACTATTGGGATTATTAACAGGAGGTATAGCTAAAAGTTCGCGGAGGTGGCTTTTAATTAAGATCTCTGGCTTACCAAACCGTTTCTTTAATATATCCCAAGCCACATTATAATTAGCCTCTGTTAATGCTAATCCTGCTATTGTCTTTGCTGCCTCCCCTTCCAAGAGGGACTGCAAATAATTAAACTTCTCCACCGCACTTAACACTTGACTAGAATGAACTGCTGATTGAAAACTGTCTGCCCATCCTTGCCATTCCTGAATACTCCCAGAAAATGTTTTGAGTACAAGCCTCGGTAATTGAACTGCAGATCTGTTAACCTTAACTTCACAAACACCATTTGTTGAGGGTTGTGTTTCATTATTAGACCTGGTCTCTAACTGTACTGAGCTGCTAAACTCTTTTGCTCTGTGGCATACTTTAATTATGTCATTTCCTATTTCATCCTCTTCTATAAGAGCCTCAATTTTAATATTTACTTCGCTTAGAGCAACCTTTTTAGTTTCTAATATGGAAAGCTGCGCAGTCACTAAGCTTAAATCCTCTTGCTCTATGGCAGAATCTATAGTGGCAATGACCTTTGTAATTAGTCCTTTGTAGGTGCTTCTCCTTTTTCTAAACTTGTTCAATTCAGCTGCACTCATCTACAATGCAAACAACAATTTGGCTCAATGCTAAATAAGCTGAATTGGCGAAAATACTTAACCAAACTGATCAAACTCAAATTTTGCTTTTTTCAAATAAACTGAATTGCTTGGTTGGGGTACTGACCAACCACCAGTATGGAATACCAAATTTTCCACCCAAGTAACTGGCGCACTGAAGTCTGCAACCTTCGCCTACGAAAATAAACCAAAATTAACCAAACCGGTAAAAATGTAGGCCCAAAACAACGACAGACTAGTGGCCAAGTTTCGCAATTGGGCGACCAAACTTTCTACCCTGGGACCTTAACTCAATTATGCTCAACCCGTCCAGGCCTAACTTGGGCTACAATTTGCACAATCAGAACTTTGCCGAAAAATAGTCACTGACTCAGTCTTGGGCTAGAATCCGGTTTCGAAGGACCATGTTATTTTTTATTTTATTGGGTTCAGAATCCCAGCTGAGCCGTGAACGGCCAAGCTCTGAAGGGCACCAGCCCAAGTTAAGCTAGACTAAAAACTTACGGACTTGGAGGTCCTATTAGGTCCTACCTCAGGGTTGCTGACTCGATGTGGGCCTACCTTAGGCCTCAGTTGCATAAAATTAAGATAAAAAACAAAAGGGGCACTATTTATGGTCTTCTTTCTAAACCTTGCAACAACAACACAACCTGCACCATTGCACGATGCAACAATCTTGTATCTAAACAACCAAACTGAATTGCAAGAGAGCTCTCTATAAGACCACGCCCTGTAAGTGCCGCATTCAACAAACGAGTAGAAAGGACGCGCCAGTACCCCCAAAAAAATGATGCCACAAGAGTCCAAAAATGCTAGCTCTAAATTAAGTGAATTTTTCACTAACCTTACAATTATGAGATGGATATATATACACCTTAACTTAATATACACAAGCAATGCTGCATCAATCAGCTTAGTCATCATATCGCCTTGGGATAACAATGACTCTTCCTCTTCTAGATTTTCTAACAGTCTCCTGCCGGACTACAATATAGACTCTTCAGAAGACCCAAACTGGACTCAACAACATGATGAACTTCAGACTAAGTTACAACACTTAACTAGAGTTAAAGCTCATTTCATTAAACAGTGGAAAACTGAGTACTTGATGGGTCTAAGGGAGAGATATAAACAAATGACTAAGAAAGATTGGTCTGACACAATTAAGGTAGGGGACCTTGTTCTAATACATAAAAGTACTCCAAAACAATACTGGCCTCTGGCTGGAGGTTTAGAACTCAGGCCAGGGGCAGACTGGGTAACAAGAGTGGTCAAATTAAGGACTTCAACGGGTGACACAACAAGAGACATTTCCCTTTTATACCCCCTAGAGTCTGGACTCGAAACAATGAACTGTGGAGAGCCCTCTCCACCGACAGTAACAACTGGAGACACTGAACTTCCAGTAACTATACCCTTGACAGTAGAAGCGGTAACATATCCTACTAGAACACTGACAGACACAAGACCTCAGCGACAAACAGCGTTAAAGACGCGACTAGTTTTACAGCAAAAAATAGATGCTGGGGAATTGTAGGTTCATCTTCTAACTTTCACTTTTCCTTTTCTTATGATAAAGACCAGATCACCAATACTGGAGCACCAATACCATTTTTTTTTAAATTTAGTACCAAATGAAGCAATTTATTGCTATGACAAAATATAAATGAAGCGAAAATTGCACGCACGCGCAATGCAGGCTAATGCCCGCCCATGACTAATGCTGCCAAATAATAAACTGCAACATGTTCATAACATGTTCGTTCGATTTGTCTACAATTATTCAGAGTAAGCTCCAAAGTCAGTTAGACAGTAAATTTATAACTGCGATTTGCTTTAAACATCAGTATCGTTTTAACAAATTTGTATCAGTATGTATAAATACTCAGAACTGAATAATTAGTAAAATTGATCGAAACGTTTAAGCAATGATTTGTTGTAACATGTTTCTAACATGTTTATGGAATGCAATGTTTAATGGAACTCAATTTTTCTCACATTCTTATTTATGCATTATCAAATTTAGCTCATTTCATTACCAGAATACCAAATAAATTTTTAAATACAAAATTGCTTTTTCATTACCAAATTTGCTCAGATTTCGTTATTAATAATACCAGATGGCAACCCTGTAGTCGAGAATTTTTGCCAGTTTTGCGCAACTGACATCCTCCTTACAAACATGCAGTTTTACTGTCATAGCATTTCAAAAAACGCTTTATGATATTACCAAACAAAGCGTTGTTGCATTATATTTTATTTAGAGTGGTAAAATTCGGAATATTTTATTTGTCTGCCTTACTTTAAGCCTAAAAAACTCAGATTTCATGAAATTTTTAAAATTAAAACCAAGAAACCCAGGAAAGTGTTGAAAAACCCAGATCTGGGTGGAAAAACCTAGCAATGGCAGCCCTGATAAAGACCATGAACAGTTTCATCCTATGGATGTATATTTTCTCTTCTAATTAAATGCTACATCTTCTCCATGAGTTGAGGATAGTCACTGTTAATCGGATTAACAGGCATTTACAGTCAAATAGTTAGCTAGTCTACACTCAGATATAAAAATTGGTGATAATGACACCAAGATTTTTATCTCCCGGGGCTCCCAATATATAGAAAACTGATACGTGTGGGTAGTTGGGAGGTAACGAAAATGGTCCACCGAGTAGGTAGGTAGTTAATCTAACAATTATTAAACTCCTTTTATGTCAATAACTGAGTGGATGAAACCAATTGGTTGCTCACCAGAGTTATTCTCCACACTAGTATTTATATACTGTGTGATAGAGCGTGCTCAGTAGTAGACATACACTACTGATCAACCAACAAACAAAAAGGACGCTGGTAATAAAAGCCGGGGAATAAAGAACTTGCATCAAGAATGGCATGGTGAAGGAAGGGGCTGGAAAACAGTAAAAGATCCCCATCAGCAAGTATGCTCTCAAAAATTAAGCAACTAGAAGAAAGATTCCAAGAAGAAATCAGGACTTATCTAATAACACTCAGTAAGTGAACAATTGTATTTCTAAGCCCCAGCAGTGCCGGCCTTAGGGGTGTGCGAACCGTGCGGTCGCACAGGGCCCGCAACTTAGGGGGCCCGAAAATTTCACAGAAATTTACCATCGACGTCAGAGTGCCAAAATTGGTGTAAATTAATGTAATTTATTTTTTTATCCTAATTAAATTGAATTATCCTATTCCTAATTAAATATCCTAAGGCCGGCGCTGGTTGAAACCTCTTATGATAGTTGAAATATTTGATAATAATAAAGTAATAAGTAGTAATAATAGTAAAGGCTGTTGGTCTGTTGGTATTCTGTTACAGGTGCACTTGTATAGTTAAATTTTACTTGTTGTACTTGTTAACAATTTACTAAAATAAAATGATTAGCAATGAAAAACAATTTGACTTGTGTCATGGGGGGCCCGTACAGTATACTCTGCACAGGGCCCGAAATATCCTAATGCCGGCGCTGGCCCCAGTTTAGTGATAACATATAAACTAGGTCGTTAAATTAGTCCTACATTGTGATCTAAGATCTAGCATCAACTCATAGCTTAACAAAGGCTAAGGTAAATTACCCTAACCTAATTTGGTTAGGAATCCTACTGTGGACTTCAATTTACTCTGCCCGCTCTGGACCATTTCCGGAATCTCTAGGCTGACCCCTACAAGGCTAGGCTTAACGTACTCTACAGTTAGACTGGACATATTAGGGGTGGGTTAATTGGGGACCAATTCATACAGAGCATTTTTCACAATACTGTTAAATCTGCAATGTCTATGACAGGATAAAAGTTAATAACGAGCTGGCAACATTTCATCACCAAACACTTTCGCGTCCAATGTTAATCATTAACCCCCTGCACCCGAGCCGCTGGACAACGCTTAATTCAAATGTAAAATTGCGTGGTTATGCGCTTATATTTCCATCTAATGATATCCTCGTGGTTGCCAGATAGACATGAATTAAATGTTGTCCATTGTCTCGAGTGCAGGGGGTTAATAACGAAAAAATATTTCTGGACGCGAAAGCGTTATAGGTGTTTTCCTCGGGTGATAAAATGTAGCCAAGTTATTAACTTTTATTCTGTTGTGACCGAATAGTCAATGCCCGTATCTCCGAATCAGAGGGTCGGGTTCGAGTCTTGGTGATATATATATATATATATATATATATATATATATATACCATATGTCCCACAAAAAAGTACACCCAACTTTAGATTGTACTAACTCCTCCAAAAATTGAGATATTTTGGATCTGTTTGTTTGATTTAATATAGCAAATTATTCTTTGTTAACGTTCAAATTTATTCATGTTTAAACGATTTAGTGTTTAAGCATTTGCTTTTAACTGAAGGGTACAACAAAATGGATTGCGCAAAATTGGTCAATGAAAAAATAATGTGTGTGCTATCGATGTAATGAAAAGACAAATACATAATAATAGATACTTTAATATAATTTTAATAAGATACAAAGCAGATTTTTCTTTATTCCTTATTGCAAAAGTTATGCTTAGTTTCGTTTTCTTTCAACATGACCGCCATTCCTATCGATACAAATCTGGAGTCGAGCTCTCATCTTCCCCATCACTCTTTTGATAAGATCTGGATTGTCTTTTAACAAGTTGATTTCAGCTGTGATGCGAGTCCTCAAATCATCTAAATTGATAGGTTGTGATGCAAATACTCTATTTTTCAAATGACCCCATAAAAAGTAATCACACGGGGTCAAGTCAGGGCTTCTGGGAGGCCATTCAATGTCATGGCCTGTAGCAATTACTCTTTGGTGGAAGACTTCCTGCAAGCGTTCCTTCACAATAACTCTCCTGTGAGCAGGAGCTCCGTCTTGCACCCACCAAATACGATTAAATCGGTTTCCATAATACGTATTTGTGGAAGGATTTCTCGGTCTATCATTTCTAGGTAAGCTTCACCATTTAGATTACCATCGTAAAAGACTGGGCCAATTACCGCTCCATTACCACACAGTCCTACCCAGAGAGACAGTTTTTGTCTAGAGTTATTCTTTTCGTAGATATGATTGTCAGGTGAATGATTTTTTGGTGCATACTGACGGCAGATTTGTCTGTTCACTAGACCATTCATAAAAAAGGCCGCCTCATCTCCAACCACTAATTGTTCCGTGAATCTTTCTGGTTTTTCAAGAAACCACTGGGCAAATCTTAGGCGGCGAGGTAGATCTCCTTCAATGAGTTGATGTCGAATTTCCATTCTGTATGGGTACAAATTCAAATCCTCACGAACTATTCGATGAAATGACATGCGTGAGAGTTCTGTACCATTTCGCCTGGTGGACACTTTTGGATGTCTCTCTAATAAATGCCGAACATGCTGAATGTTCTCGTCTGTTCTTGCCGTCTTCGGATGGCCTGAACGTCCTTTGTTCAAATTGAGGACCGTTCCTTCTTCTTTGTATTCCGAACATTCTTCAAAATTGTATGTTTAGTTGGAGAAGCTCTATCGGGAAATTGCAGTTCGAAGGTATTCTGAACTTGTTTTAAGCTTTTAGTTTGCAGATAAGTTGTGACCATGAGAACGCGCTGCCTTCGTGTAAACTGCATGATAAGGGTTTCAAAGTTATTTATAAATTTAGTAATTCAGATTCTTCATTTATATGTATGATCGTATCTTAGATACAAAAGTTCGAATTATTTAAAAAAAATTTGCAATATCCTTCGACGTAAAAAGTAGCACTTTGGTTAAAGCAAGAGGAGCTATCTCGGCTGGGAGAAATGATCAATCCGCGCAATCCATTTTGCTGTACCCTTCAGTTAAAAGCAGATGCTTAAACACTAAATCGTTTAAACATGAATAAATTTGAACGTTAACAAAGAATAATTTGCTATATTAAATCAAACAAACAGATCCAAAATATCTCAATTTTTGGAGGAGTTAGTACAATCTAAAGTTGGGTGTACTTTTTTGTGGGACATATGGTATATATAGTAACACGCGTTTCGATCGAAATCCCAATAAAAGTGGTATTATAGTGAAAATCTCGCACTCAATAAATTTTAAGTAGTGCCAGTATCTGAGTGAAAATCTAGTGTACACAATGATATTTCTTTTCAAGTGGTGAAATTACAGCGTATGTAATAAAACAAAAATAAACAAAACAAAGAGAATTAATCTATAAAGCTTTTTTCGAGTGTTTCATTTAAAGGAAATTAGGTGTCCATTTATAGGTTGAAACAGTTCCTACGACTATCCCCCAGCTATTCCCCGCGGCCACACTCGCGGGCAGCAATCAGTGAGAATATACAACGCTCCACATCCCCCATCCCCTGGAGTAACGGAAAAAAACTTTCCTCACTCAATTTGAGTCAAAATCCCTCCATCCTTCACGCTATCCTTTCGAGTCAGATTTCGCTCACCAATTTTTACTTTCTAAAAGTAACACAGAAATGGCTAATAAATTTCTACAACGTTGCAATTTCTGCGGAGAGGAGTAAGGGGTGGGTACTGAGAAGTGTAATTGAGGGGAATGAGGAGTGGCACTCCGAAGTGAATTTTCCTTAATCTCTTAATCTTTTCAAATGTTCCGTACGATGATTCCTCATTTCACGAGATCAAGCTTGTTGCCCCTCGTCTTAAGTTGGCTAGTGAAGTAAAGAGTTGGTTTCTTGTGCTCTGCACTTCACATAGCCAGGTACGCCCGGTTCATCTGGAATTGTTCTGAGTCAGACGTTAGACTTGTTTTGAAGATATCCACTGCTACACCACTCGTGTTCCTTAGTTCCTTGGGCAGCTGGTTGAACAGTCTTGATCCTCTCACAACAAAACTATTTTCCTTCAGGGTTGAGGATGTTCCCTGTTTAGCCTTTAATTTGAAAACACGACACATTCTTCCCTTTCTACTTCCACTGTTGTTTGAGTGGTTATAGGGTTCAAAGTAAGATTAGGGACTAGTTCTTCCACTATTTTCCAAGTGTAAATAATGGTGTACTTCTCCCTTCTTCTTTCCAGTGAATATAAATTTAATTCACGTAATCTTTCCTTTTTTATATGGGGATGTTAAGACCGAGCACTATTTCAACTTGGGTTGATCAGTGTTTTCAACAGAGGAATCATTATATTCCTATCCCTTCTTTCAAAGGTTCTCAGTATCTGTTTGTTATTCTTTTTGCTCTGTTTACTGCTATCTTACTTTGTTTCAAATTTCGCGTCATCACTCATTACAACTCCTAAATCTTTTGCTTCAGAGTTCTCTGAATTTCCTGTTCATTTCGGGTAAAGTGTATTTCATGAATTTTAGGTCCTCCCTTTTTCTGTACGTTAACAGATGAAAATTTTGTGTTAAATTTCATATTATTGACTTGAGACAAATTGTAGAATCTGGTCATATCTGTTTGTAGAGATTCTATATCCTCTGGTTTCTTATTTTTCTACTAATTTTTGTGTCATCGGCAAAGGATGTTACTGGTGTTACTGGACTTCCTCATCTGTATCAGTTAGCATGATTATGAAGGGTAATGGAGGTAATACTGTTCCTTGTGTGACTGAGCTAAGGACTTCTGACTCTGAAGAAGATATTCCTTGCACTGTAACGACTTGCTACTGCTCACACAGGAAATTATATACCCATGTTCCTACTTTTCCTGTTATTCCCATATATTTCAGTTTATGTACTATGATTCCATAGTCACACTTGTTGAACACCTTGGCAAAGTCTGTGTATATTACATCATAGTTTTCATTATTTTCAAGTGCATCAATAATGTTGTTACAGTGTTCCATTAGTTGTAATAAGCATAATCTTCCTGACCGGAATACATGTTGGATGTCATTTAATTTTTTCAGTTTCAAAAAAGTCATAGATTTTTTCTTTAACTATTCTTTCAAATATTTTGTGAGACGAGATGTATCATGTAAGCGACACTGGTCTGTAGTTTTTGGCTTCGGATCGATCTCCTATGTTTCTCTCTTCAGGATGCTCGGTATTTCTTCGATGTCTAGTGATTGTCTCCATATCCAATACAGTGGTTTAGCGATTTCATTCTTGCAGTTTTTGATCAGTGTGGCAGTCCATTTGTCTGGTCCTGCCGCCGAGTGTGCTTTTAGTTTCCCTGTAGCTTGTGCAATATCATGTGTTGTAAAGTCAAAGTCCGTTATACTTTTCCCTTGTAGTTCTTCTTCAAAGAACGCGTTTCTATGCCATGTTAGTTTAGGTTTGGGGATACTGAAAGATGATTCATTCTTAATATTTCAGATACTTCTTTTAGATTATGGGTTAAAACATTGTTTTCATTCTTCAAAGGCCGATAGTCGTGTGATTTTTCGACTTCCATTTTTGCAAAATTATACGAGTACGTTGAATTAACCTTTATTGCTTCTATAGCTTCATCTTCTTTTTGTATGTTTCTCAGCAGTTATTTTTTTCTTGTATTTTCCGTTATTTCTTGTATTAACATAAATCCATCGGCTAGAGCTAGCAGCATTTTTTCCTGCTCCTGGTCTTCCCGTGTGCCTCTCTTATCTTGATGTGTACATACAATTCTTCCTATCCTTTTATATTTCATAAATGGGAAATTAAAATCACCACAGAGAAAAATATTTGGGATTGGGGAGTGTAGATCTTTCATCCAGTTCCTGACCTTTGTAATGGTATCTGAGAATTTTGTAGTTGGCATGTTCGGGGGTTTATATGCAATATACAATAATTAGTACCATATTTAATTTTTAAATTTTTGCTGCTACTGATTCTACGTAGTTGTGTGAAGTACTTATAGCCATTTTTGCCATATGTTTTTCGTGTGTATAAATAGCACATCCTCCTTTACGCCTTACTGTTCTGTCGGCTCGTAGTATGTTATGGTTATCAATTTGTATTTCTTTTTTGTCGATGCAAAACTCAGTTTTCACAGTTCGTCTGCCAGTCCTTTGTTGGGATCGTAAAATCGGGATTTAATAATAATGAATATAAAATAACAATTCATAATGTATAAATGTAAGTTAGATAGATTGTAAAAGGTAGGAAATGGGCCTATTCTGGATTTAAACAAGAGTACGTGACATGAACCACGAAGCCAAAATAACAGGTTCAGTCTTGTTTATACGTGTAAATGAGGTCAGCTAATCAGGAATAGGTTTGTTTGTCACGTGATACCCACCTCTAGTCTTGCCCAGTCATGTTCTTAAAGACAAATTAGTTTTTAAATAATACCAGATCTATGTAAGTAAGAGATTTAATATCAGAAAATAGGCCAATAAATTAGTTGAATACTGTAGAATAGGTAGGAGTTTGTAAAAGCTATTAAAAATCATGGTTTTAAGTTTTAGGTTCATAGATAATTAAAAGACAGATCACATGCCAGGTGAGATTGAAACTGCAAAATTATCTCGGTGGAAGGGCAGCACATCGCTAAGAAGGGAGTGAGAAAGTAGTGGTGGGCGATACCACTAATTTTTGGTAATCGCGATTACTGATTACTGATTACTTTGGGAAAAGTAATCGATTACCATTACGATTACTAGAATCAAAGTACATGGCTTTGTTTAATGAACAACAGTGGTTTAAGATTTAATAATGTGCACAATTTAGTTCTTTGTTTTAGTTTTTTAAGGCCCGCTTTTATATCACAAATATCCTTTTAAACTTAGAGTCATAAATCAAAATACTGTTAAATACAATACATTGAATATAAACCAAGTAATTACCTTTTCTAATTTAACTGAAGGAGCAAATATTTTAATGACAAAGCAAAGAATAATTCAAAATAATAAAATAAAAGTATTTACCTTTGGACGTCCATCAACTTCTGCACAAGTAACAACTGTAACATCGCTTGAGGGCAAAGTTGCCATAGAGGCCTAGCTGGCTTAAATATGTGACGTCATTCGATCTTTTAAAAAGTTTTAATTTATAAATGGTTCCTATAGCTTCATTGCATAATACGTCAAACAAAAAGATTTAACACATGATCATATAAAACTTAATTCCATTAAAAAGTCATATCTAAATGTTAAAAAGAAAAACAAAACTAGCCTAACGACGAATGAAACAACAAATTCTCATTCGCTCTCTCTCTCTCTCTCTCTCTCTCTCTCTCAAATCGTTCGTTTGTTTAATGATAGTAATCGCTTGAAATAATCGATTACCGAGAAAAAATCGATTACTGTAAAATTTTAATAAGTAACCGAAGTAATCGATTACGCCCACCCCTATGAGAAAGCGGAGTCGAGAAAGTCAGGGTAAAGAGAGAAAGAAGGAAGTAATGCAGAATGTTCCAAAACCCCCACCGGAGTCGAAAATTTTCTTTTTAGGACTCCGGAAAGGAGTGATAGGAAACCCCCTAAATTATTTGGAATTTGAAAACAACACCTATTCATTCACAATTTATTTATATTTATATAAATATATTCTTGTTTGACTTCGATCCACGAATCTTGTAGCGAACGCCCAGTGAAAACTGAAGCTTCGAGAACAGTGACACCTCCCCAAAGAGTAAAAGTGGTAACAAGTGTCGTAGTCAGGATCGTAGTTCATTTTCTTTCTTTCATTTGTTTGATAGGCCCCAGTTTGTCATTCCACGTATGCTAATAGGCCTAAGTTTCTAACACCACGTATGATGATAGGCCAAAGTTTTGTAACACTACGTATGCTAATAGGCCCAAGTTAATACCACGTATGTTGATAGGTCCTAGCTCGGGAAGTTGATACACGCTCCGCAGCGCTGCTACCCAAATCGTTTACAGAAATTCAAGTGATGTAACCCCTCCTTCAGAAAAGAGAGTGTGAGAATAAGAAGGAACCCCAAATCCAACACCTTTAGATGGGTTTCCGTGAGACATATAAAGTCTGCTCTTGTTTCTTGCACGAGTCCTTTCAGGTGTGTGACTTTGTCCAGGGAATAGTTTGGTTTAAGGCCCTGAATGTTGGCCCTGAATGTGCATGTTTCGTTGCCCTGTGATTCTCCGAGAATTTTCCTTTCTTTATTTGTTTCAATACTTGTTGCCCTAATATCGCATGTAATTTCTTTCTGTATTTTGTACGGCTTTCGGATTCCCGTATTTGTCAATTGTCTTTGTGTTTGTTGGGTGCTATTTACTAGTTGAATTGTGTTGACTACATCTAAAAAATTGGTAGCCCTGTTTGTTGCTGGTTTTGAGTGCTCAACTTTTGTGGATGGTGGTAACGTCATTTTTTGACCGTATTTGCATCTCCCATATTTTGCATAAGTTTTGCAGATACTACAGTAATGTGGCGAAACTTGCAGTTTTTTTTACCCCCCCCCCCCCCCCCGATCTGTTTCTATCGCATTCGTATTCATATTTTCCATTTTTTTTAAATACGCAAATGAGTTTACAATCTCGGTATATGCGTCACAGAAATTTGATGCCCGTGATAAATGCAAAAAACTTCACTTTTTTCTACGTGAAGGTCAAAATATGAAAATAAAAACCCACTCTAATAGACAGAGTTTATTTCCACAACAGTTTCGATGGCCGCTGGCATCCTCCTCGGGTGGATACAGAAAAAAAAAATTAACCAAAACAAGAGGGAAAACAGTCTAGGGATCGTTAAGAAATTCGCACCTAGGTTAGATCCCGTTCTCCCGACACCGGAAGGGCATTTTCATTAAGGGGACCCGCTTATAAGTACATTCGCACAAATTTAACACTATCTTCTTGTTCTATACATACAGATTCTATTATTTTTTACATTATTATTACAGTTATTATTAAGTTTATTACATTTAATATTGCATTATTATTTATTACAGAAATTATAAATTTATTATTACATTGGTTATTACATGGTTGTTTATTATACAGAACTTATAAACCGAAAAACGAATGAAAAAGGCGAGAAGGAAACAATCCAGAGACCATTGAGAAATTTGCACCTAGGTTAGATCCCGTTCTCCCGACACCGGAAGGGCATTTTATTACAGGGTCCCGCTTATAAGTACATTCGCACAAATTAAAACTATCTTCTTGTTCTATACATACAGATTCTAATATTTTGACATAATTACTGCATTTATTATTGCATTTACATTTTTTAACATGTATTATTATTACCTTTACACTAATTATTAAATTTATAATATTACCTTTATTATTACATCTGTTGCATTTATATTTATTTCCACATTTATTACTTCCATTATTACATTTACATTTACGTTTATTATTCCATTTACATTTTATGAAAACAAAAAAAATCGAATGAACTAAAAGCGAGTAAGGAAACAATCCAGAGACCTTTAAGAAATTCACACTTAGGTTAGAACCCGTTCCCCCGCCCCCGTAAGGGGGTCCCTTTAATGAAAATGCCCTTCCGGTGTCGGGAGAACGGGATCTAACCTAGGTGAGAATTTCTTAACAGTCCCTGGACTGTTTTCCCTCTTGTTTTGGTTCATTCGTTTTTCTGTATCCACCCGAGGAGGATGCCAGTGGGCATCGAAACTGTTGTGGAAATAAACTCTGTCTATTAGAGCGGGTTTTTATTTTCATAGTGATGCCCGTGATTTGTTTGGCGTTCGAGACAAGGGATATTTTCTTATCATCCAAATTCATACAGTTAAAGTCGTGCAATTTTTGACAGAAATCGCACCTGATTGCAACGTTTTCAGTTGTTGCTAAATTACACAAGTTGCAAATTTGGCGAGAGTTTGACCTCATGGCCATGTTATCTATTACCGTAGTCGCTCAATACACACACACAAAATATTTTTTTTTTGGCTGGGAGTCGATCACGAGGGTTCAGATTTTATGATCTTTTTCCTTCCTTGTTCCAAACTTTTCTCAGATTTCTACCGTATTTCGATCGAATATATTGTATATCTTAACTTGTGATAATGTGTGTAAACTATATTGCACTTTCTTACATTTAGTGAATTTCACTTTATAATTTATATGCACGGATTTATTGATACTTTATACACTTTCGGGTGTAGATAGAATAAACAGCCGAGAAGTTATTCCCTCCTTATTTTGATATTACTGTGAGAGAAACAAAGCGTCCATTCCCACGAGGTATAAACAAAGTAAAATCCTTTTTAAATTCAACGAATCCTTAAATTTAATGAATTTCACCACATAAATACGTCCATCAGTAGGTATTCGAGGCCTGATGCCCCTGCGGAAATAAATTTGACAAAAACAATTGAATGAATTTACAGCACAGATAGGTTCCGGAGGGAGGTAGTCAAGGATTAATGTTCGTTTCTATAACCTTGCCTGTGCGGAAACAAATTCGACGAAAATCATTAAAATTAATAAATTTTACCGTTCAAATAGGGTCTTGCAAGAGGTATTGGAGTCTTCACTAATCATAAAAGTAAAAGTATTGAGCAGTTGACAGGCATAAATGATGCTTCTTAAACCCTAGCAGTTGAGGTGAATATAAATAATATTTCCTTTTCAATATTAGGCATCTACCGACCACCAAATGCTAACTTCTTCAATCTCGTTGCCGCAAATGGCTTTAACTATAACTAAGCCAAGAAGACTAAATAATACCATAGAAAACGCCACTTTATTAGACCAAATCTGGGTGCGAGCTTCCCTTGACTGTACGTCAGGTATACTCCTATTACATACAGAGCAGCCAGGACTGGGGGGCAGGGGGGGGCATTTGCTTCCCCAATATTTTTGTCAAATATACAGATTGTTAAGGCCATAACATGTAGTAAAGAATGTGAAATGGTATTTAAGTAAACTAAAAAAATATAGAATGCATAAAATTTTACCCTCTTTTCGCAGCTTACAATTTATTGCATGGGTGTATTATACAGTTTTGTAGGTTGTTAGCTGGAAATTATGTTCGGAGTAATATTTTTCAACATGGGATAGCCAATGTATGAAATAATTTAAGGATTTCAAAATTTGAAATGCTCCCCACCCTACAATGTTAAAAGGCTTCCGCCGCCCCTGATTGCGCATTACGGACCATCTGCCCACATACACAATGTTAATTAGTTATTTACAAATACAGGAGAAAATACAAATTGACTATAGGCCCCACACCTATAATAATAATTTGAAATTTATCAGAAGTATCAAGTTTTGACTGGTCGAGAATAACTGAAAGTAACTGAAACAGACACAAAATTTCAAACATTCTCAAACATACTAATGGATATATTTAACACTAATTTTCCAATAAAGTCGAAACTCGTGTAAAAAAAAACTATAACAACCACTGGATCACTCCAGCCCTCATTGTAAGCATAAACTGAAAACATTCTCTCTATGCGCCTCAGTGGTGTAGTGGTTAGCGTCGCTGACTACGAATCCATCCGCTCCGGGATCGAGACCCGATGACGGCAGGTGGCGCGCAGCAAAACCCAGCTGTTCATCCTTCCACACAATAAAGAAATTGGTTGTAGATAAATGGGTACCCTGGGTAGCCTAGTGATTAAGACGCTGGGCTATTGGTGGGGCGTGGTTCGGGTTCCACGTTAAACTGTAGGTCTAAGGTGGAGTGACAAGCTTGATCTTCGTCAGAATGAACAATTCAGGCGGAAGCAAAACCAAGGTTAACCAAGGTTATAAACTATGGAAGAATCATATCAATGAACAAGCATATAAAAATTATTGTAACAGACTAAATTCGCTCATAAAAACCGCAAAAGCGGACCATTATTGTTCTAAAATTACCGAACAAACATCTAATCCTAAAGGATTATGGAATACTCTAAAGGTTTTAGTTAACGCCAAAGAAGAAAAGACAAATCCCATAAATTTGTTAACACAAGCTAGAATTTCCTACAGTCATCCCAAAAACATGGCCACTTTATTAGACAATTTCTTTTCGAAAATAGGAAGCAATATGGCAGCAGCCATTCCAGAATCAGACAGTCACTACCAACATTATATGCCACAACCCACACCAAATACTTTCTTCTTTGAGCCAATTCTGCCATCGAAACATCAGCTAGAGTGAAAATTTTTAAAATAAAAGTGCTGATATCAGTTCAAGTCCAGTGAAAATATATAAACTAATATCAGATGATATAGCAACCCCACTCACAAGACTTATGAATGGGTCAATAGTACAAGATGTATTCCCTGATCACCTAGAGATAGTCAGGGTTTGTCCGGTATTCAAATCAGGCACCTCTGATTCTCCATCCAATTACCGGCCAATCTTCGTCATACCAACTTTGAGTGAAGTATTTGAAGGAATCGTATACAATAGACTAATCAAATTCTTAGCTAAATACGACATCCTAGCAAAAACACAATTTGGGTATAGAGAAGGCCACACCATAGAAGACGCCACCAACATGCTATTAGAAAATATAAAGAAAACCTAGACTACAAGACACACACAATCTTAGTTTTCCTTGACCTCTCACATGATATCTTACTAGATAAACTGAACACATATGGTATAAGGGGAAATATGGTAAATTGGTTTAAGTCATATCTCTCTAATCGTCACCAGTATGTTAAAGTAAATGACATTTCATCAGAATATGCTGTATTGGAAAGTGGGTTCCACAAGGATTTATCCTCGGACCCTTACTCTTCTTAATGCATGTAAATGATTTTTATTGTTCAACAACACTTGACTGTATTCAGTGTGCAGATGATACAACACTCACTTCTACACAACAGGATATCTAATGAACGAAGTGAACAGCCAATTAGATCATGTCTATAAATGGATGTGTGCAAATAAGCTTTTACTAAACTTGACAAAATCATTATATATGATTGTAACTAAAAAAAAGTGCAGTCGTGCACACACCATTAATAAATAATTTGAAACACTCCTCTTGCAAAAGTAAATGAAGTTAAAGTTCTTGGCATCAAGTTAGATGAAAAATTAAATTTCAAAAGCCACACACAACATATCAAATAAAAAATATTTAGATTTCTCTACATAATATTTAAACTAAAAAAAAAACAATTCCCCAAACTGCCCTCCTCACACTGTATCACTAATTTATTCATCCACATTTACAATATGGAATCACAGCATGGGGTAGTACAAAGAATTATATACGATATCCGCTAGAAGTAATCCATAAAAAATGTTTACGAACTTTCTCAAACAATGATAACAGACGATCTCATACCTCTCCAATGTTCAGAAACTTAAATATTCTAAAACTAAATGACCTCTATAAACTTACTGTCGGTATCAGTATGTACAAAGTTGCTAATAACACTGTACAACAAATTTTCGGTTCAGAAAAAAAACGGGAATAACATTCGGTCATTCTTAATATTTCGAGTGTGCTGATTCCAAATCTGAAAATAGTGTTTTTCTATCACGTCACATTTTTTTGTAATGACTGCTTAAAATCTTCATACCAAAAATAAGAATATATTGATAAACAGATAGGCTTTATCATATGGAACAGTTTAATTATTGCTATACTTCAACATATATGCACAAAATTAACATAAAACTCTCGTATTATTCTGTTTTCAACTCATTATTTGTATTTATGCTGGCGTTTGTGTGATGCTTCTGGTTGGCCACGCTTTAAATTCCAGCAGAAATCGGCCAGCATAGCAGGACCCCACTTCCCTTTGTATCGGCTCTCCATTGTGGCTATATCCTGGTGGAATCTCTCCCCGTTTTTTCCGGAAAAAATGAGAGATGTGAATGCAAAAAATGAATTTTCAATGACATCTTACATCCGAGACGTTGGTATGAGTTGATAAGTTGATCTACAAGTGCAGCATAGTAGACCGCTGCACACGTTTTTGAATGCACGCCAGGCTGCCAACTCAACCTCATCCATCACCGCTTCAAAGTGTTCGTCTAGCATGAGTTGGCGAATATGAGGGCCGACAAATATACCTTCTTTAATCTTGGTATCACTTATTTTTGGGAATTTTTCCTTTAGATATTTGAAGGCAGGCTTATCCTGTTTCAGCGCCTTTGCAAATTGTTTCATCAACCCTAGTTTTATGTGAAGTGGCGGAAAGATAACCTTTTCCTTTCGTACTAATAGTTCGTGAATAACATTGTGAGATCCAGGTGAGGAATTGTCTCGCGGCGGCCATACTGAGCGTGTGTAGTGTTCAGACCTTGCTCGGCTATACCACTTGCATAGGAAACACATGTATTTCGTATAGCCAGTTTGCAATCCATTGAGAATAGCCACAACCTTCAAATCTGCGCAGATAAGCCATTCATGTTCATTGTATTTTATACAGTCCAGAATAAAAGCAACATTGTCATACATTTCTCTCAAGACGACTGAATGAGCGATCGGAACAGAAGGCATTGTGTTCCCATTGTGTAGCAGTACACCCTTAACACTGTACAGAGATGCATCAATGAACAATCTCCACTGATTCGGTTCATAGCACAAACCCAGAGCATCGAACAGACCATGTATATCAATGCAATAACAAAGAGTGTTCTTCATTGTGAAATATTCCTGCAAATCCAAGGAGCGCTTTCGGAATGCTGTAATTCGTACGTCTTCCGTCAGCAGATTTCATTCTTGTAGACGTGATGCCAGCAGTTCACTTTGTTGCTTGGTAAGTATTAAATCACGGACCAAATCATTGAGTTCAGGCTGCGTGATGAGATGTTCTTTCTTGGACTCGACTTGAGCTTCATAGCATTCGCCGTCTGATTCCGATTTGTCAGTCTGTTATTGGTCGGCATTTCAGCTGGAGGACGAGGGATGGGTATATCTGTAGAATGTTCCACAGGACGCATAGCAGAACGAAGATTTGGGTAGACTATAGCCCTTTCCCCTTTTCTGTTGCAACCTCTAATGTGAGACAATAGACATTGTTGACTACTTAAGATAGCATAATTGTGTAATACATTATGCAGAGCAGGATATGCTAAAATGTGCTAAAAACACCAAATTTGACGTATATTCAGAAAAATAAAAGATTCAAACCTGTGATGTTCGTTAAGCAGAAATAGCAATCAGTTGAATGGTCCAGCAGCGGCTCTCTCCATACCATTGGGACACCGAATCCCAGACCAGGACCGGTGCCTTTGAACCATGCAGATAACGAGCTTGTACATCTCATACAGCAGATATGAGGCGCCCAGTGCTTGTCCTGATCACCAACTTTGCATGCGAAGTATAATTCATAAAGCTTTTTCACATGAGAAGTCAACTTCCTTTTATACTGTTTTAACGTTAATGTCCCACAAACCACAAATATAACAAAAACTGTCTGACGAATTTTTGCACTCTCTAGGCATTGTAGCATAACATCAATAAAAACCTGTAAAATAAGAAAATAATAGATCCATTTGCAATTTCACACAATATAAACGTTGTCGGTGAAATATACATAATTTGATAGCTGTTATTCAATAATACTCACTTATAGCACCGATTTATGATAAAATATGGCTGACAATTTTGTTTTAAATGATTAATGAAAGAAAGTTTTCATAAAATCAAAGTGGAAACACAGAGCCGAACACCACCACCGCCAAAGCATATGCATGACTGAACAAAATGTAAAAGATGCGTTCAGAGGACCAGTGGTTCTCAAAATGATACAATGAAATAGGGTCATTTTCATAAAATCGGTGGGTGATACAAATAAATGAGTTATTTTCGCAATCTATGCATATAATTAGCCATAAAAATGACGATCTCATTTCCGTTTTTTTCACTGTTGTAGTGATAATTAATAGAAACTAGTATACTTCGCCCATTCACAGGGTGATTACCCCCCATCAGACCAACCATAATCATAATACAAGGCTTCCCAATGATATGATACATAAACCAAATTATTCCATGCAAATTGCAGGAAATGCTCTCTCCTACTAAAGGCAGATATCTGGAACGCTATACTTATAAATATCAGACGAGTACAATCGTTAATTTCATTTCGCAGCTCACTAAAGAAACACTTTATTAACTCCTTTTAATGTATGTGTATGTATATGCATATATATATATATACAGTATATTGGAACTTGTAAATATTACTTAACAATAAAAATCACCTATTATATATGCAAAATGCACAATTTTAAATTGGGTGGAATCACAAACTACTGTATATAAATTATATGTTAAAAGTTTCCATTATATTACGCCAGTAGTATAGCCGCAAAAGGGGAGAGTGCAGGAATGTTGCAGGTTATTATATAATGTTGCAAAGGGGGGGTGGGGGTTTGTTGCAAAGGGGTTGTTGCAAAAGGGTGGGGTTGTTGCAAAGGGGGAAGGGGTTGTTGCAAATGGGGGTGGGGGGAAAACTTGGAGGCGGCGTTATCCCCCAAGAGAAAGGAGGAGGAGGAGAGAAAGGAGGAGAGGTGTTCACCTGGCAGGAGCCAAGTGCACACTAAGACTTCAGCCGAGCTGGCGTTGTTTTATAGGCTCCTAATCAGCCAGAATCAGCCAGTTGGCTGAATCAATCAGCCAGTTGGCTGAGCCAGAGACGCCTGAAGGAGAGAGAGAGAGAGAGACAGCTGAAGAAGAGAGAGATGCCTGTAGGAGGGAGAGACGCCTGAAGGAGAGAGGATAGGTACACATGCTGGAGGTACACACATACGCACACATGCAGGAGTACACATGCAGTAGGTACACATGCTGGAGGTACGCACACATGCAGGAGTACACATGCTGGATGTACACATGCTGGAGGCAAACATGCAGGAGAGAGAGAGAGAGAGAGAGAGACCTGAAGGAGGAAGATACATGCAGGAGAGAGAGAGAGACACCTGAAGGAGGGAGAGAGACACCTGAAGGACAGAGTGGAGTTCTCCCCCAATTTATTTTCGTTTCCCTAACCTAAGAGGCCACTATGGGGTTTACCAAAGGGCCAGAAATAGAAGGAGCAGAGCTTCTTACTCGGCCGGAGCCGAGGGGGTAATGGTTCTTCACCAGCTTCGCGATCTTTTATAATCCTCTATTCTGGCTGAGTTGCCAGATAGCGCAAGGTATTCCAGATAGCGCCATGTGTCCCATTAATCGTGTAACACATATATAACGGCTGTTATTCCAAATGTACTTGTATATATAATAAACTAATGAACCATATAAAATACCACAATATATATTTATATGGTTATTCAAGATTCAACCGTATAAAATAACACAAGCGCCTCTTTCATTACGCTTTAATAGAATTAACAAAGTCACCCTATTTCGTTAGACAGAAAACGAATTTTTATAAGGGTTACCCAACGAATTATGAGAGCATCACCGAATTAAAACTTTTATGGGTAACTATATCGACATAAGCTTATTATTATTGTAACGTTTGCTCCCAATATAAATTTTCCTAAATAACAGTAAAACCAATTAATTGAAACTTCATTTAAATAATTTACGATACAATTCCACCAAACGAGATGAAAACTTATGAAACATATAGCCTCACTCCTGCAACGAAAAAATGACGAAAAATAAAGAAATTATTCATTTGGAATTAATAAACTAATGAACCATATAAAATACCACAATATATATTTATATGGTTATTCAAGATTCAACCGTATAAAATAACACAAGCGCCTCTTTCATTACGCTTTAATAGAATTAACAAAGTTACCCTATTTCGTTAGACAGAAAACGAATTTTTATAAGGGTTACCCAACGAATTAAAACTTTTATGGGTAACTATATCGACATAAGCTTATTATTATTGTAACGTTTGCTCCCAATATAAATTTTCCTAAATAACAGTAAGACCAATTAATTGAAACTTCATTTAAATAATTTACGATACAATTCCACCAAACGAGATGAAAACTTATGAAACATATAGCCTCATTCCTGCGACGAAAAAATGACGAAAAATAAAGAAATTATTCATTTGGAATTGCCCAAGCCACTATAGCGGGGTCGGACGGAGAATATCTGTTCTTTTAAACATCTTATTTCTGCCCAAAAGTTACCCAAAACATAATCCGATAGTGTATAACGTTGCAGTACTCGCTTGAAGAAAGGAGAGGTTGCAAACTCTACTTGAATAAATGTAATTACCTAAACTGCACGCGAAGGAGTTTAAATAGATCCAGCAAATAAAGCCTTTGAACAATGATTTCATGTTTCAGAAAGATTTACGCGTTAATAGAATTAGTAAAGTTACCCAATAAATAAATCGTTAGACAGAAATGATTTTTATAAGGGATACCCAACTAATTATCCACCAATCAATAAATAATAGCAAACGTGAATAAAGAGTTCCAATTCAATGGGTAACTATATAGACATAAGCTTATTATTATTGTAACGTTTGCTCCCAATATAAATTTTCCTAAATAACAGTAAAACCAATTAATTGAAACTTCATTTAAATAATTTACGATACAATTCCACCAAACGAGATGAAAACTTATGAAACATAGCCTCACTCCTGCAACGAAAAAATGACGAAAAATAAAGAAATTATTCATTTGGAATTAATAAACTAATGAACCATATAAAATACCACAATATATATTTATATGGTTATTCAAGATTCAACCGTATAAAATAACACAAGCGCCTCTTTCATTACGCTTTAATAGAATTAACAAAGTTACCCTATTTCGTTAGACAGAAAACGAATTTTTATAAGGGTTACCCAACGAATTAAAACTTTTATGGGTAACTATATCGACATAAGCTTATTATTATTGTAACGTTTGCTCCCAATATAAATTTTCCTAAATAACAGTAAGACCAATTAATTGAAACTTCATTTAAATAATTTACGATACAATTCCACCAAACGAGATGAAAACTTATGAAACATATAGCCTCATTCCTGCGACGAAAAAATGACGAAAAATAAAGAAATTATTCATTTGGAATTGCCCAAGCCACTATAGCGGGGTCGGACGGAGAATATCTGTTCTTTTAAACATCTTGTTTCTGCCCAAAAGTTACCCAAAACATAATCCGATAGTGTATAACGTTGCAGTACTCGCTTGAAGAAAGGAGAGGTTGCAAACTCTACTTGAATAAATGTAATTACCTAAACTGCACGCGAAGGAGTTTAAATAGATCCAGCAAATAAAGCCTTTGAACAATGATTTCATGTTTCAGAAAGATTTACGCGTTAATAGAATTAGTAAAGTTACCCAATAAATAAATCGTTAGACAGAAATGATTTTTATAAGGGATACCCAACTAATTATCCACCAATCAATAAATAATAGCAAACGTGAATAAAGAGTTTCAATTCAATGGGTAACTATATAGACATAAGCTTATTATTATTGTAACGTTTGCTCCCAATATAAATTTTCCTAAATAACAGTAAAACCAATTAATTGAAACTTCATTTAAATAATTTACGATACATTTCCACCAAACGAGATGAAAACTTATGAAACATATAGCCTCATTCCTGCGACGAAAAAATGACGAAAAATAAAGAAATTATTCATTTGGAATTGCCCAAGCCACTATAGCGGGGTCGGACGGAGAATATCTGTTCTTTTAAACATCTTATTTCTGCTTAATAAATAACTTTTTAGACACTTGATTTTTATTATAAATATTTAAGTCACGAATAACAGTGGGAAAAACGTCCGGAAAAGAAAATTATGAAACATCTCCTTCCAGACCACTCTTGATATATATATATATATATATATATATATATATATATATATAATAAACAACTCATGCACACACACACACACACACACACACACACACACACACACGATGAAAGGCAGAAACTAAATCAGTTCGAATCGTGTCTCTAGGGACACGATTCGAACGAAAAAGGTCTCTAGGGAGCTTTTTCGGGTCGAGGGATTATCCTTCTACAAGCTATTCGAGCAGAAATCACCACTGACTTCAGATATTAATATTGCCATTGTTATTACTTCTACAATGAAAATATTTACGCGTAATTTGTATGGTGTCATATAGAAATATAATGATATATATATATATATATACAGGGTGGGGCACGGGAACCAAGTGTTTTTGGAATAATCAGGAAAATGATATTTATTTTTGTAAAGAAAATATATTGGTAGAACAACATTCGTAAGAACATAGCATTTCATGTCATAATAATCATGTACCGAAAATTATATCTGGCATATGATGTCCTTGGCCGTCGACGCATTGTTGAAGGCGTTTACGAAAATTGGCCTCCACTCTTCCCAGCAGGTCTCTGTTGATTTGGATGATTTGTTGACGGATCGCTTCCTTCAATGCATCTAATGTACGGGGCTTGTCCTCGTAGACACGTGACTTGAGGTACCCCCATAGAAAGAAGTCACATGTGGACAAGTCAGGGGACCGAGGGGGCCATGCAATGTCACCAAATCTCGAAATGAGATGGTTGGGAAACAGGGGGCGAAGAACAGCCATTGACGCTCTGGCGGTGTGTGGCGTGGCCCCATCTTGCTGAAACCACAAATGTCGACGAGCAATACGCCTTCTTCGTAACTCAGGGATGAAAAAGGTGTTCACCATCTCAATGTAACGCCCAGATGTTATGGTAACGGTAACCCCATTTTGTTCGAAGAAATAGGGACCGATGACGCCAAACTTTCCCACCGCGCACCAAACTGTAACCTTAGGCTATGCAGCGGTTTTTCATGGAGTTGTCGCGGATTTTCAGCAGCCCAATACCGACAGTTTTGATTGTTGACGGCCCCATTAAGGTGGAAATGGGCTTCATCACTCATTACCACCATCATGTTTTCATTCTGCTCATAAAGGCAAGCATTTCCTGTGCAAAATTCAGTCGTTGGGGGCAATCGTTTACATTCAATTCCTGCACCATCGCTAACTTGTATGGGTGAAAATGTAATTCTTCATGCAAAATCCGTCTAACAGTACGATTGCTGATTCCGAGTGCAGCTGAATGTCTCCGAGCAGAGCGGCCTGGGCTTTGCAACATCGCTTGTCTGACCCTTTCAACGTTCTCTGGAGTACGCACAGTGCGTTGCGGCCCCTTCGGTTTTGTTTTCATTATTGAGCCTCCTGTTCGAAGATTGTTAACCCAACGTAAGATTGTGTCACGAGCGGGAACAGAGTCATTTCGATGAATGTTGAATCTGCGGCGAAACGCACGCTGAACTGCTGTCACTGACTCGCCACTCCTAACAAAATGATCATACGCGAACATGCGTGTGTTCTAACGTCCACTGCTCCATGATGGCACCTGAAAGATAAAGGTGAGTGTTAGTTAAAGTTAAATGCTATGAACCCAGGAATGGAATGCTACCTACCGCACGCCCCTCCCATTCCTAATGGCCGATTACTAGCTATTCAAAAAACACTTGATTCCCGTGCCCCACCCTGTATATATATATATATATATATATATATATATATATATATATATATATATATATATATATATTATATAAATTGAATTTACCGTGGTACACCATGTTTGGCAAACGCTTTAGTGGCGCAAGCCTCATTTACTGATGCATATTATATCTATCGGGCAAATAACTTTTAATTCAGTCACTGATTGACCCTCTAATACCGCAACAATACAAATTATTGAGTAGAATGTTGTTTTCTATTACATCAAACACCTTACTCATATCTATATAAATTGAATTTACCGTGGCACACCATGTTTGGCAAACGCTTTAGTGGTGCAAGCCTCATTTACTGATGCATATTATATCTATCGGGCGAATAACTTTTAATTCAGTCACTGATTGACCCTCTAATACCGCAACAGCACAAATTATTGAGTAGAATGTTGTGTTCTATTACATCAAACAACTTACTCATACCCACTGCCATAATTTTCTTTTATCATAACTCAGCCGAGCAACTAAGCGACGTTGGATCTGAGTGTAGTTGGATGGGGAGTCATCCACCGCAGCAGATAATTTACATTCGATAAATGTAATGAAATAATTAATAAAATATGCATTTATTTTTTATATCACGGATGGAGTCGATGTAGACAATGCAGGTCCTGAGCTTAAATTATCTAAAACCATAACAATACAAATTATTTCAATAGAATATTATGGTCTATTACATTATTACACCTTGCCCAGATCCATTACCAATAACCTCAATTTAGTAATAATAACAATTATCACCTCATACACTATATATATATATATATATATATATATATATATATAGAAAGAGAGCGAGAGTTTTGTTCAAATAAAGGATTCCATTTATAATGAAAAGGTACGACTTGGGATGTCATTCGATTACTGAGAGTTATTAGCAATGAAGTTCAGTAGAGATTACCCATAGGACACGTAGGGTGCCCATTTATCTGCCAACCACTTTCTTTTATTATGTGGAATGACCACCTTAGACCTACAGTTTGAACCGTCAACAGCCCAGCGTCTTAACCACTAGGACACGTAGGGTGCCCATTTATCTGCCAACCACCTTAGACCTACAGTTTGAACCGCGGGTCGATGCAAGACAGTCGGCAGGAGACCTACCGTTGATATCTCCGGTGACTCCGCACTCAGGACGGGGGCATCCATGCCACCAGCAACCGTTAAAGGAGTACACAGTCTCCACACCAGTGACACGGTTTTCACTTAACCCATCAACCCAAAAAACACGTCCATTAATCTTAATGGGTACTTCACCCGTGTTGCGGGCGTGCTTTATGTATACACCTGTCTGTTGCTGTAGGTGTATGAGCCAGTAAATAGCCTTGTGCCCGTAACTGCGGGGATTGTTTCGGTGAATAATGGCTAAGGTGTCCTTTCGGCATGAAGTTATTCTTGAACACCGTAAAACATAATGATGCGATGGTGGTTGCGACTTGCAGTGGATCGCATTTGAAACGGGCTATGTACATCCTTCTAAAGGCCTGGAAACATACTCTAAGCACGCGCACATCATTCACGCAATAACGCTCACATTCATCAGCTATATTATAAGGGTTACTTTCATTAAAACTGTCGTAGTATCGATCAAAGTCTTCACGTTCATCCATGCAGTCAAATAATGTTTGGGGGGGGGGCATACGTAGTTTAAAGTCTCGCTGGTGAGGAAAGTGTATGGGAAGTATCCTTTGGAAACTTCAGCTGCTACTCCCATCACCTTGGGTAGCTTTGCTAATTTACAAGGTGTGAATAATAAAGTATCTTTAAATTGTACATTGCCTCTTATCTGCATCTGTATTAATTTGTTGCCTCTTTTCAATGGATCACCTGTAAATATCTCAGAGGATTCGTGTTCAAGCAACTCCTTATAAAGGAACTGCGTGTCAAACTTTGCCCCGTTATGGGCGAGAATATTCACAGTCATTTTTTTGAACTTGTCGGCTAACTCGACAATATAGGACACAAATAGTTTCACAGGACTATCGCTGACATTCGTTTTAAAAACGTTTGTCCGTTTACCACATTTGGGGCACTCGTCACATTCGATATCCATACACTCATCACAGATAGTCTGGCTCACAAGTAAATGTGGAATTACCTCTTTGGTTTCAGCGTTCGTGTATGTTTCTATATCGTAGTACACAGTTATACAAGGGTTATTTTTAGGCTTAGCATCTTTCATATAACACACATGCTTTACTCCATCCGCCTTATATTCCTCCTGGCATGTAGGACAGTGAATTACGTTACACTTGTGCTTAAATTTTCCCCAATTATCCATTGTGTGAAACATACCACATTCACAGATTCTCATTTTCCTGCACGTACCAATTGATTTATGGAGATCAAAGCAGCTATTATTGAAAAATGTGCGTCTACACACATCACAGTCTCTCTTCTCAACTACACGGCTTTCACATTTGGTGCTTTTACACTGCTCACATACCATGTGACATTTTTACAATGTCTCACTATATCATCCGCAAACTCGAGGCAACCCTTACACAAATCATGATGTCTCCCATATTTTCGACTTTTGTCATAACTCGCGTAAAGCCCCCTTATATTACGGATGGGGAGATACGTTGTCCCTGACATCCTAAAATAAGTAGGGGCCTTGTACGATCTCTCACACAGCTTTTAAAAACATACACAGTCCGGCGGCGATCATCCAAACCAAATATAACTATGCGCACATTCATTTCCTGTTCTACCTTTCTCAGCTCTTCAGGACCCATATTACAGTCAAATTCAAGTTCACAGTCTACAGCTAGTTTACGGGCACGCTCAACGATCGTAGGCAGCCAAATTTTTGAGTCCGTGTATTTTGTACAGTAAACATACGTGCTAAGAGTACTGCTATAAAGCCGCAACCACGATCGACGTTAATATGCCTTCGGTAAATAGTTGGAGAATTGAAGTTAAGAGTGTACGGTATGGCACTATGACCCGCAACACGGAATACACGGTCAATATTTACCGTGAAGTTGTCCATATTGAAGGCTATACTACTTTGGACGGCTTGCATTATACGCCCTAACATATATTCTACATCTTCAGCAGCCAAACGTCTAAACGGTACTATCACCCAATAATCGTCTACATCACCGTCATCTGACCCGAACCCAAAGGACAGACTCGTCCTGACCTCACGCTCGTCGCGATTCTGAAGAGCAAACTCTATAATACACTCTACAACCCTGCGTATCCCGCGCTCAATTCCATTGCTATACAGGGCTCTATGGTCGACCCTGACTCTATACCGATTTCTAGTCAAGGCGGGGGTGGGGGCTGCAGCGCGCACCAACTCGAACGTAATAACATCCTCAACAGAACGGGGGGCGGATGAATTAGTGGCTATATTAGGTGCTGCTGCTGGGGTCCCTGTTGCGTAGGAGGGTTGGGGATCTATTATTGTAGACTTAACAGAACGGGGGGCGGAATAAGGGGGTATATTAGGTGCTGCTGCTGGGGAGGTTGTTGCGTAAGAGGTTGAGGGTTGTGGGTCTGCTGCAACAGGTACGTATTTCGGCCGCTTTATACCTGATGTGGGGTTCTCATACCTCCGCTTTGGACGTGCAACCTGTATCGCTGGTTCACGGGAGGAGATCACAACTACACTGTCATTGTCATCCGTAATGATAGGGTGCTCTACCTCATCGTCGGTTCTGTGGGAGAAGAAATATAAGGATCAGCACTCAAAATTTGTAATATTTTGTAAATGACCCACTTAGGAGTGTGACGTGTTAGAAATGGACTCTGTAGAAAATTCAGATTCACGAGCCCATCCACATGTATTATATCTGGACCTACAGGATGTGGTAAAACTGTGTTTATGCTTAAAATCATTAAAGAAAAGGGCGAGATGTTCTCGAAATTTGTGCATAAAGTTATATGGTGCTATTCGACGTATCAATCAGTGTTCAACGAGTACCAAGATGATATTTGTTCCACAAAGGTGTATATGACGTTAATTCGCTAAAGGGAACTGACATACAATCATTGTAATTGACGATCTCATGTTGGAGATGGATAAAACGTTTGCCGAGATATTACAGTATACTCCCACCATCTTAACATAAGCGTGTTCTTCATCAATCAGAATCTATTTTTCAAAAATAGATACATGCGCGATGTGTCGTTAAATACGCAATATCTTATTCGCGCAACGTAGAGATGTATCACAAATTGGGGTATTAGCCAATCAAATGTTCCCGAATCAGCGTAAGGAGTTTTTGGAAGTTTATAAAGAAGCTACAAGCACGCGTTACGGATATTTGCTTTGCGACCTTCATCCGCGAAACACGTTTAGAGTGCTTCTGCGAACGAATATATTTCCAAACGAGCGTGAAACGGTGTATATTCCAGAATGACAAAGAGACTAAAGAAATACCATGAATTAATAAAAATCTATCATCGACTGCCCCGGGCAATGCAGCAGATGTTTATTAAAAATATCGACGCCGACTTTTTAAAATGCATCTGTGAAATCTGTCTTAACGTTATAAATTGCAATGTATCAATGAAAACCCATCAGAAGGCTCGCCTACGCCGCTACAAGAACATAATACGTACACTCGCTCGTAAAAGTCAAACTGTAGCGAAGAAAAAAACGAGTTATTGTGCAAACAGGAGGGTCATTTCTCCCCATCTTATTTTCAGTTTTGGGCCCTTTACTGACTAGATTAATATAATGAAGAAAGCGGTAGTGATTCCCCACGAGGTGTACGCCTCACTGCAAAGAGACACGGATCTAGATCCCCGTAAAAGCAGACTTAAAAGAATGGAAAGCGAATTGTTAGCCCTATTAAACAGTGAAAAACACTGATGAGAAAGAATCTTATACCAAGAAGCTCTGCAGAAATTTCTTCACGAGTACGAAAATTATAAGAGCCTACAGAGATTCCTGTGGTTATTAGGCACAGCACGGGGACGATGGCGACATAGGATCTGTACCCGACGACACAGCTGACCAACCAAAAAGATTAGCCACACAACATATCGAACATGTATTAAAAAATACCCTCCCACTTACATTGAGGAGTAAAGGCTTAAGTCTTTATAATCTATTGAATGAGGATCCCGCCATACAATGGACCGATACAGGGGAGATCATTGTGGAAGGATCAAAGGTACAGGGATCGAATATCGTAGACATTGTCCATGATCTGGTGAGAAAGTGGGATAGGCCATCACCATCAGGATGGAAGCATATTAAAGCAAGACTACAACAAATAAATGTCCCTAAAACGTTGATAGGAAATCTGAACAGGTTAAAAGACTTGGAACATGCAACGCCTGTGACACAATTGAAGGCGCCGTCACCCCCGGCGGTAACACCTTTGAAGAGGAGCAAGAAGAGGTTAAACCAACCCTACCCACGTGCCTCTAAAATACGCAAATGGCTAACGTATTAACTAAACGCTATTATGACATTTCTGCCCCATCCTCTTACGGCGGCGTAGATAGACTGCACGTTTACGGAGTAGGAAAAAAGATGTTGAAAGATTTTGAGGGAGCAGGACGCTTATACGCTTCATAAGCCTGTGAGAAAAAGGTTAAAACAGCCAGACAACGGCTTCCTCGATTGATTCTATTTGCAAGCAGATTTAACAGACATGCAAAGATATTCTGTGTATAACGATGGTTACCGCTACATTCTATTCATAATAGACGTGTTCTCTAGATATCTGTGGCTAGTTCCTCTGAAAAATAAATCACCTGAAACAGTTGCTAAAGCCACCAAAACGCTAATGTTAAAGAAAACAGGGTTCCTGGCTATTTTTGTACGGATATGGGGAAGGAGTTTATAGGCCGTACTTTTCAGAATATGTTGACAGAGTTTAATATCAGCTATTACACAACCAATTCTATACATAAGGCTCTTTAGCTGAAAGAGTTCAGCGCACCATAAAGGAACGCATGCACCGTTATTTTACACATAAAACACATACAGATTTCTAGACATTCTGGAATCATTGCATCATCCTACAACCGCTCACACCATCGCACGATTGGGCAACACCTAACGGTTTAGAAAGAGGTACGCTCCCGAGAAGAGATGGAGCACCACCACACCACACCACCACCACCACCACACTGTGCGCTTCAAAATCAATGATTATGTAAGGCTGTCGCGTTCGGGGAATAAATTCGCAAAGGGTTTTGAGCAAGGATGGACACGCGAGATTTTTAAAGTTAGGGCTGTGAGACCTAAAGGTGTGATAATGATGTATTACATTGAAGATTTGAATGGGAAGAAATCTCAGGAGGCTTTTACCGCGAGGAATTGCAGAAAGTTGCT